>WKFP01014903.1:223942-249942 GCA_011057875.1 Pterocles orientalis | reverse complement strand
GAGCGGGGCGTGGGGCCTATGGGAGCCGTGGAGAGAGGGACCCGTGGCAGGGGGCTGGACCCAGAGGGTCTCTCAGGCCCCTTGCAGCCCCCCCGGGACGGCCGTGGGGGGCCGCTCTGGCGGCAGGACCCCCGAGGCACCGCGCTGGCGGGAGCAGGGGGTCGCTGGCCGGTGAACCCCCCCAGGCAGCCCGGGCCGGGGGCTCTCCCCCTCCGCCAGCCCCAGTTCGGATTCAGAAGGTTCCTCTGTACCCTTCCCAGGCTCTCTGCAGGGGGCTGCGGGGCCGGGGGGTTTCCAGCCCTGCCCTGCCCCCCGGGAGCACGGCTGCAGCCCCGCAGCGCTGCTTATGCAACGGGAGGGGGGCGAGGGAGGCAGCACCTCGGCCCGGAGCAGATGGGCACGGACAGGGCTAATGGGATGCTAGCACCCTCTGAGTGAAAAGAATAGTGCTGCATCGTGTGTGTAAGAGCATTGTGGTTGTCCTGGATTGATACATCCTGTTCCTACAGCTGCTGGAGACCTCATTTGCGTAATTAAATGTCACGGTGAAACAGGAGAATAAGGAAAGGCGAGTCCACGCCTCCTTTCCTCTGGCAGCCCCTTCTGACAGCGGCGGGGAGACCCTCTGTCCAGAGCAGTGCCAAGATCTGTCCCAGTCATCCCAGATTCATGTTTAGCTCTGTCTGAAAGGAAAAGAAAAAAAAAAAGTGCTTTTTGGTTTTGGGGCTTTTGCCTTTGATATTCGTGCTGTGTGAGTAGAAGGTTCAACCTGATTTTTTAAATAGTAAGTAGTAGATGGTAAGTCTTGGTAAAGCAGTAAGTGCGGGTGAGTTAAAATGATTGTGCAGAGCAGCTGCCTCCTCCTTTGTGCTGTGGTAAAAATAGTGACGAGATACTACAAGGTGTAGGAGGTGCTGCTGTGCTGGAAAACGGGTATTTTTCTTTCAGCTGCATCAGTTGCTTTAACAAAAAGACTGACTTACTGGAAATACTGGGTGATAAGAATACTTTTACTATATCAGAGTGAGGAGAAGGAGGCAGAAAACTCTGAGATTTGATACATTAGAGTGATGATATTTCAGTGCTCTTTGGGGACGGTCAGGAGTTAGCACGCATGTCGGATAATAGTCTTCTGCACTGCACAGAATAGTGTTCTTACCAAGTACTGAAACTTCTTCAGCACTAAGCCTGTTACGCTATGCCTCTTATTCATGTGCTATAAAGACCATCTTTGTTAAAATACGGATTTGTCATGCCCCTGATGGTTTGGGAGCAGTAACTGATAACTTGCAGAGGCTGGTGGGTGTCCTCCCTGCAGAGGCTGAAGAGGAGAAGAGGATGTGGTGTAAAAGAGTGGCTCTGGCAGGGGCGGGGGCTCTGACGTGGGCTCAGCAGACCCTGCGAGGTGGTATCTCGGTGTCAGTTGGAGGAGATGGCTCTGGTGTTTTGCTGCCATTTGTCCCCCCATGTCCGTATTGCATTTAAAATGGGCAGTGGGTTGCTGCTCAAAAAAACAGAGGTGTTGCCAAGTGTAAGCAGCAATGTTCCTCATAGCGTTGCAGTAGGGTGATGGAGAATTACCTGGAGGGCTGTGTTTGTGGTAAACAGAGGAGCTACCTGTTTTCAGGCATGATCAGATTAATATGTTAGTTAATTTTTTCCTAGGAGGGCAGAGCAAGCTTGTGTAACTCTGGATTTTGAACAAACAGCTCTGCGTTTCTCCTGTTACCTGTTCATGATCTCCCTGTGGCGTGGCTGTCGGCTTAGCTGGGGGCCATGAAAACTTCTAGTGGGAGCTGAAGACTTGAATGAGCAGGGTTCGACTGCCTGCCTTCGTTATTGATGTTTTCTACTCTCTCGGTTGGGTATTATGTCTTGCTCAACTTCCTGTTTCTGAACTGAAATCGTATATGGCTCAATGAGTAGAAAATAGCACTCTGTCATTTTTGGGAATAGGGGAAGAGAGCAAGAAGCCTGAGTCATTCAGGAGGACACTCGGTGCTGGCAGGTCTGGCATCATGCTCGCTGCAGCCTGGCTTCCCACGAGGCAGCCTGGGAGCCTCTGAGGCCACTTGCCCAGGGTTGGGAGAGGTTGCCCTCCTCCAGATGCCGGGATGAAGGGCTTGGCCTCGCGTGCCACCCCCCACAGTCGGATCCCGGGGAGCGCGTCCCAGCTGGGACCCGCTTATGTGCCAGTGCATGCGCACGCTCCTGCTGCCACTGCGCTGCTTTCTTGGGGAGGGGGCTGCGCTGTGCTTCAGAGCCTGCCCACAGCCCCTGGGGGTTTCAGGGGGTGTAGCAGAATGCACCCACTTGGAAATGTCTTGTCTGTTGCGTTCCATATGCCAGGCACCACCGCTACTGAACAAAAGCCACTTGCAAATCAGAAAGAGATGTTTCTACATTATAGTGCCTTGTTGTGGCTTCGTTAGGTCTCATGAGCTATTGAGGGCAGTGCCCTGGGCTGTAATAGCTTCTCCTCAACCTCTGACATAGTACGGGCAAGGCTGACTTGCCTTCATGACAGCTGGTGTCAGAGGTACTTGCTTGTGCCCTGTGACCAGCAGCCGTGAAAAGGTTCTTGCGTATGCCCCAGGGGCAAAGTGCAGCACTGTCACAGCTGCGGGTAGGATGTGGAAAGGCAGAGAAAGTGAGGGAAATGTGAGGGGAAAAAAATCTGTCTCATTCCATTTTCCAGCCTGTCATGAAAACGTCTTTCAGAGTAATGAAATCTTTAGCTGTAGAAAGTGCATGTATGTCTGCGTGCGCTGACTTTACTGTGTCGTAGAAGCTGTGTGCTGCCCTTCGGTGTGTTTCCTGCTTGAGATGGGAGAAGATCATCCCACAGTCCTGGCAGTATCTTCTGCTAACTCCATCAGGGAATCAGAGCTGGGGAGGCTATGGTGAACGACAACTGCTGCTTCATTGCTGGGGTGCTGCCAGAACACCATCTGAACAGCGCATATGAGTGTGTTAACTGTGCTTATTAATTTTCTTGCCAGTCATGCTGTTTTGTTTCATGTTCTCCTCTCAGTTGGGCCAACAAAGCTTCTTTCTTTAACTGTTACTTGCAGGGTCCAGTTTAACTTGACAATGGGATAATACAATTGATTTTTGGTTTTTGGTATTTGTCACTTTAAGAACCCTTTAAGAACAAAATATTTTTGTGTATTTCTGGAATTATCTAATGTAGCACATTATACCAAGACTTGAACAAGAGCAGTGCATGCAAAAGCATTCAAAACCCACAACCAGGGTGTTAGTGCCCGTCTTTGCACGGATTTCTGTGTGAAGGGCTTTACTTTTCTGCATGTTTTGCCCCAGGCACTCCTGTAGCTGGGCAGAGTCTTGGCTGGTGTGACAGCAGCAAGTGCCTTGGCGTGCAACACCTGAGGGGCTGTGCTCTGGTGCTTCCTGGCGTCGAAGTTGTTAGTCTGTGCTGTTAAATCGTATGTTCTGAAAACCTTCATCAGATGTCTGAACAATCTGAATATTTTTCCCCGTAAGGCTGCAGTTCATGTAATAACAGCAGCAGAGTATCGGATTTGTTTTTTTTCACTAACACGTTTCTTGTAGGAGCTATACAGGCAGCTATTGCAGCTTTGTACTTTCCTTCTGCCACCCAGAACACACAGGTGGACAGCATATTGTGAGGAGAAAAAATAGGCAGTAAGTTATGAGCAGTATTTCTGAAGAGGTTTTGTATGTTCGTAACAATTGAGGAGATACTGAACCTTGTCTGCAGAAGGAAAATCCTGGCATTCAGGCTTGTGTGGGCATGAGGATGCATTGTTAGAGTCCTGGGGAGACAGAGCTGCAAGGACAGATGCTGTGACTGCAAAGCTCTAGAAAGGACATTTCACCTGGGGCAAATCCTTTCAACATGAGCACAGGCCCTTTAGAGCTGATCAAAACCCTGGTTTTTAATCCAAAATCACCTGAACACATGTATGTGGATCATGGCTTTGCCAGGAAGGTGGGACAGCTGATGGACTGGAGGGGTGGGACAGTTTGTAGGGACACAAGCATCAGCCTTGCACATGAAATGCGCTATTGGGGCAAATTTCAGGCTGGAGGGCTTGGAGGATACTGGGAGGAGGGATTCCCCAGCTCAGGAACTCTGGAGGTTAGATGCCTGTTCATCCGAATACCTGCTGTTCACTGCCTGATCCGGAGGGTTTTTGTGCAGGAAATGCCTGGCAGCCACTGGAATAAAGGTGAGGAAATGCACATCTTCCTAATGACCGGAGCGTGTCCTGTAGCCCAGGAGGCCTCTTAAGGAAATGGGTTTGAACAAAGCAGTGTTTTCCAGCTTTTCCTTGGATAGCACAGAGCTGGGCTTTTCAGTTCTGCCCAGACCTGCATTTTGGGAAGGAAATCAGTTTTGAGCAGCTTTTGTCAGGTGCGGGGGGTGCAGTTGCTGTGTCGTTCTCCTTCAGCTATTGCTCCGCGCTGATCCCTGGTGACATGCGTGGGCAGACCTGGGAGGAGGCTCTTCCTGGAAGCGAACTGAGCAAGAAGGGAATCTCTTACTGTTTATCCTTAACGTACCTTTCATGCAATCACTAAATGGAGCTTGCAAAGAAGCCAGTAAAGAGGGAAACACAGAACCAGTGCCATTTAAAAGCCACTTGTGCTTCTTTTTTTTTTTTTCATTTGGATACTGTTCATGTGAAATGTAATTTAAATTCTAGGCCGGTTGCCAGGAGCTGGATTGTTGATGTTAAATGAACTTTCCATTAGATCTCTGTATTGGAAAACTATTTCCTAGCGCTGTAGGCATTGGAAGGGGTGGGTTACGTCATGGTGCCCTGGTTGCCCTTCTGGGATCTGTGCCTCTCACCGTGCCCTCCATCTGTGAAAAGGCCAGATGAGTCAATATCTGACATGCCCAGAATGTGGTTCCTTCTGACTCGAGCAGTGTATGAGGTGCAGTGCTTGTTCTGCAGTCCTAAAAACAAAGCACTTCTTCCCTTGGAATTCCTAAAATCTGCCGATTGTTTTTTGGGGGAGGAGGTTGTCTAGGTGTCCCAGACTACCAATTCCCCTTGGTTTTTTTAATTTATTAATTCACCATTTGGTTTCAGGGGGCTATTTCTTGTACTGTTCCCAGTGCAACAGAAGGCGTTTAACCCTGTTTCTGTACCCAGATCAGATTGTCATCTCTTCCTCCTGTCTCCCAGATTTTATTCCCTGGTGTCCCTTGCACGGGAGGTTGCCTTGGAAGGATCTGACGTGCAGGCAGCTGTCTGTAGGGACTGGTATTTCTTTGCAGGTGGATCAGCAGCTTCGAACACCTACTCTGTAAACATGCAGATGGTTCTTCTGTGCATGCTCTTTTCAGATTTGCTGAGATAACAAGGTGCCGTCAGTGCCAACAGCCAGAAGCAGATTCCTGCTGGTCTCTGATCACTTTGAAGGCCAGAGTTACGCTGACTTCTGAAGAGAAGCCCAGGACCGCTGGCCTTGTCAGTAGCCTTTTGGAGGAGGGAAAAGGGTGAAACAGAGCCTTCTTGGCCTAGGGTGTGAAGGCTTTGTTTGGGAGCCCCTCGTGCCAATGGAAGAGCTTTCCTTCCATCACACCTTTCCTTGTTCTCTTCATTCTTGTGGTTTTGTTATCTTCTGACCAAGAGTTCTGGTCCTGTTCAACCCTCATGCAGGGCTGGTCTCGTGAAGTGAGATGGCACTCGGGTATCTAAATGAGGCTGCCGGGAAGAAAAAAAAAAAAAAAAAAGAAAACCCTTCCCAGTGATGGCTAAACATAGATGGGATAAAGGTAGAGTTCCCTTGGATTGCTGATCCAAGGGGGAAAAAGGCGGCAGCTGGTGGATGGCAAGACTCTCCATCCACCATGGTTGAAGCTAAGGCTGTTCTGAGGGACTTGGGAAGAGTCTGATACCCGGCCAGTGCAGTGGGGGGAGAGGCTGTGTGTTGGTGCTCGGGTGAGCGATGTGTGAGGACAGTCCTGGCTGCACAGTGCAGTGGTGGGCTCCACGTGAGCTGTTCCCACACAGGGAGATGTTGCAGTTACAGTCAGTGTGGTGCAGCTTGAGCTCTGCGTTTGGCTTGACATACGGCAAGAGCTGTCCTGGGAGTGTGCTAGGAAAGGCACGAAAAGCAGAAGACTGCTGCCGCAGCTCCGGAGAGATGCTTGAAGGAAAAGAGATAATAAATTAATGAGTGTGGTGGAAGGGGACAGTCAGGAGCAGCCGCCAATGAGTTCTGCGACAGCTGCGTTGGGATGCTGACCTTGTACGAGGCAGTAAGCTTAAAGCGATCAGAAAGAAGTAGGTATTTTCAAACCTTAACGATGAAATTTGTTTCTCTAAGATGTTTTGGTTGCCCAAATAAGTTAAAAAAAATATATAGCCTATAAAAAGCATGCTGGTTCTATATATATGTGTGTATACAAAGCGTCATACTTCTGTACTTGCACCTTTTGCTCAGCCTTAGTCAAAGACAGGCTACAGATGTGGAGGGACTTACGTTCTCACCTAGGATGGTGGTTCTTACCATGTATCCCTCTGTGTGTCTATATGTATACGTGCACATATAGTACTATATGTGTTCTCTATATGATGCATTGTGTGCACACTCCTACTGCAGTGATTTCTTTTTTGCAGACCTTTGGGGAGACGGTGCAGCCTTTTGGGGCACGGTAAGCTGTTTGTTTAAAATGAAAACCTTCTGTTAAGGTAGGGGAAACGATGTTTGCTCAGCAGTGTGGAAAAAAGGAGTTTGAAGATAGCTTAAGGAAACTTAATGATGTATTAACAAACATACCTGTTAACAAGGGGGGGGCGGGGTAGAGGAAGGAATAGGAACGTGTTTTGTCGTTCTCTTCAGGGGGACTGGTAATTTCTCTGTTGTTAACCAGCTAGGTGAGACCATGCAGTGCTGTACTGGCTGTTCTGTGGGCCTCCCGCAGTGCCGTGACAAACAAGGAGCTTTACTGACACGCTGGCTTCTTGCTTTCGAGCCTTGTCTCTGCAAGGCATTCATTGCGAAAACCACAGATATGAGCCTTGCTGTAAGCTCGTGGGAGTTGGTCTTGGTTGCAGCTCACATTGAATTACTAGTTGGGGTGAGAGCCCTCGGCAAAGCTTGATAATACGTTTGACCAGGAGCTCCAGCGTGTGTCTGAAAAGTATCTGCTTAGTGAGTCAAGGCTCTGCCTTGCGAACGCATACTCAGGTGGGTAAGTAGGGCTGGTAAGCACGCAGAATCGTGTATGAGCTCATGAGAATGAGGAAAATCTAAATATTGTCACATGGTTCAAAAAGGGCAAGTAGGGAAGGGGTGTATGTTTGGCAGTAACTGATAGGAGGAATGGGGGACAAGGAAGAATTAATTCTTCCTGAGAAAGTAATTGGGACAAAGACCATTGCGGCAAGGCAGAGCATCACAGCCGGGGCGGAGCTGGGACGGGGTGGACAGCAGTAGTACTTGGGATCTCTGCAGGACCTGGTTTCCACAAGCACTTCCTTGCTTTGCTGAATGCCTGGATAAATCATTCGGGAGTTTTCTTTGCTTGTTCATCACAGATAAATCTTGAATACGGTTGCTGCTGAAACTTCTTGCTGGATGTTCTTTTTGTATAATCTCAGTTGTGTTATTTACTCTCAGTTTTTGCCCTGGTGGAATATGCCCTTCTTCATCTTTTCTGTTGTTCTTCTGAGGTCTCTGCCCAGGCGTCTGACTTTCAGTAGACTCTCTCCAGTTTTCTCCTCAGTCCCTCTGCTGCAGTAACAGGCAGAAGCTTAGTTCCCAGCTCCACTCCAAACCTGCCTCCTCTTCAGAAACTGTTCTGACCTGGCGAACAGGGAGCCGTTGAAGAGCACGGCTGTTTCTTTCTTGTTCCTTATGCTTCCATTTCCCTGTTTGCTCAAGCCATTGTCAGGCTTGGATTTTTAACTCCTTCTGCCCAGTTTCTCAGACTTTTCTGCAGAGCTGCTGTGTGCAGTTTTCTGTACTCATCCCCCACGGCTGTTGGGTTTAGCCAGGCTCTCATCTTACCACACTCTTGCGGTGGTTTCTAAGCTCTACCCGGTACAGCCTTCTACAGCTGATACTCGTCTCGGACCTTTCTGCAGAGATGCTTTTCTGCCGTGTGGTTCCCCTCACAGTTGTCCCAGCTCTCCAAATGGCTTTTGGCATGGTCCCACGCTGGGTGCTCATGCAGAAACTGGGGGGCTGTGGGGTGGTGGGCAGGCTCCCTGCTTGGGTACCAAAGGGGATGGGGAAGGGGGCGAATGGCCAGCTCTGGCAGTGGAGGATGGCCCCTGGGGGGTCCCAGCACATGTCCCCGTGGCAAGGGAGCAGCGTGATGGCTGGGTTTAGGTTATCCACTGCCTGAATTGGAGCTCACAACCAGTGGAAGAATTGCAGCATCTTCTAAGCCATGCTACAGCAGTAGGGTGGCAATGATATTGAATGTAAGTAAATGAATCGATGCGTATGAAGGGACAGAAGGGAAGAGTGAACTTCACTGGAAGGGATGGGCTGAGCTGACCATCCTCTTAGGTAGACGGACTTTGGAAAACCGAAGTAATGAATGTGACTCTTTGCTGGAGCTTAACAAGCTGAGCCTTGGGGGTTCTGAAGAAAAGGTTTGCAAACAAAAACCATGACCTGCAGTTTGCTGCCTTTGAATGCCTTGTATATATATATATAAACATAGATACATACATATATATATCTAGGTTGTCAGCTTACAGCCTAGAACAGACCTGGAGGGATTCAGACAAGAGGGAGATGGGTGGAGGGGCTGGATCCTGTGCAAGGAGCAGACAGTGGGCTGGGGCTCTGTGGCCTGGAACGGGGGGCTCCCTGGTTTAGGGAATCCCTAAGTTCAGGAGGGTGGCCACTGGTCCCCGGCTCCTACAGTCACCCCGGTGGGGCAGGAGGCAGTTTTTCCCCAAGGCATGCAGCAGAGGTTTGGATCACGTCGCACCAGGAACAGGCATTGCAGCTCTGCGCCGGCGGATGCGGGGGGAGTTCACAGGGGCCCTGCCTGGCTTGGGCACCAAATGGTTATCCTGCCACGTGCAATGGTGTGTAGGTATACGCACGCGCTTGCTCTGGCTTGTTCTTCCCTGGGAACTTGCTTTTGGCAGCTATTTTGGGACAATTTTCTGGGTTAGATGAGCATTACTGGCCCATTATGTCCCAGTTCTCTATTTTGTTGCGTTGAAGTGAGTTGTAGGGCTTGCTGCCTGCCTTCACAGGCTCTCTGAAGGGAGAATTGCCTTGCTGCAGACTGGTAGGGGAGTTCCAGTGCAGTACAGTAGTTAAAGAGCCTCAGGTTAAACGTTTTAAAATGAGCAGTTAAGTGGTCCAGCTGGCCTGGCAATGGGGAAAAAAAAATAAATAAAATTCCTGTAATTCTTGGCATTGGTTAAACAGTTACCACTCTTGTCAAAGACATTAAGAAATACCATTTGAAAGGTAGCAGCGCTGCCTTAGCAGTTAACCAGGACTGTGCCTGGCTTGCTCAGCAAGAGGAGGCTTAGAATAAAGTAAGGGGAGACTCAGACTGCTGAGACTGGAGGGCTTCTCGGTGTTGTCACAGCCCTGTCCCATCCAGAGTTGTTTAGAGCCAGCAGTGCTCTCCCAGGCGCTGTGTGTGAGCAGACTGGCCGCTACTGTGTGCGTGGGACGGGGCTGTGTGCGTGGGAGAGCCCCACGGTGCCGGCACAGCAGCCAGCATCCCGCTGGCGACGCTTGGGCAGGAGCAGCACGTAAATGAGCAGGGAGCCGAGGGATCCTTCCGTGGAGACGGACAGTTGGTGCTCTCTGAGGTGATGAAATAGCAAGCCATAAACAAACAAAGCTCACTTCAGTGCTGCCAGGGGCTGCAGCAGCTAAACATAGCCCCAGAGGCTGGGCTTGCTTGGCTTCTGCCCCGTGGATGCCTGCTCTGGGCTGGCTTCAGAGTTACAAAGGTGAAATTCTTTCATCTGCGTCACACCAGAGCTCAGTCTACATGTGCTAATGGTCTCCTCTGGTCTCTAAGTCACACGTCCCCAGGAGTGGGTACACAGTCCTGAGCATCCAGAGTGGTCCAGCCCAGCTGCCTGTTCTTTCCAGCCCTGCCCAAAGAGGATTCTGCCTGTCAGCCTCTCCTGTTCCGTGCCGGCAGCAGCGACCCTCCATGGGTGCCCTGGCATTTCTCCCTGAAGCCTGTGGTGTGATGGAGGAGGTGTGCAGCAGTGGGGAAGCAGCCACCCTTCTGCCCCCCGTGATGGCGAGAGGAGACAAGAGAGTACAGCTGCTGCAGTCAGGATGGGCTGAACGCGGGGCATTGAGGACTCTGCTGTGTCTCAGACAGGGTGAAGCTTCTGAAGCCGAATGTCAGAGGAATGCTTTGCTTAGTCATGCTGCTTAGAGGTTCATTAAAGTTGCATTATTGTGACAGTCGTGTCTTTGGATGGCTGTACCATGAGTAATACGCTCGATAGCTTTAATGAACATCAGCTCTCCGAGGTGTCTTTAATGTTGCTTTTTGAATGAGACTGAGCCCAAGGTCCTGATGGCTTGCGGCTGCTTAATGATTCAGCTGCACATTACTGGAAGAATACGCAGTGTGCTGGGTTACAGTGTCATCAGGAAATCATTCATACGCTGTCTTGCTCTGGAGCGCTGGCCTCGATGCTGATAGCAATTAGCAGAAGTTAATGGACGTCTGCGTTCGCTCTTTCTCCTGTTGAGGCTGTCAGATGTGTCTGGAACAGACTGTATTTCTGCATGCTTCTGTTTTTTTAATATTGACAGAAATATGAAGTAATCACTTCTAAACCTCTCTTAAAGACAATTTAATCGTGAGTGGAAGCAGAGGATTTTCCTTTGCGGTTGCAAGACTGGTCAGAGTCTCGGGGTGAACGGCTGATGCAGGACTGGGAAGCAGAAGGTCACTCTGCTGCTGAGCTGAACTCATGTCGCTTGGAAGAAATCCCTTCAACTCAGTCTCTGCCCCTGTGATGGGTTAAAAATAAACTCGCTGCTTAAGCGGGTGTTTGGAGGTCTGTTAGGGCCTTCTGGAGAGGGGTCTGAAATGGGAATTACACGGTCATGGATGAAGCAAACAAAAGCAAACCAGTTCTTCAGTTTGTTTTCCCTCTTTGGCAGGACAGACTCTGCATCCCACATGAGCTACGAAAATCCTCCGCCTTACCCCGGCCCGGGCCCGACTGCCCCTTACCCACCGTATGCACAGCAGCCAGGTGGTCCGCCTGGCCCGTACCCCGGCTATCCTCCCGGACCCGTGGGGCCGTACCAGCCCGGCCAGCCGGGTTACCAAGGTTATCCCCAGTATGGATGGCAAAATGCTCCTCCGCCTCCAGGACCAGTGTATGCAGATGGGCCTAAAAACACAGGTAAGCCTAGCAGCTGTGGCGTGGTGTGGTTGTGACCCTTTCTGGATTGCGGATGAGCACATCTTGAGTAAGAGGGTTACCAGTGTCTGACCTGACGGGGCGGGGGGAGGTGGAGGCTGGTTTGAAGAGTGATTCTGTTCGTAGCCTGTTTCCTGCTTTATTTTGCTGTTTTGTCTCTAACAGTTCTCTGGCTGTTGGCAGGCACTGCTGAACATCCTTAGTGCTGATCCCTCAAGGGAGTCCTTGTGCTGAGGTTTTTATATGTGTTTTTTTCTGGATTTAGATTTACCACAGCTCTCATTCTGCCTGTCTTTTGGTTGATGACTGTGCAGCCTTCAGTTGAAACTTAAAGCTTGTAATATTCAGATAGTTCCTACCAAATTAATGTGTGTAAGTTTTCGTGAGCCCTTCAGTATCTGTCCAAGTGATCTAATAGTGCCATTGGAATCATTCCTGGGCTTTTGTTTTTTTGAAGCTACCATCATCCTGTGTAAAAACGCAGGTAGCAGGTCCCTCTGCGTGCCGTGTCCCCTCAGTATGGTGTGCTGGTTTACTCTGGCACCCATAGCTCTCGTGGGGCTCGCTGCAGTGCCTGGTATAGGCTTGAATTGTCAGAGGAGGGCTGAGAAGATGGTTGAGGGACCTGACCATCTTTCTATGAGGGGAGGCTGAGGGAGATGAGACTGTTCAACCTGGAAAAGAGAAGGCTTGGGGGGACCTTGTCCGTGTGCATAAAAGCTTGCTGCAGGAGAGGGAGCTGGACTCTTCTCAGTAGTGCCCAGTGACAGGACTGGAGGCAGTGGGCACACAGGAGCTTCCATCTGAACAAAAACCCCCTTTTCTACTGTGGGCGTGATCACACACTGGCGTAGGTTGCTCAGAGAGGTTGTGGGGGTACTGAGGACCTGGCTGGACCACGATTCTGGGCAGCCTGCTCTTGCTGACCCTGCCTGAGCAGGGGGCTTGGACCAGATGATCTCCAGAGGTCCCTCCTAACCTCAACAGCTCTGGGATTCTGGCAGGGTTGGGTGTGGTCCCTGCTTTCTCCCCATCGGAAAGAGGATTTAGCTTGGGTTTTTTGGTAGCTCTTTGTCTCGCTTGTAAGGACACTTGCCTAGGGACCAAGTTTATTCTCGTCAGTGTTTCACAGGCTTTGGTTGTAAAATCTCTGCTCATAGATCCTGGGGGTGTCCTCGCCCCCTCACCATCATCTTGGGGACTCATGCTGTCATGCCGACTCCAGTGCTGCCTTTCAGGCTTCTTCAGTGATATTTCTCCAGGCTGAGAAGCCAGAAACCATCATCACCTCTCTTCCTCTGTTGCAGTGAATATCACAGACAGACCTGAGCTGTGGAGAAGAGTCTGGGGTACCTATAGGTGTTCTGGCTGCCTGGGGGTGACAGAGGATGTGGCTGGTGCTAGCAAAGGGCTGTTCGGTGGGAGGGACTGTGGGGAGCACGTCTGCAGGGGTGCTGGCCAGGCACTGCTTTAGGTGGGAGCTGCTCTCAGGGAGGAAAGGAGACTCAGGGTTTGTATGGGCTGGGTGTATGGGCACGGTCATGGACAGACTAACCTGGGGTGGAAGGAAATGAGACCAGCATGGACCTCAAATCAAAACCCAAGTTAGTGCTTTACAGCTGTGCAACCACCAGCGCTTCAGGTGCTGCTGCTGGAAAAACTGGCTGATAAAGTGGGTATCGAAGCTGGCATCGCTTGCAAAATTGTCAGGACTGGGACAATTCCTCTGAGGCCTTTGCCACTATGCGAAGCTGTCTTTGGCCTTTGTGTGTGAAGGTCATTCTCCACACGCCGCTGTTGCTGTAGCGTGGGACAGCATGCCTTTGCACTTGAGACCTGCTCAGGACTGAGGTCTGTAGGCATTTGCTGCATTTTGAGAGAACTGCCTGCTGTGCCCCTCTACCGCTTCGTGTTGCTCTGACTCAGCAGCCTGCTGTGGCAAAGGTTTTTCAAAGCCCTCATTTCTTGGAAAGCTGGAACTTGAGAAGTTCCCAGCAAGAGTTTTTCACTGTGGTGAATCCAAAGGAGACTTGACATAAGTGGGTGGGCAGGCTGAACTGTGGAGAGGACATTTCAAGAGCTCTTTTTTTTTTCCCCCAGTGTTCTGGTGGACTACTGGACCAGTGTGTTTAAAAGCATCCCTGGATTTATAGCTGATGTCGGATGTCAGAAATATTCTAGTGTGGGTCTGGCCAGAGGACCCAAACACAAGCAGTGAACAGTTGGTGTGGGTGAATAGGAATCTGAGCGCAAGTCATGACTTCAGCTTCTTCTGTGAAAGAGTGAAAACCTCAAGGGTCTGCCTTGGAGGAGGAGGAGGCAGCAGCACGGTGGTGCTTCCCACCACTACCACCACATAGACTCCAAGTGTAATCAGGGTTTTCCCTGGGAAATATGCATAGTTTGGGGATGCCTAACAGGCACTTCTCGGTAGTGGGGGAAAAAAAATTCCTAGTCTCTGATGTAGAACGTCTTTGGTTGGTGCAAGTGTCACTTTGCTGCTATGGCCATGAGAAGGGATATGCTGGCAGAGGCTGAAGGGGGAGTGGGTCCACTGCTTTAGACAGTCTGGCTTTGAGCCCGGTCTGCTGCCTTGGCGGTTTAGAGGATCTCAGATCAGACTGGATCAGGCAACTATGACAGTGAACATCCCCTTCTCCCATCAAGTCTCCACTCTGCTTGCAAACCTGTGGACCAGCACAGAGGAGCGGGCTGGGAAGTTCCAGGGGACAACAGCCAAGTGTTTGAGAGGGTCTTTCACCGAGAGCCCAGGCTTATGCTGCAGGACGCATGGTTTTGTTGTTAAACCTAAGCTGACATGACTGCAGTTCTGCAGAAGCAGCACCCTAACCCACAAACCAAACTACTTCTGGTAAGTCCTGTCTTTGAACTGCCTTCCTCTAGCCTTGTGTGGTCTCTGAACCCCCCTGGGAACTCCAGTTTATATTGCTTTTGCTGGAGTGAATGTAGTATACAAAAACATTTAATGTGTGCAGAATGAAGTCAGGCTATAACTTTGTCTGAAAAACCTTTTCCTTTTTCTTGATTCTTCTTTTAAATGCCCTTTTCCCCCCTTGCTCATGTTTGGCCAGTCCATCAAACTGGAAGCTGGTATTTGTCCTGTGACACTTCAACAGAAGTCTTCTGAGAGAGCTTTCAATGAGCCTTTGTTTAACAATCACCTCCAGGAGTGTCTAACCTAGAACAGATGTCCCTAAAAAAGATAAATTTAAAAAAATCTGTTATACTAATGCTGTATATCTGTTGGTGTGGCTGGACCTCTAAAAGTGGCATCTAAATTTAATCAAGTCATTACAGTCTGCCGGCTGGCCTGGCATGACTTCGTGTGCCTTGTCCGTTCCCGTGGTGCTGCCAAGCAGGTATCTGGGGCGAGCTGCTGTGGGTGTGTGGGGCTTTCCCTTCACAGCGGGTGTTTTGCTCTCCTCGATGACTTTGCTTAATCTAATGAATTAAGCTACTCCAATTAGTGCACTAGTATTTCTGAACAAATGTGTGTCCGTACTGAAAACCAGGATATTTGCTATGCTTTAAATTTTATGTTTGAAGTTACTTTACTGCGTAGGCAAACTGCAAAGTGGGCTCTTAGGCTGTGGATTGTAGCGGATGGGCTAATGGGTGGAAGTAATTATGCGTCGTATTTTGATCTTGAGTGGATCACACAGATGGAAATAATTACCGTTAAGCTCTTAAAATCTGATGGGAAAGTAGCATTTCACAGTGACAGTAATTTGTAATCTAGCAGTTTGTGGCCTGCCTGGAGGAGCAGTGGACATGGCCTGTCCGGCTGGCCCTTAGAGAAGAGAAACCTCGTGTGGGTCATGCTCTGTGTTGAAACGGGAGCTGCATCTGAAATGTAACAGGGAAACAGCTTAAACTGAGCATGGATTTTGTCACCCGTGCTGGAGAAGAGCTCGTGAACCCCTGAGCCTTGCTTCGAAGGCGGCTGTTGAAGGACTCCTGGGCTGAGCAGCGCTGATACGAGCTGTGCCACCCGTGTGTGGTGTGCTTCTCCGTGGCCGCAGCACCCGCTCCTCCATGCCCTCGGGAGGTGGGAGCTGTCAGCACAGGCTGCAGAGTTCGGCCCCTCTTGCTGCGGTCATGCTTGGCAAGGGCGGGTCACATCTGGGCTGGAAGGAGGAAGTTACTACTGTTAAGCAAGTGATGACTGCTAGAAATAGGTGAGAGAGGGAGGATGTCGTCATCTTTTCAGTATGTCATTGAATAGGGGACATAGATGAAGGCTTGTTGGAGGAGGGTGCAGTCCAGAACGGCGCTGAACAAGGATAACAACTGTATTCCACCCTAGACTGACTGTGTAGGATTAGCTAGCCACAGCGACAGCCTGAATTTCAGAAACCCGCGTGTGGTTTATGTGTTAGGACTCAGTGGCAGTGGCCGTGTGACTCCCATGTCTTACAGCTCTGTAGAAGAGGGAGACTGCGGCTGGTCACAGCGGCTGCTGGTCCTTTGTCCCTTCTGCCGGAGCGGATGGAGTCCAGTGTGCACAAGCTGGCACCTCTTCAGAGTCACCCTGTGGGGTGTGAAGGGCCTTGCAGCGTCTGTGTCCTCTCCAGGGAGAGAGGCAGCGAGCCAGAGAGGCTCGGGGACCTGCTGAGGTGGCACAGAAGATCTCACTGCCATGGTTTGGGTTTTTTGCTTTGTTTTTTTTGGTAGCTGGCTTTTGGGCCTGCACAGGCTACCAGTAGCAAAGTCTGCAAAGAAACAACACTTCTTGCATCTTGCAGGGGCTGATAACTGACTTGGCTGTTGTTCACTAGAAGTAAACAGCCTGACCTTTACCTGTGGAGCTGATGATTTATGTGCTGAGCCTGAGGGGTGTTAAAGGCATCTCAGTCGGCTTCCTGGCTCTGTGAGCTGACTTGTGCTGGTTCCTGTCTGTGTCTCTCCTGCTGTAAAAACTGAGGGCTGTCTTCATGTCTGTCCACACGAAGTCTGTCCAAGCGTGAGTTCCTGGAATGCTGTAGATCTGCCATTTGGTGTCACACAACGCTTCGGGTGGCTGGAGGGAGCTTGCCTGCACCAGAGGAAAGCTGGGAAACGTGCAGCAGTAGGAGCGTGGTGCCTGCCTGGAGGATGGTGCGAGGAGCCTGGCTTGCTTAGGAGGAAGAAAAGATCTCATTTCCCCACCAATAGAATCATTTGGTATCAACTGGTATCAGACACCACAGGATCTGCTGACTGGTCAGCAGGTACGTCCTTGTCTATGTAAATCAGAGGTGCAAGGTAATGCTGTTGATAATGGCATGGTTTAAAAAGGGGAATGAGCCAAAGTACAAGTGACGTGCTGATTTGGAAAGCGCTGGCTGATGTTAGCAATTTGCCTGGTGTAATTTCTCCCCACCACGCCTCCCCCGAGCGATACGTAACACCGTGATGGATGAGGCTGTGCCAAGGGGAGCCAGGCTCTGTCAGCAGCCTTCCTCCCAACCCACGGCAAACAGCTCAGGATGGCGTTTGACCTATTGTACACACAGGGCGGAAATCTTATTTCTGGAAGTTGATTACTTGCAGCAAAGCCGGCTGTGATAAGAGCAATAGTCACGGTGGTGCTGCCTGCCTCCTGATGTTTGGCCAGCTGCAGGAATAAACAGGTCACCTAGGTACAGTCACTGCTTCTGCCAGAGGGGGGGATTTTTCCTCTTCATGGCTTTCGGTGTGGAAAAGAGGGGATCCTGATCACTCCAGCTGGGCTCCCTGGTGCCTTTCAGTGGTTACCCCCTCGCGTCTCAGACTGTCGAGCTGAGCCTTCCCCAGCAGGAGCTGGTTTGGAGGACAGCATGATTCCAGCTCTGTGTACTGACCCTTTCCAGGCAGCCTGCCGGAGCGTTTAGTTGAACTGCTGCTGTACCTTCAGGACCTGCAACTCCAGACAGGTGGTGTCCTGCCAAAAAAAAAATCTCACTTGGCTGTTGTCCTCTTACCTGCGCCTCTGTCCTGGGTTCAGCTGAGACAGAGTTCACTTTCTTCATACTAGCTAGCAAGAGGCTGTGTTTTGGATTTGTGCTCAGAAGAAAGCTGATAACAGTGATGTTTACACAGCTGCCAAGGTCTTTCAGCTTCTCTGGCTGTCTGCAAACAGGAGAAGCTGGGAGGGAGCACAGCCCCAGTGACCAGCCCAGGATTTGATCTTAGGTTCGGGATTGAGACCCAGAGTGGCCAATAATCTATCCCATAACATACCCGTCATGCCCAGGATAGAGGTGAGGACCCTCCAGAAGATCAGCCCTTTTGGTTCCGGATCTCTTTTGCTCCGGGTCATCTTGCTCCAGGTGGTCCCTCTCCCAAGGCCTTTCCCCCCGACCCCGGTCAGCTCTGGGTCTGGGACGCTCGGACTGTTCTCTCTGTTCCATGAGTGCGGTTTCGGGACTGTCCCTGCTCTGGGATCGTTAGCCGGGAACAGGCTGAGCCTTGGTCATCGGGTCGGGGGGCAGTGTCACTGTGTGTCACTCATTTGTATATTTGTATGTAGTGTTATTTTCAGTATTACTGTAGTTTAGTTATTAAACTGCTCTTATCTCAACCCACGAGTTCTTTTTGTCCCTTTGCCCCTTTAATTCTCTCCCCTATCCTCGGCTGGGGGGTATTGTGTGAGCGGGTGTGTGAGTTGGCCCCCAGCCCAGGGCAAACCCATCACAGTCTCACACTAGTGTGCGTTGGAGCCTGGTGCTCTCTGTCCCCCCGGATGGCTGTATCATACCTGCCTCTGTCCCTGCCTCCTGCCCGGTGGCCGCACAGGCAGCAGGGGCTGTTTGCCGGCACACCATGCTGTCCTGGGGCTGATCCTCACCTCACCGTCGCAGCTTTTCACCCCTGAGGAGGGGATAATCTGAGAAAAGCCTGGTGCAAAGAAAATAATTTCCAAATTCAGGTCCTGTATCTGAAAACAGGCTTGGCTAAACAAGGCGAAGGCAGGCTCTGTCCTTAGTGGACCACGTTAAATGGTGCTGCTGCTCTGGACAGTCTGTCGCTGAGCGCCTGGCCTGGGTGAGACGCAAGGTGTGGAAAGGCTTTTTCCAGCCCTGCAAACCCTGCGCAGGCTGTGGTAGTGGAGCCCTGGGGGGACTTGCTCCCCTGAGTGACTGCTTGCTGTGGCATGTTCCCTTTGCTTTGAAACTGGACTTTGTCCCTCCCATCCGCCACCAAGAACGCTCTTGCCAGACTGAGTTTGTGCTGGGTAAATCCCTCCGAGCCAGGTCTTGTTTGAAGGTAGGACTGATGCTGGTTTTCAATGCAAACACTGACTCAAGATGAGGAACGCACTGTGCTTAGCCCTGCAGTTGACTTGGTGGAAAATGCCTCCCTGCTTTAACAGTAAATTAAGATTTTGTTGATTTAAAAAAATGTTAGAGGAGGTACTCAGATTGTGTAGTTTTGGGAGATGTCTCTGTATCCGTTACAGTCTAGAAGAAAACTTACGGGTCTGAAGCCCTGACTCACTGTATTTTTGAGCTGGGGGAAGCTGGTTTCGTATATGCCGTGCCTCCTGTACACTTTCTGACTTGTGCAGGGGGTTTATGGTGCTTCGGAGAGCTGGACGATGCTTACTGACATCCCGCAGAGACTTGAGTACTTCCCACGGAAGGAATCCTGTAAGCAGTGCCTGTAGCTCTGGTTTTTAGAGGTGTTGAATCCTTCCCTGGACACATCTCCAATCCACAAATGCTGATTAGTATTGCTGCCATTATCTCAAAGATCTCTGAATCCCATCCCTGTGTGCTCGGGTGAGGAAACTCGCCTCCTTCCCACCCCAGAGGCCAGCTGCAAGAAACCCTTCTGCACGGTTTATGATCAGACATGACCACGGCTGGAGCACGTGTGAGAGGGGAGCGGCTTTACCCTTGTGTGCAATGCGGCCAGCGCAGCGCTGGCTCTGGAAAGTGCTCGCTTGGCATGCCTGCACAGTGACTTCCCCAAAATGTGCGGCCTCTTCAGCTCCCTGAAAGCTGAAACTGCTCTCTAGGGTGACCGTAAGAGCTCCTCAGGCTAGTGGGAAGCGAGAGGCAGGAATTTACCTGACCTGCAGCCGCAGGCGAGGGCAGGTCTGGTGCCAGCGCAGGTAGTTGCAGGTCGGTTACTGAAATGTGGGCTGGGTCAGCAGCGGCTGGCTGGTGGCAGGGGGGATTTGCAGGTGAAACTACCCCTGCTCCCAGGCAGTTTGCTTCCCTGATACCTGATTTTTGCTCCGGTGGCTCTGGCAGTAGAGCGGTTCGTGTTTGGAGCTGGGGATTACAACACTTGCTCCAAGCGTTTTGCAGCTTTGGAAGGTTTTTGCTTGGAAGTAGGCTGCTGTATTTCCACCTGGCTCTGACTGGTATCTGTCCCAGGAGTGCGCTTGGGGTGTTTCCTGAAATCTGAATGTGCTGTTGGTAGAGACTGTGTCCAGAGAAAGCTGCTGGGCAGGAAGGAGTTGGGGGGCTGGGGAATGTGACCGGTGTGAAGCTGTTAAGCATGAGCAAATATCCCCAGAGAGGAGAATTAAATGCTTTTCTTGCCGAGGGAGTTAGATCTCATCTGTGCCTGGGCAGAGAGGAGCCTTGCTGGCAGCTAGTATGAAGGTTTTAGTTAAAGTTCTAGGGTTCCTGTTCCCCAGGCATGCAGTCCCTTCTGCTCCTGCTGCCTGCGTGGGATGTGCTCCAGGACACGTGGCTGGGCTCAGGGCTGGGCGCTCCTTCCTCCTGCAGCGCTGGGTCTGCAGACCTGCCGTGCACACCCCAAAGCGTGGCTCAGAAACACCTGATTTCTGGTCACCTCTGCATCCCTTGGCTGCCACTGACGCACTTGTCCTGACCTTCCTTTCTCCGGCCTGGCTTGGCTGAGCCATCTGCTGCAGGCAGCACGTAACCCTGTGGGAAATGACTGTTGAAGTGGTGGTGTGCAATTTTAAGCAAGACTTCTTTCTGGCTGGCTGGACAAGCAAAAATAAAACTCTCGGTGCAGAAGTGGCTTGTGATAAAAAATGCTTTATTCACATGTGGGAAGAGGCTTATTGGTCCCTTCTCTGCTGCTTGCTTCCTCCCAGACGAGAAGACTGTGATATTAATTAACACTTCTGCTCTGAGCAGTCGTCACTATGGCAAACAGCCGTTCGGGTACCACGGGAAGAGTTTTTGGTCTGCAGTAGCCGTGGTTAGCAAACTGTCGCTGCTTCCTCCTGCGTGCTCCAGGCCTTGCCCAAAGCTCCCAGCAGCTAGCAGTGTACGAACTGGTTTGCATGCGGAGCGGCTCTGTGCTAGCACGCAGCTGCAGCTAGAGAAGTAAACTTCAAACCTTGCTGCTTTTCTCATGCTGCTAGCTCTGCCGCCTGAGGAAGAGGAGCGAGTCCCCGCAGCTGGCTGGGGCAATGCTGGGGGGCACACACTTTGCGTCTCCCCAGGGGGCTGATTTCTTGGCTGAGAAGCGAGTTTTTGCTTTCCGTCTGTCTGCCTGGATGTAATACCTGAGATACCTAGACAAGGGCCAGGGCTGCCGGTGATGGGCAGCAGGACTTCTGGGAGGGCTTGCAGAGCTCGAGGGCTCTCGGGCACCGTCGCTGCCCGCTTTCCGTGGCAGCTGCCCATGTAGGTAAGTTGGTACCTTGGCAGTGTTGTCTGTGCCTGGGTCAGGATGGGCTGGTTCTGTCGTCAAAGCTGGTATCCTTGGACTGCAGTCCCTGTCGAGCAGCAGAGCGCTGTGATAAGGAGCACTACCGTCTAAGGTCACGATTTTCGATTATACCAAAGTGAGTGAAAAGTCCTGCTCATGCCTTTCCCGCGTGGAGCTAATGATTAACGTATCAATGGGGTCTGAGAAGAAACAAAATGTGTGTGCTTAAGATAAAGTAGACTGTACATGAAATAACAAGGTATTGTAGTATTTGTTTTACGAACAAAGTGGGAGTTCCTTTGACTGGGTTGTGCAGGCTGGTACTGTGTGGTTACAGGGAGCGCTGCCAGTCTCAGGGTAAGCATGATTCATTGTGATCTGTGCTCTTTAGGGTTGATTAGAAGACGGGAGGGTCTGCTCAGCTTACACCCTCTCATCCTGCTTCAGAAAAAACAATGGAAGCATCGAAACTTGAGCCCAAAACTGGGTGCTCTCTAGTGCCTCAGGGAAATCACCCTTGTTTCTCTTCTCTAGTCCCAAAGGGCTAATGCGCTCCAGCCCGTAATGGCAAGGACCGCGGCATGCCATAGGAGACCTTTGGAGTGCCTGACCTTGGGAAAAAAGAGGCACAAAGCAGCTGATGAAGTCCCCAGTAAGGCTCGCCAC
The DNA here is from genome assembly GCA_011057875.1 of Pterocles orientalis. Lineage (NCBI taxonomy): Eukaryota > Metazoa > Chordata > Aves > Pterocliformes > Pteroclidae > Pterocles > Pterocles orientalis. The sequence goes on along the minus strand of WKFP01014903.1, from coordinate 228,259 downwards.
AGCAAACTGGCTGGCTCTACCTTGGAGGCACTCAGGCTTCTAACAAGAAGCATACAAACCCAGCAGTTCCCTTAACTGACAGATTTTTGGTTAGGGTTTTGTTGGCAGAGCTATTCTGGTAGAAAAGCTGGCCTCTGTTAATGGAAACCTGCTGGTTGAAGGGAGTTGGGAAGGCGTTGGGTGGCTTGCGTCAGTAATCACAGAATCATAAAGGTTGGGAAAGACCTCACGGGTATCGGGTCCAACCATTAACCCAACACCACCCAACCCACTGAACCATGTCCCCAAGCACCGCATTGACACGTGTCTTGAGCACCTTCAGTAATGCACTGTGCAAGACTTCCTAATGAAGGGATTTTGAGAGGCTTGAGGTGCTCAGGGTTTTGTTCCCCTGTTTCTTGCTGTGCTGTTTGCAGGGGATCCTCTGTATTTAAAGCAATGCTAACGCGTAGGCTGGGAAGGGTGAATAAAGGTGCTACCAGCTTTTGGCTCTTGATTTTCTTGGCCACTTGTGTCACTGTGTTTGTGTTAGTGCTTTGGAGCTGATGTTCAGCTGCCCAGGGTCCAGAATGAGAGGACAGGTGTAGGTGCCTTTAGCGTAGTGACAGGCCTGGCTGGGAACTGTCTGTCTAGCCCTCCTTTGAACTGTTTTTTGCCCTATGCACTTTGGTAGCTCTCAGTGACCAGCCTTTACCTGTTCTGCCCTTATCCTCTCTTGCAGAAGCCCCACGCCCAACTGGCTGATGAGAAAAGCTTGCTAGCATTGGTGCTCTGGGGCTGTGTTTTGTCTGATGGCAGTGACAGAGTGATAACTTCTGCAGCATTGATGAATCTTCAGAGAAAGCGATCATTAAATTCAACCTGTAAGGGGGAGGTGGTTGTTTTAATTTAGAGCGTTGCCCAGATGCTGTCAAAGCCCGAAAGCTTTCAGTGGCAACTGTGTGTTCCCTCTCAACCTGCAGCAGCAGCCGGCACCAGCTCCCGTGAGCTGCGGTGGCAGAGCCACCCTCTTGGGACCCATGCTCTTTCTGCGAGAGGAGCTCTAGTGAAAGCAGCGGCTTCTCAAATGTGTATTTCACGTGGTCGTCTTCGGGGCTTTCCTTGAACTGGGAAGGTGAAGGGGTTTGGTAACGTCCTGCACGGGGAAGAACACAGCTTTTTCTCAGCGGGTTTGTGCAGAAAGGTGCTTGTGCCCCGGTGTGCTGCTGGCTGAAGTGACTGCCATCTTTTGGCAGGAGAGTGAAAGGATGTGGTCTGTTTTCGGTGCCGCTTCACCGTGTTTAGCAGAAAGGCACGTGCTCCAAACCCAGAGTGAGTCCCGGAGAGGTCTCGACGTGGCTGCAGCCGCCCACTGTCCCTTCTCCTGTGCCCAGTGTTGCTGGTGGGCAGTTGTGCCCGTGTGTCGGCTGGTTCAGCGCAGCCCTTTCTAGCCCCACAGTGCCGTGCAGGCAGCCGAGGTGCGGGCTGGCCGGGGAGGAGGGATGTCAGAGCTGCTGTGTGTGTCCCACTTCTGCTGAGCGGCAGCACCCGATGTGGGTCACCTGAGCCAGCCTCCCGCCACACAGCCCAGCCTTTGGAAAAGCCATTTCGTTTAATGTTTCAGCAAGCGTTTCATAACAGCGCCTTGTACGTGCCTGGAGCGTGCATTGTCAGTATGTCCTCAGCACTTGGGGCTAGTTTAAGACTTCTGATGGATTGATCATAAATACTTAAGGCAGCCTCTACTTGTGTGCCTGCAGCACAGGGCAGGCTTTGGGGTGAGGGAAGTTGTACAGACCCATCTCCAGCAGAGTACATCGTCAGCCTCCATTTCACTGACTTCTTTGAAAGTTGCCAGCTAACCAGCAAACCCCTGTACTGGTTTGTGTGCTATGATGAAGGACGTGTCGGTGTCAGCGTATCATTGAACAGCTCGTGTCCTCTGCGTGCTTAAGCATTGCTCCTTGGTAGCTGAGCGCTGAGCTTGCTCTGACTGCGGCAGGAGGAGGCAGTGGTGCGGGAGCTCTTCCCAGCGTGGTGCCATGGCGCTGGCTGCAGACGCGGCCACGTTCAGCCTGGGGAAGATGGGCTGGACTCATGCAGCTGCCCTCCAGCCCGTGGTCTGCAGTGCAGCGAGGTGGCCTCTGGTCAGCAGATGCTTGCCGCAGGCTGGCCAGAGCAGTGGCTGGTGGGGCTGCCTGCACCCAGCGCTCAGAGGAGGGGGTACCCCCCTGGGCCAGGAGAGAGCTTAGTCCGTCTCAGCTGCTCCAGCGAGGGAGCTGAGGGCACAGCAGGCACCCCAAAGGTGGGTAACCTTACCCTGTCCAGCAGATTTGGGAGTGTCACACAGGTTTTTTGGGGGCAGGGAGGGTGTTTGGCTGCCTGGGTCTCACTCAGTCTGAAGCTGCACAGACTTTGCTGTGGAACAGGCTCTGCTGCACCTGTTGGGTGTTGGTGTTTTCCAAAGGTCGGAGTCACCCTGCTGCCGCCAAACCTCCAGGAACCAGTGCTTCCCGAACGCCCCCGCAGCCCCCTCCCGTGGGGCAGATCTGGGTGTCTCTGGGTGCTGTGGCGCTCGGTTTTGGGTACGGCAGCGCTCCGGCAGCAGCAGTGCAGCTCCACGCAGCTCCGAAGCGGGACAGCTTCAACGGCACCTGGCAGCCGCTCGGGACCAGAGCTGCCTCTGCTCCGGCACAGGGAGCTGCTGCAGACGCTTCCCAAGCAGCAAGGGAAAGCACCCGCAGCTGCTGGCTCTGAGGGACGGCAGGAGTCAGAGCATCCTCTCCCGAGGCAGGGGGGCATGGCTGGTACCCTGCTCTGGGGAGGAGCCGTGGTGTGCGCTCTGCTCTGCCGAACAACGTCGCATCGTCATCTCACACAGGACTCCCAGAGCGTTCGGTGTGCGGTTTGCCTTCACTCATTGTAGCAGGACCTTCTTGCGGGAAACAAAGGCACCAAAGAGCTGCTTGTTCAGAGCTGCTGGATCCACCAGGGAAAAAAGCCCGAAGGTTTTTCCCAGCCTGAAACACACCAGTGCCCACCAGTGTGGGGTTGCACAGAGTGCGGCGCCAGGGCTCGCTTCTTGTCAGGCCTCGGCATGGTGGACGAGACAGGAGGGCGGCTCTGTCTGCTGCAGGGGAGAGCGCTGCTCAGCCGGGGAGGGTCAGCGGGTCAGATGTTAGGGTGTGCGGCTGCTCCGGGAAGGAAGGCAGAGCAGTGTGCGCAGCTCTGCAAAGCCAGGTCCTCCCCTGGACAGCAGAGCACAGCTCCAGGGACCTGCCGGGCCACTCGATGCCAGTCTGCACTGCATAGTGGTGTGCTGGAGCGAGTGGGCTTGGGTCCTCACTGAGGAGAACAGGCAGTGACCAGAGAGCTGCTGCTGTGATGCTGTATGGAGTCAAACACTCCACACTTTTGAAGGTGAAGCCGTTGCAAAGCTTCCCTGTGTGGTTACGAGTGCAAGTTTGGGGCTGCGGGGAGGTAGGAGGGAAGAGCCTGAACCAAGTCCTGTCTGCCTTGGTACAGTTCCCACAGTGGATGGGGTGGGTCTGTGGCCCTTCCAAAGGGATGGAAGAGGCTCTTGGATGGCAGGAGACGGCCAGGCGGCAGGGGTCCCTTGTCCCTGACCTTGTTCTGCGCTCCAGCAGGGTGGCAGCCCTGCCCTGGCCACGGGCTGCGGGGAGGAGATCACGCAGCCTCCTCCACCGCTGCAGCTCTGTCCGGCAGCCTGCAGCCCCCTGCTCTGTGCCTGGGAGCTGGGTGTCCATCAGGTCCTGCTCCGCTCCTGCGGGGAGGTGCCCGCACTGGCTCTGCAGGGCCAGCAGCTCCCGGGGAGCAGAGCCCGCGGCACCGCTCCTACGCCAGCACAGCCTGTCACAGCGCTGCGTCACGCTGCCGCCTCTCTTGGGGCTGGCTGGAGGAGAGACGTGCTTCCACCCCGGCGTTCCTGCAGCGAGGGCACCGCCGGCTGGGAATTGGGTGCTTGCGGGCAGCTGCGGAGCCCTAGGGGGAAGCACGGACAGCGGTGCTGTGCCAACACCGTGCCACGGCCACCCGGCGCTGGCTGTGCCTGCGCAGCCCATGCCTCCTCTCTGCATGGGGGTACCCTGAGGCTGGAGTACAGACAGATGTTTGGAGGGGGTTGCGGGGTATGGACAGATGTTTGGAGGGGGTTACTGGGTACGGACAGGTGTGTGGAGGGGGTTACTGGGTACGGACAGATGTTTGGAGGGGGTTGCGGGGTACGGACAGATGTTTGGAGGGGGTTGCGGGGTACGGACAGATGTTTGGAGGGGGTTGCGGGGTACGGACAGATGTTTGGAGGGGGTTGCGGGGGAC
>WKFP01014903.1:177588-223807 GCA_011057875.1 Pterocles orientalis | reverse complement strand
GGGGGTGTCCAGCTGGGGGGTGTCTGGGCTGGAGGTGTCTGGCTCTGTCCTTACCAGTGTCTGAGGGGTGTTCTGCAGCACCTTGTGCAAAGCCAGGAGAGAACAGTGAAACCAGCAGGGTGGGAGGGTGAAGGGCCTGCCCCTGACAGCATGAACCACCCTGCACAGGGCAGCTCAGGTGGGTTCTCAGGGCTGGATGTGCTGGTCCCCTTCTGGGCTGGGGGCCTCTCCAGTAGCTCCTGGGATGCTGGAGAGCTGGGTGAGCACGTGCTGAGCTGCCGCATGCGTGTGCCAGCAGCTCTTGGGGGAGGACTGATCTCGCTCAGGGGTCTTGAGCAGTGATCCATCATCCCCCTGCTGCGGAGGACAGGCTTGTGGGGGGGTAAATTAACGCGTAAGAAGAAACAAGGTCATGGATTAATTTAGTGCTGAGGATTTATAGCTGAAGCTGTTTCATGGCACGCCTGGCCAGTAGGGGGATCAAAAGGTTTTGTCTGCAGAAGAGGGGGTAAACCTGCTGCTGGTCCCCCAGGGGGATGGTTCCCACCCGCCTGCCCGCTGCCGTTTGCTGCTGTTCTGCCGCGGGAGCAGAACCCATCCAGGTGGACTGACACATCAGCTTTGCTGTGTCTTGCCTGGAGATCATCGAGGGATCTCTGACCCTTTGCAGCAGGGCTTCCAAGTGCGCTGCTCTCGTTGTCCCTGGGTTTGGGAGTGCTGCATCCAGCCCCCCCTCCACCCCAGGACCTGCCCGCAGGTGCCAGGAGAGGGAAGGGTGGCCCCAGCTGAGCCAAGTGGGGGTCATGCTTGCCTGGACCCTCCAGCTCCTCCTGTGCTGCAGCCGAGGCAGCAGCTCTGCGCCCCTGCAAGGGCCTGGGTCCAGCATCCAGCCCGAGGGCACCGACGCAGGGACGGACGGGGCTGGGCTGTGAGCTGCATGGCAGGGCCATGGCCACTGTGCCGCCAGGCGTGCTCAGGCCCCACCGCACACCTCACCAGGTTCATCCGTACTTTGTGGTCCAGGAATCCCCCCAACCTAGGGCCTGCTGCTGCTGGCACAGCCTGGGCTCTCTGCACGCCTCTGCTTGGGTCTGCAGAGTGCTGTCGTGGGGCTCTGGTCTGGGTGTGGGGTGATGAGGGTCCCGGAGCAGCCTGTCCCCAGGAGCCTCCAAGGCTCTTGCGTGGGGCTGTGCCCGTGCAGCCTGCAGCCATAAGCTGGGGTCGGCCGGGGGCTCCAGGGGGTTCCCTGCCCAGGGAACGGTCGCCATCACCTCCCTGGCAGCTCGCAGCCAGCGCAGCCGAGGGTCCCCGTGTCACCTGCTCCTGGCAAGAGGGGAGAAGCGGAGAGTGTTCAGCTGCCCTGTGCCCATGCCCATGCCTGCCTGGCTGCCCCCTCTCCCCCCCCCAGCCCCTCGTCCCAGTGCGGTGCTCAGCCCACCCAGCCTGGCCTTGGCTGCTCCCCAGAAACAAGGGGAGCCCCTTGCCCTGCGCGGTCACCCCACAGCCACAGGCTGGCCCTCGCGCTGCCTCAGGAAGGAGCAGGAGCTGCTCTGGGGCCATTTGTCCCCGCTCCCAGCATGGGAAGGGGTGAAGACTCAGGTTTTCTGCTCTCTTCATCCTGTTCCAGCGCCCGAAACAAACACCCTGCGGCCGCCTGCCCTCAATGCCACCGTGCCTGTCCTCGGGGACAAGGCGGGGACACCAGCTCACCTGTGCTCCATGAGGAGGGCCTGCCCTGGGCTTCAGCCATCCTGCACCATGCAGGGCACCAGCTGCTTGAGGTCAAGGGGGTGAAAATCAGTCTCAGGGTGCCGAGGCTCTGCCGGTCCCCCACCGAGCCCGCGCACCGCCAGCCCCATGCTGCTGCCTCGGGGAAGTCCTGGGCTAAAGCCTGGCTGGACACCCACCAGGGGCTGGGAGAAGCCCAGCGGGAGGGGAGCCCCCTCCCACCCCCCAGTACCCATCTGGGCCACACCCAGGCCCATCACAGGGTCCGTCAGCCCCTCACGGCCCATCCCCAAGCCCAGAGAATGGCAGGAACCCAACCCAGGGCCGCTCGAGGCACAGACACTGCATGTGGGGCTATGCCCACCCCAGGAGCCACCCGAGCAGCTCTCCAAATGGCTTTTTGGAATAAAGGGTCGATGCCTGGGGGTGGGAGACATTATTGGGTGCTGGGAAAAGCCATTAGGGATTGCACGGGATGGGGTGCTTCATGGAGGACCCTAGGGCAGAGGTGATCTTGAGAGGAAGAAGGAGGAAGAACAGCGCGGTATGGGGGGCACAGACCAGCTGGGTGTACATGACCGTGCACTCGCCCAGAGCCTGACCAGCGCCTGACCCATCTCGTTAAACTCCTCCTAACACTGTCCTGGGTGGGGGTCCCTCCTGAGTGTGGGTGCACCGGGGTCAGCCCACAACCCGTGTCTGTGGGGCAGCGACTGCGGCTGAACCATCAGCGGCAAAGATGAAGCCAGAGCAGCGGGTGAGCAGGTGACGGAGCCAGGGGGAGGCGGGGGGCAGAGGGCCAGCCCAGAGCGTGACACTGCCCCTGTGTCTATGGGGCGAGAGCACAGGGGGTCAGCAGCAGGACCTGGAAACTGCAGGGTTTCTCTGCTGGCTGCAGAGATGTCCCTGAAAGAGCCTGTTTCCCAACAGTCCCAGAGCCAAGCCAGGGACGGCGGAAGCCAGGCGCGTGCACTGTGAGCATGGAGCACAGGGTGGCACTGGCCCTCCACGAGCTGGCTGCTGCGCTGGGGCTGTGCCAGGCCCCTGCTCCAACCAGGGCTGTCACCGCGGAGACAATAAATGACCCGTCACGGCCCTGGAGGTGCCTGTGACGGCCAGCCCAGCCCCTGCCCTGCCCGCCCCGCTCTCACCCCACGGCAGTTTTGCCAGCTCAGCTCCAGCAGCACAGCCTGGCGAGCCGTGCCCTTACCCCCAATCCCCCCACCTTTCTCCATCAAATCCCCGCAGCGAGAGCAGCTGCTGTGAGAGGCCAAGGGGGCCGGCAGAGGAAAGGAGCTCAGGTTTTGCCACAGTTTTATTGAAGCTGCTGCACAGCAGAACTCCCAGAGTTGAGCGGCAGTGAGCAGCCCGCAGGCAAAGCTGCTCCAAACCACGCCAAGGGTGTCGCGGGAGGCCCAAGGGCAACCGCACCGCTACTGCGCCCTTCGGGCCATCAGCATTTCCCGGATGTTATCTTCAGCTTCCTTCACACTCCGCTCCAGATATGACTTCTTCTGCTGCAAGGCACAAAAGACAGAGGAGTTAGAAGATCCACCTGGGCGCTGACAGCACGTGCTGGGTCCTACGGGTCTCCCAAAGGGAGGACAGCGGTTATTCATTTCCAGAGGCATTCTGGAAGTGTTAATATTTAGCCTGGGCAATGTTTACACAGACTTTGAATTTTGTTCCCTCTGAAACCTCCTCCTCAGAGCTGCTGGGGCTGTTGCAACGGCAGAACTGCAAAAAATGGGATACGTTAAGGAAGGAAAAGGAAATCAGACACTGTAACGCTTGGAGCCTAGAGAGGAATAAACATGCTGAGGCCTCCTTATGAAGACAACAGCAAAATCCTTTTGCACTTGGGTAAAAAAGCTGCTTTTTCCAGCTGGGCCAGTTTTCTAAACCCAGACCCTCCTTTCTATCAGAAATTCCCTGGCATCATCACCAAATACGTGTGTTTTCTTAATCATCCTTAATTAGGTGAGGCTTGGCAGGGAAGCAGCCTGAAGCTCTGCATCCCAAGATAGGAATTCAGCATGCAGCGTTTTTTCCTGCTAGTCTGGGTGCTCCTAGGTAACTGGAAAAATCGGCGCTTGGATCTTTTGACTATTTTCTCTGGGTTTCCAGACAACACACACAAGTGTTGCTGGTGGATGCCAGGCCAGTGAGCGCAGCCCTCCCTCGCAGCAGCAGGACAGCGCTGCTCCCAGTGCACGTCACTACGGGCTGGGACCCCCGGGGAGCCTCCCAGGAGCTGGGCTTGCGGAGGATTCTCGGGAGAGCCCTCGGGCTCCGCGGTGGTTCCTGCTGCCCGCTGGCGCAGGGCTCGCTGCCCTCACAAGGTCCTCTTCTGGGCAAAGCCAGCTGGGGGCTGCGTGGCACGATGCTCCCGCTGCCCTGTGGTGGTCAGACCTTCCCATGGGCCTGGGGAGCTCGGCAGAGCTCGCTCTCTGGGCCAAGCAAGGTACCAACCCACATCAGCAGGACTGCTATTAAATCACAGGAGTCCGGGCCTCAGCCTGGAGCATCCTGACGCAGGCTCCATTCGTCGCCTCCCCAGCCCCGCACGGTGTGAATGACCTCCAAAGCCAAGGACAGCTGAAGGGGGACAGTGGCGGTCCCCAACGCTGCTCAGCCATGCAGGGGGGCTGGAAGAAAGGGTAAAACCACACGCACAGCTCTGGGGGCTCCCCCAGCTGCCAGCCCGCTGGAGCGGAGCAGCACCCATGGGTGCAGGCTGCAGCAAAAGCACACGCTGGCCCCGCCGAGCAGCACCCTCCCGCTGTGGGGGGCAGGCCGGGGGATCGTGTGAGCCACACGAACAGGCAAGAACTGCAGAGCTGCTGCTCCCCTGACAGCCTCCCCCTTCTCCTGCAACCCAGGGCGAGCTGGACCCCATAACGCTGAAGGAAAATTCCTGAGCACATGGGACAGTCCTGCTGCCATCGCTCGCCCTCCGTCCCCTCGCAGCAGACCTGCAGTGACACTTGTGCACACTCAGCTGAAATGCCTATGCCATGACATCTCTTCCAGCCCCCTTTCTAAACACTGAAAGGCTTTTATTTAAACAGTAAAGGTTGTTAGCGAGAGCGAGGGCCGTGGGTAGGGCAAAGGGCTCCTTGTCCCTCTCCTGCGGTCCCCAGGCACGTGGGATCCCTCTCGCTTACAAGAGCTGCTTTCCAGGAAACCGCTGGGAGAGGAGATGCAGCGCAAGTTCCTGCTGCCAACGGCTCGCTGACACACGAGCAGGACTTCTGCCACCAGCACACTGTTCTCACGCTGCCCGGGCAGACATTGAGGGATTTCACACCTGGGGAACTGAATCTGAAGGCTGCCAGGGGACACAGGTCCTGGAAAGCCTGCACAGGTCCGAGCTCCGCCACGCTCCGCTGGCTGGAGAGAGGCATCAGCAGAGCTGACTTCTGTGCGTTCTCTTATTACTAAAACATTTTTTAATGCAATTAGTCCATGAAATGGAAGCCTGAAGAAGAGAAGGCTTCAGGGAGACCTTCCAGCACCTTCCAGTGCTGAAAGGGGGCTACAGGAGAGATGGGGGGGCTCTGGATCAGGGGGTGCAGGGACAGGACGAGGGGGAATGGCTTGAAGCTGAAAGAGGGCAGATGGAGATGAGATGTGAGGAAGAAATGTTTTCCTGTGTGGGGGGTGAGGCAGTGGCCCAGGTTGCCCAGAGAAGCTGTGGGTGCCCCATCCCTGGAGGGGTTCACGGCCAGGCTGGATGAGGCTTTGAGCAACCTGGGCTAGTGGGAGGGTGTCCCTGCCCATGGCAGGGGGTGGCACTGGATGATCTCTAAGGTCCTTTCCAACCAAAACATTCTATGATTCTCACTTTCTGTCCTCCCCTTCCCCATGTGCCCCTAGGCACAGCTCAAGCAGCTCGCGGGGGCAGGCTGGCCCCGGGCAGTGCCCTCGGGAGCCAGGTAGCCCTGCCACCACGCACCGGGAGGCCTCCAGACGATGGCTCTGTTCTCCTAACACAGCAGGATTTCAAGTGTACCCTGTTAGGAAGCCATGCTGGCACCCATTTGGGCCCCGGTTCCCCAAGGACAAGGGACCCTGAGCAGTACCGTGGCCTGGGGCGGTGCAGGAGCACTCCTGGTTGCATGGCTCGCTCCTGCGCAGCGTGTGCTCTGCCCTCCCTGGTGAGGAACTGCTGGAGCTACCCAGCACAGGCAAAGGGACAGGGCTGAATGCCGCTTCCTGACTTCAGCTTCACCCGGAGTCCCAGGCAGGTGAGGATTCAGGGAGTTTGTATTTCCCCTCAATCACTCTCCTTGGTCATGTAGCTTCTTGGGCAAGAGGATCTGGACCGATCCTGATGCTTTTACTCCTTCCTCCAAAAGTAGCCTCCAGGGAGACCCCCCCCCACATCGCTCAAGGACCATTCCTGGAGCTCCAAGGGCAACCCCGCACCCACGGCGGGGCGGCTGCACACCTCCCGAGCCCTCCTGTGGGCCGGCAGCACGTCAGCTGGCTCCCGCCCCGACTAACGGCCAGAATCCAGAGGGAGTGAGGAGCAGCCAGCCACCGCATTTTCCGAGATGCGTGGCAGAAGCGAGGTGTTCCTTCCTGAGGAGCTGTGGCCTGGTTTCTGCTTAGGTAATCACAGGAGAAAGCAGGAGCTTGCATGCAAACCCCTCCTCACCGCGATTACCAGGGTCTAGACAGGAAACCCCGTCTCCCTGCTGCACCTTCCCCAGGAGCAGTGTTGTGAGCAAGGCTGACACACGCGGAGCAGCGCCATGAGCCAGGCTGACACACACGGCCTCGTCACGCCAGCTCTCCCGGAGCCCTGGGAGCGCCTCAGTCACCGCGGGGGCTGGTCCTGGTCCAGCCAGGTGGGATCTGCTCCCTGTGGGAGGAACACAGGCAGCCTCCCAAACCCCACCTCCCGCCTCCCTGTGCTGACACAGTTTCATTGCTGGTGCCCCGCTGCCCTAGTTACCCCTCTGTCCTTGCGCCTGGGGCCAGCCCGTGCTGCTGGGTTTCACCCCACCCCTGTCAGCCGCACACACTTTGTGAAGGTGCGTTTGCTGCTCCAAGCATCAATCCTCTCTTGCCTGAGCCAAGGCCAGTGCCGCCAGCAGCAGATTTCCAGTGCAATGCCACCACTGGGCTGCTGCTTCTGGTCCCCCCTGACACCGAAGGCTGCTGCTCCCTGCAGCCTCTGATATTGCTTCTACCCCAGTAACTCCAGTGCTCACCAGTCAGGAGCCCAGCGGGACGTGGCAGTGCACTGGCCTTGCAAAGCGGGCCCCTGACTCGAGGGCAGCACAATCTCGGAGGTGCAGATTCAGGGCTCCTACGCAGTCCCTGAACCAGCAGTGCCGTAAGCTGGAGGCTGGAAACTCCGGAGTCATGGAGTCTCGTGGAGGGATTGAGAAAGTAGACTTGCTCTGAATGGTGACGGGGTGACGGTGAGACATGCCACTCAGACCCCAGGAAAGCCTGACCTCACGGCTCACAGACCAGGGCCAGGCTCCGTGGCAGCAGGGCAGGGCCACCGGCATGGCGGTGCAAGGGAAACACCAAGGGCAGGAGGAGGGGGGTGTGTCTGCTGGGGGCTCTGGCTGCCCCCGGGGGCTGCCTCCTCCTTCTGGGTTGCGATCGCCACATCCACTCCCTAGAAATTTATTTACTGTAGTGCAAAATATGCTTCTTGAGTGTTACTGAAACTGATTTAAGAGGTGCAGCTTGTGAACGGCCGCTCCGCCAGGGCAGCGAGTGTCCCCGTCACCGGCCTCTGCCGCCCCACGGCTTTCGGTTTCAGAAACACGGCTTTGTTTCCATGGCCCGCACATAGGGGCTCCCCCACAGGGAGGAATGACCTGAGGCTGCAGGTCCCGTCAGTGTAGGAGAAGCGGGGAAGGGGAGCCAGAGGCCACCTTGAAGGTGGCTGAAGGCACGTGGGGAGGCAGCAGAATTTGCAGCCACAGATTTCCAGGCAGGCAGCACGCTTCACACACACTCTGAAATCAAGCCAGCTGGAGGACAAGCTCTTACACCCTGACTTGTTCCCACCACAGGCCACCCACCAGTTCTCATCCAACCCCCCCAAGGGGTGACAGCCCCTCCATCCCCCCCTGTCCCTACAGAAGGACACTGCCACCTGCACAGGGACACGAGACCAACACACAGCTACTGCAACAGGCCAGCAAGGTCTGGGCCACGTGCAGAACAGCTGGTAGGGTGCAGAACTGCAGAAGATCCACTCAAAAAGCCCTTACAGCCAATGTCTCCCAGGCTGTAATTTCATAATTCCTTTAAACTAATCCTGCTGCCAACAAGAGTCATCTTCCCCAGCCAGGAAGGGCTGCAGCGCTTGGGAGCGAGACAAACCACAGCCCCGATGATCTGGCTGAAAACTAGCCCAAAAGGAAATGTTCTCACCTCAATCTGCTTTCTGGAGTTAAGTTTGCCATGCTAACGGCTGCCTGGCACCGAGCTGGAGGGCAAGAAGAGATGGCCAAGAACTCTTATTTGGGCAGCAGAGCCCCCCCGACCCAGCTGGACCTCCCAGCACTGACTGGGGGGCTCTAAAACTGGGCTCCGAGGTCTTCCTGCACCTGACCACAGATGGTGCTGCTAAGCCTGGCCCTGACCCTCCCTTCTCAGGAGCCTTCCCAAACCAGGCGTGTGTGGCGAGGGGCTGACCTGTGGGGGGTTTCAGTACAACTATGTAGTGTAAAAGCATTATGGCCTATGTGATCAGAGATGCAGCCAAAAATAGGGCCAGCTGCTCACACAGCCCCATCCGACCCGCAGCATGCGCCCATCTCCTGGGAGCGCTGCCCAGGTGGAAGGGTGGCCGTGCAGCCGCCAGCCCTGCAGAAGGATCCACATGGCCCGGCAGAGCTGGCACTGCCAGCCCCAGCCCTGCCACAAGGAGCTTCCTCGCACGGGACCCCATAACCCCTGCACGGGCAGCAGGTGCAGCGGGGTTGCTCTGCTCTGGGGCAGCATAGGGCAGCTGCAGGCAATGGCTCTGGGCGGCTGTCGCCAGCCCCGGCTGCCTCTTTGCTTCGCCTGCACACGAAGCACAAGTTCTCAGAAGCAGCAGCTTGACTGGCCCCAGCCAGAGGCTACGCCTGGCAGCACCCCCAAGCCGTCCCTCCCTGGGCACGCTTCTTACCAACGCCCACTGGAGCAGCAAGCCTGGGCCCTGGCGGTTACGGCAAAAGCGTTGCCATAAATAGTTGCCCCTGCCGTTATCCTGTCCCGCGGCTCTCCCCTGCACTTTGCTCCCTGTCCCAGGTAACGTGTGCTCCCTGACCAGCTCCACGCTATTTGCTTTTGGCAGCAGCTGCAGAAATACTAGATTTAATGCAAATACAATTACAGTTCACACCCTGAAGAAGAAAAGGAGTTGTGGTTAACAGAGGTGGCCCGTGGCCTTTTGACACAGCGGGAAGTCACCTCCTGCTTGAACCTCCCACCTCTGCTCCCATTGCATCATGCCGCTAGCGAGGCCAGCACGGTGCTGGAGAAACACAGTGACCCATCTGGACCTTACATTCCTGGCAGATTGAAGAGCCAGCATCCACAGACTCCACAGCAAGAAAAAAATATTAATCAGCTCCTCTCGGATGGGCTTTCATGATCAAGGCAACATATTTCCCCCAACACTGTGATTCAGCCACCTCTGCCTTCAGAGGGAGCCGGTCAGCCACCGGCCAGAGCCACTTGTCTGTGGAGCCCTGTCCAGAGCTGGCAGCCCAGCGCAGCGTCGCACAGTGTGCATGCTCCGCTCCAAAAGCCAGAACAGCACTGCTGCTCCCAGCAGGAAACCAGAAACAGCAGCCACAGTTATCTGTGCTCCATTGCGCCTGGAGCTCACAGGTGAATTTCCTCTCTGAAGGAGCGGTTTTTCCTTCTGCGTCTACTCCTTTTGCTCTTCAAATTCCACTTCTCTCTCTTCACCTCAGCAAAAGAAAAAGAGCTTTAACTCCTGACCTGCAAACACAAATACGCTTAAACCCAAACAAAAATGTTTCCATGGAAATTTAAGGATCTGGTGTTGGAACAAGCCTTCTTATTTCAGCCTTTTTTTTTTTTTTAATCTCTTGTTTTTCTACAAACTTGTTTTACATCCAGCTTGTGAGGATGAAAGGAGCTGGCAGGTTCCTTCCCAGGGAACGCTGCCCTCCCCACGGCTCACAGCACACTTGGCCACCAGCCGCCAGATGCTGGCATCCCACTCTTGCACTCAGAAGGCTTTCATCAAGGAATACTGCAGAGTCTTCAGGCATGATGCAGTACCTCAAATAGGAGCCCTGATACAACTCATCTTGTGACACCGTCTCAACAAACCTGCTAGCTGAGAGTTTCTGTATCTCCCAAAGTTAACCCAGGTCATTTTTGGCATTCCTGGGGGGCTCTGTGTGTGCATTCTTTGGGAAAGTGATCAGCAGATCCTGAGATAGAGCTAGAGCTGGGGAAGGATCCTCCCTGTGATGAAAGCGAGCTGTGCTGCCCGTGTGCTGGGGGCCAGGCAGCAGCAGCAACAGCATGAACTGCCCTTGCTCTTGTGGCCGCTGCCGCTGCTGCTAGGGTGGCTGGAATTGCCCAAATTCCCCTGGCCAGAGAAGAGCACACCAAGACATCATCGTACACAACGCACGCAAAGCAAACATTTGGGTCAGCCTGAGATGACAGAAGATGATGTGCCGAGGACATATGCTCAATTTAACAGGATTTTACTTGGAACCCAGAAAGGGGAAGGAGAGGGACCTGCTGACCAGCACCCAGCTGCTTCTGCTTCGGGAGAAACTGCAACAGCGGGCACCAGCGCCGGGGCGGGTCTGCAGGCAGCCCTACACCCTGCTGGGTCCACCCAGTGCCGGCCCGCGCCCCGTGTAACACTGTGGCACACGTACACATCGGGAATTACTACACTACAGCAACCACCAAATATTTAGATACACTTTGAGACTTTCCAAGCAGTTATTGCTCTCGGAAGTTGCCCAGAGTTTGCTCAAGAGTGAGTGCACCGCAACAGGAAGGGAACCCACCTGGCGTGATGACGGCTGCTGACAGAAGCACGATGATGCCATTTACCTAAGAGGAGAAGTGATGACTCAGATCCCTGAGTTTTCCCTTAGCCATTCCTTCCAGAAGGTAACGAGGGCCCTCGGTCACTTCAAAACCATCTGGATTAGAGTGAAGAAAATACATCAAGCACACGAGTGCACTTGCCAGCTCAGGAGGATCTTTAGAAGCACCTGCCCAAAGAACTGCTGGTGCAAATCCACCTTCACCGTGAACCGATCCTATCTATAGCACAAGCAGCAGGGCTTCCCCCATCGTTATCGTAGCGCCTTGAAACCCTGAGGAATATACTCTGAAAGAGCTAATTCAGAAAAGCAACTGCTGCTTTCCACACTTGGTACCAAGAGAGGCCACCTTCAAGAGAAGAAGGGGCGAAGACCTGGAGCACAGGTCTGACGAGGAGCGGCTGAGGGAGCTGGGGCGGGGGGTCAGTCTGGAGAAGAGGAGGCTGAGAGGAGACCTCATCACTCTCTACAGCTGCCTGAAAGGAGGGTGCAGTGAGGGGGGTGCTGGGCTCTGCTCTACAGTAACAAGTGATGGGACAAGAGGAAACGGCCTCAAGTTACACCAGGGGAGGTTTAGGCTGGAGATTAGAAAAAATGTCTTCAGTGCAAGAGTGATGAGGCATTGGAACAGGCTGCCCAGGGCAGTGGTGGAGTCACCATCCCTGGAGGGGGTCAAGAAACGTGTCGATGTGGTGCTTGGGGATGTGGGTTAGTGGGTTGGGTGGTGTTGGGTTGATGGGTGGACTTGATGATCCTTGAGGTCTTTTCCAGCTTTAACGATTCTGTGATTCTATGAACATCAGGGGCAGGAAGAGCAGCTTGCCGAGCAGCCTTTCTGTCCCCAGCATGCTGCACATGCCTATTGTTCAAGCCACAGGCCAGCGTCCTCAGTAGAGACGGAGACATTTGCTCTCTAGGATTGGGAAATGACGGATCATCCCAGTGAACTCCTGCACCCTCGCCTGATGTTCACTACCACAAAAGCAAGCCAACTGGGAACTTTTCAGTAGGTGGCAGCAGAAATATATTATCAACCCAGAGGACTCCTTTAGGGATACCCCTTCTTGGCAAAATTACCCATTTAGAGCAGTTTCCAGAGGCATGTTGCTTCAGGTCAGATCCTGCACCCCAACCACACTTACGACAGCAGTCAGGTCAAACGGAGAACTCATGGAGGGGAAACTCACCCAGCTTCTGAAAATCCCCACGTTTTGCTTTGGCGGAAGCACCCCTCATCAAACCGCCTCTTGCAAAATGTGGTAAGTTCCCTCCTTCGGTGCTTTGGTTTCTGTGGTCCTGCAGAGCCAGTATGGCTCATCGGAATACCTCCCAGCAATATGACTTTTGCAAAATCATACCTCATCATTCACCTCTTGCATTCCCGGACAAACAAGGCCATTTTAAAAGAAAAATAACTTCCATAAATTTCAAAAGACTCAACAAATCATTAGCAAAAAGATGATGTAAACTCCCAACTAAGCAGCACCCTTCCCTAATTCAGACACCCTTGAACTCAGCTGCCTCGCAGGCAGCAAGCGGCCACAGCCCCGCTAGGAACACATTTACAGACAGGGAGAGCAGTGACCCGGGCAACGGGGCCAGCAGGAAGTCATGACAGCCTCCCCGCATACCTGGCGAGCAAGGTGTGGCTTTAGAAAGCTGATTCAGGGCTGGGTCGGATCTCCTACACATGCAGAAGCATGCTTTCCAAATAATTGTTTCCTGTTCTCCCCAGGCGAGGTGGAGGAGATGGGGGCAGGACGGAGGTTTATCGGGCACAGATAATCTCCCTCCCCAGAGCTGCCTGGCATAAAGGACAGCGCGGAGCGACTCCACAGGCCTGGTGACTAAGGCCGGGACAGCGGCACTGGTTTTGTGACTAACTCTTACTCATGCAAGGAGGAATTTGGCGAGGGACCCGCACCCAGCTCAGCTGGTTGCTTTGGATACTTCTGCAGCCATAAGCACAAAGGAGAGCTTTGACAATGAATCAGACCCGGGTTTAAAATGACAAAGACAGACTTATCTACCAACTCTGTTCAAATTATTTCAGTGTAATCATAAAAGCAGCTTAATGTTAATCGGAGGAAACAAGCAACATTTTCAGACCCAGATGACTAAATGTAGGCTCCTGGAAGGACAAAACCATCTAGACACAGCAAACGTGGGTTTTTTATTAATGCATAATGTATCTCACTTTCCCCTGAATTACGAAGGAATGAGAGTACAGACAAAGTTTGCTTGAAAAGCTTTTTCCACTTTTTTTTTTAATCAGAGCACCGCCCCCCCCCCCAATCCTAAAACAAATTCTGGGATACATTTATTTTTGAAGTATCTCTACAACAAGCTTCTAAAGCATTTAAAAGGAAGCAACCAACACCTATGTTAATTATTCTCCTGCTTTTAAAATCTGCAATTATCCACCTAAAAATAAAGGTAGGAACAGTGAAAATACAGAGTCATCAAATTCCAGTTCTCCTTTCATGAAGCCTTTGCCCTCTCAGCCAGTTTGAGTGCTTACTTTGCTGTCTGCAGTGTGGGGAAGACTAACAAAGAATTACTAATTAAGCAGCTGCTTGCAAAAATCTGAGAGTTTGAAAACTTGTGGAGAACGATTGCTTCAAATGAAAGATCCAGCCTTGGAAGTGGACCCATACAGATGTGATGTTATCAACACACATCACTCCACCAAAATCAGCATCACCCCCACCCATGCTTCACAAACGTGGTGAAATGTTCTTTTCTATAAGCCACCCAGATCTAAACTAGTGGAAGACCCTTTCAGAGAGCTGGAAATCCCCTCTTCAATGTGATTATTTCTTCTTTCTACGCCTCTGAGATTACAACGTCATGTTTTGCAACCAGTGACTCGTGCACCATTTAATACAGGGCAAGCTTCTTAGGCAATTTCCAGAGCAGAACATATTATTTGATCTTTATCTAGCAAATCTACCATAGGAATTGGAAACAGAATTTTTTTAAAAATACACTTCCTTTCTTGTGATTACCAAAGAGCATTTGTTCCCTTTCAAAGCTGCGAGGTGCTAGCTGCACACAGTCAACGTTCCTCTATCTAAGATGAGAGATGATGCAATTCGGACGAAAAAAACAGCATTAATTACATGTTAGGCTGTAAGAATACAATCCCTTTGCTATCCTCACTTTTGACAACCAACAGTAAGACAGACTGCAAGCCTTTGAACATAAAGAAATAAGTTAGTCTGTGCTTCAGCATAGCCCTGAAAGCAAGGAGTAAGGCCCGTTATTCACGTTGCCATCAGCAGAATCAGTTTAGGGGACAGCAAGAATTAGAGCAGCGTTAGCTGTGTTTCAGTCCCTCCAGTATTTACCTTAAATTTGTATGGCCCCAGTCCAATGTCGGAGGACTTCTCCATAAAGAATGATTTTGTCCTGCTAGTGTTAGCTCTGTGCCCATTACACTCTCAACCTTCTCATCATTATTTTAACGCCCATTTTTCTCATTGCTTAGACTATTTTTCATTTCAAAGATCAGGAATGAGAATGCAGATTCACCTCCCTGTTAGACAGTCTGAAAAATAGGGGAGAAAAAGAAAAAAACAAACCCAAACAAAACCAAACCAAGCTTCAGCTACTTCCTTCCTCAAAGCGAGCATCTCCATGGAGGGCAGAGCAGCGCTGGCGGCTCTGCCCATGCTAGCTGTGCTGGGCTGTCCTGCAGGAGTGCCCGTGGGTGCTCCCCAGCTGACAGCAAGCTTAGGCAGGCAGCTGGACCACCCACGGCCTCAAAAAGCAAGCTTGGCCTCCAGCCCTGCAGCCTGAAAAGCAGGAGCAAGCCCCCAGGGAAGGCACAGACACATGCTTGGATGGCAGAAGCCAACAGAATCAAGATGAAACACATTTTCCAGGAACACCACCAAGTCCAGATGTCCGTGCCCAGAAGGACCTGCCCAGACACCCAAAGCCGTGGGAGATGAAGCATCGCCTGGCCTGGCCCTCACAAGGTGCCTGATGAAGCTCTGCAGCTCACTTTCACACCAGTCTCCACAATTTGTGGAGCTCCCACAGCTCCTCCTAAAAGGTCCATGCAAGCCCAAAGGTTAATCCTACATGTCAAGTTCAGTTCCATACTCCAGCTGTCCCCACACCAGGTCCAGCCTCCCTCTACAGCAAGTGGAGGGAGAAGATCACCTCTAGGAAGGCATGACCCTCTGGAAGCATTTATTGTCTGTCTCTTGACTGCGGAGAACATCTGGACTCCTGACTGGGAGAGAACTCTGAGGTGTGATTCAGGGGCAGGAGGAGAAGGAGATATCACCACTCCAAATTCCCAAACATCAGACACTGTAAAGTTGCAAAGGGCAGAAGGGAAACTTCTAGGAAAACCACAAAAAACCTCAACCCCACAACACACCACCTTCCAGGACGAGCAAGATAAGAAAACAAAAATCAATCTACTCCCCAGCAACACCCCAAACCCACAGATGATCCACGCCAGAGCAGTTTTGCAGATGTTTGCAAATCATGATTGCAGCCTAGCCCCCAGGTTGCAGGGATGGTTCTGTCTCGGCTCCTGTACACCAGGACAGCAGCACGCCAGCCTTCCCGAGAGCAGAACCAGGCCATAGAGCCAACAGGGCTGAAACCACACCGGGGGCTGACCTCGTCCATGCACACACTTAGAGACAAGGGACAGCCTCTGTGACAACATGTGTTTGAAATCATGTCCTCAGTACGTGCATGTATGCCAGCAACGGAATGAGAGAACAGCAGACTCATCCAAAGTAAAATCTGCTCCAGGCTAAAGCACAGAGGGCTATTCTTGAGGCTTTCCCTCTCCAAAGCAAACAGGAGCATTCCTTATTTTCCTGTTTATTTAAAAAGCCCACCGCACATTCCTGGGCACTAGCCTATCCCGAGCCAACCGGGGATGAGAGCTTCTACACTGTAAATCCTGGCAAGACACTGGTCTAACTTGGGAACAGCCTAACAATTGCTACCTTCTGATGGTCACTCAGTGGTTGGGAAAGCGCACCACAAATCTCAAGAGACTTGTTTTCACATTGTTAAAGCCACCCTCAGAATTGGCCCCCACTCTGACTGTTCCAGTGTAAAAACCAAAGGGCCATCCAGAGAGCTGCCGCAGGAGCACGTCAGAGGCACGTGGCCACGCTGCGCAGGTCCCTCTGAGCCATACCTGCTGGAGAGCGTGAACTCCCAGGCTGCAGCACTTCTTCCCAGCCACACCCCGCATGCCTCAAATCTTTGTTCCCACAGGGTACGAAAACACTGTTGTGGCAACCATCAGAGACACCCTGGCCGACTCATGGAGAAAGGGTCACCACCATGCCACCCCAGGGCTACAGCAAAGCCATTTTAAAGCTCCCAGACAAAGAAGATGAGGGAGATGGAAGCTGCAGCACGAGCAAGTTGGCATCCAGGCAGTGGCAGGGAAGAAGTGTGTTGTCACCTCTGATGTCCAGTCAGCGTAAGGCACTGCAATGCAGACACTTCGACTTTACCAGAAAGCACCACTGCAACACCATCGAAGCCTTCAAACGTGGAGCACAGCAGCGTTTGAGAGCACACTGTTCATTTCTCCACCATCAATGAGATCAAAGAAGTTTCCTGTGTGGGATAAGCCAGTTGGACACAGCATTTTAGGGATTACATGCAGAATTTCTGAATTAGAAATCATGAACTTAGGTATAGCTTTCCCAATCATTTTCTACTCCAGGCAGACAGAGAAGAAAACAACCAACCCTTTATCTCCGCAGCAGTAAGCTTTCTGTCTCCTACACACATGTGAAAGAACTGCCTGGGAAACAAGCACACAACAATGCTGTGGTCAGAGTTCAAAACTGAAATCCAATTCAACCAGAAAGCTGCAGGTTGCTTTTGCCCTTTTCATGAAGGAGCTAAATTCAGTGGCACACAGTAGACAGAGCTGCCCAGCAGAGCCTCCCCCTTATTTGTTATTTTTAGCCATTTAGTCTGACAACGCCTGACAACCAAACATGCTGAATATAGCAGGAGAGAAGGGGACTATCAGATATTATCAGAGAAAACACACAGCAATAATCACTTTCTCCACCCCTAATGAAGAATCAATTTTCCATGTCTTTATAACATCATAGAGTTTGTTCTTTTTAAAATGCCACATTTAAAAACAGAATCCATCTAGCCCTACAATGGAAACGGATAACATTTCCTGAAACAAAGCATTGTTCCACCCCTCACATATCATGTTTCCTTAAAAACAAGGGAAGAAAAACATTACTTGGTTTTTCTCCTAATACTGCACAAACACTGCTGAGCTAAAAAGAGTCTGTGCTCATCCCTTTAGAATGCTTTCAAAATAGATTTAACACATACCCCTCGTACTGTGAAACACAAAAAGAATTTGATAGTATCAGGACTGGAAAAATCCAATCGCTACTGCTAAGCGGGACGCTTCCCATGCCAGCAGGGGACTGAGCCTATGCCACGAACCTCTGCAAGATTCACGCAGGTTTTTGTAAGCCTCCACGGCACAGCCTTCACGCAGGCACATGTATTTTTGCCAGCAAGCCTGGGTAGTCTATTGGGATTCCAAAGGATTATATACAAGTTACGAAGCTAAGAATGCTACATATGTACATATATATTCACATTCATACCTTAGCTTTACCACGAAGGGAAACGCTACCGTGCTTTTTCTGCAGAGTAACTGACAGGCTGTGCATCCATACCCTCTGCTGTTGTCAGAACACAGGTCCTCTCACCAAGGACATCCAACGCGTATTCCAGCCAAGCCTTATTTTTGCAGCCCTGTACAAAGACAGGTCTGGTTCTCCTTGCTGCTCTGCCATGCAACGGGAGGACAAAACTAGCAGTATCACGTCAATTTTGTGATGCTGCCTTGAAAAGGGCAATGCACCACTTCAACAGCAGAGGAACCCAAGAGAGGGGAGCGAGGGAAAGGGAATAACTGCAATCACGCACTGCAGTGGAGAATACCAGAGGAGGGAGAAAAGAAGCTTTCAAACCCCTCATTGTTTTCAAAGGTAATTCTGACAGCTGTGAATGTCAGGAAACTCAAGCTCACATCTCTGAACCAGGCTAAAGCCCACATTTTCAGAGTCCCCCAGGAGTTCTCCTTGACAGGCAGCTGGCTGGATTTACAGAAGAGCTCAGCAGTGAGCCCAGCCCTCTGTACTCCTCTATCAACAGCACCGAGCTAGCAGGGAGAGCATTTCAAAAATACACATTTCACAATACCTTGGCAATAGCATCGTAATGGCAGGGCATAATCGTCTCGAGCGAGTAAACAGAGCACCCACACCGTATGCTGGAGGATTGCTCTGACCAGCTTGATTCAGCTATGCAAAGTGAGAAACGTGAGTAAGTCAGAAGGTAGTTAGCAATGTAAAATATAAACCTAAACTTCTAAATCCTTCCAGTTTTAATAACAGATGGAGGGAAGTTTTAACCTATCTTGGTTTGATATTTATTTTACAAGGATGCAGTGGAAGCACAAGGTCACAAAGTTTCACATTCTTTCTTGCTTCGGTCACAATGTGTTTTCAGGACAGCAAAACCCCCTACTCCTGTGATAAGTGCTCTGAGACTTGGACTCAGGTATTTCCCCTGAAATTTCACTTGCCAGTAGCTGTCAGTCCAAGAGCTTGTTCTCTTCCACGGGGAATCCCAGGCCTAAGGAAAATCCTTTGCACAAAACTGCCAGCCAGTAGGAAGCAGAGTAGTTAAAAGATGGACTTGAACGTTCACTTAAACTATTGAATGTTTTGGCAATCTAGCCCTACTATACAAGGTTATAAAGAGAAAACAAGCCATGTGGCAACTACCTTTCCACTCCCACCGCCTTTTGAGACAGTCACTATTGCTGGGAACTTCAATTCAGTGGTCATAACCAGAGACTCCAGAACAGGGAGCTATGAAGCAGAAAAACACATTTGCAAAGCAGCCAGCTCTGAGGCTTTGTGTAAGAAGGACAAAAGTTATAATTTGGGGGGAATTCCATCGATTCTGCTGAACTCAGCCATCGGAAAGTTCAGGGGAGAAGATCATTCCCCATCAGGAACAGGAAGAAACCGAGATGCACAGCTGAAGGGCAGAGCAGCCAAAAAGCTGACCACAGCCCGACAGACCTGGCAGCAAGGGACTCGGTGGGCAGTTTGTAACCAGAGGCTGTGAACCACACTCCAATCACTTCCAAACCCAGGGGCACTGCTGTGAATTCTCCAACCCCAGTCGCAGGGCTGTCCCTGTGTAAAGCTACTTGCATCTGAGATGGCTCCAGAGCAGCCAGGATACAATCACTTTTATCACATCACCACAAAAACGACAGTGCCTTGTCTGCATTAACACCATCTTAAACATACAGCGTACCCACGGTGTACTTGTTTTCCCTGTGCAGACGTTCTCACGGCCAGAAACACAAAACCCCTTAGTATCTGGCACAGAAAACACTCCAGGTAACACAGCACGTGGCGATGAGCTTGCCCTACAGCTCCCCAGGCAAGCTGAGTTTTAAGAAGGAATTAAAAAAAAATACAAACTCTACTTCTGCTTTAGTGTAAGTGGGAGACAACAGAGTCAGAACTGCACAGCTTTGCGTAGGTCTGAGCACCAGCTTCCTACTCCTGCTTTTCCCTACTTAGCTGGTGCCCACACTCCCTTTCTCCAAAACACTAACAGATGAGATAAGCAACTTTACACAATTCAGTCTTTGCTTTCTCTGTCATTCCCCAAAAAAACCCACACGGAAGACGGTTTTGTATTAATTATATTTTAGGGGCATTAGGGAAAAAAATACACCAAGGGCCTTGGAAAAGTACATTTTTAACATCTTCTCTGAGGAACTGTAAGCCGTACATGCAGCCACTAGAAGACAGTCAAGATTGAGTAGATAACTTGTCTGAATACTGGAACTTGCGCAGACACGATTTTATATTCCCTAGATATTCTTCCCTGCCTTGAACACTCCAACCAGATAACCATAAGAAGACAGAAGTGCTCTCATGACATCATCAAAGTCCCATCTTCCCTAGATGTGGTCTTCAAAAGCAGCCACAAGTAGATGCCTAGGGCAGAGTGTAAGGACAGGACAGGCATATCCAGGACTTCCTCCTCATACTTTCCCAGCCTCCGGACATTTTTAGCTCAGGGACTTCCTGAGCAGGATGCCATTTCTACATATTTGGTAATTCTCAATGGATTTCTTTTCCATGAATTTGTGCAACTGTCCCGAGCCAGTGAAAACTTAAGATCCACAGCACTGGTGAAGTTTCACATCACCTATCTGTTGCAAATACCCACACAAACATCCTTTTTCTAGTTTTAAACCTTACTCCTACCAATCTCATTTGAATTCCTCACCCCCAGTTTCCACATCAGGACACAGAGTGAACAATCAATTCTCAGCGGGGTTGTAGATCTAGCAAAGAAACCAAGTGACATGAATTACTTGTAGGTTACTTGTAACAGGGGTGTGTTTCACCTAGTTGCGATCCTTGAGAATAAAAAGTACCAGACAAATACAAGGGATGCAGCGAACAGCATCTTGTTGACCTTCAATGTTCTACTTTCATCATCATTACCTGCCAAAAACTTACCTCTAATTCCTTAATCTTCTCTTCAGCTATTCTCTGTTTTTCTAAGAGCTGATTATGAATCACTTCTTTAGACTGAAGAATAAACCTACAAGCAGAAAAGAAGAGACAGACAACTGTTGGATATTTTTTACAGCTGTTGTACACCTAGCTGCACACCGAGCTAAACTACCAAGATCTCTGCAAAGTATTCATCCTCAACTCATGCGGTCTGGACAGAGGCAGAAGAAATTGCTACAACAGCTCACACAAACCACCGGGCTGGCCTCAGAGGGTTGCTCACTAACTTCACCCACGATTTGAGAGGAAGAAAATGGATCCACACAGATCTCCCTCTGTCATTCTCGCACACAGCAAGCAAGGAGAGTCTGTCATCACATTCCCTTCAAAGCGATCTCCATCAGCCAATGGCACATGGTCACGGAAGCCTCTTCCAACGGGTGAAAGCCATTCACTACCGCTTCAGTGCTGACAAGCCAAACCAACCTGTGGAATACGGAGAAAGCTTTCTACAGAGAGAGGCTGAGGGAGCTGGGGCTGCTCAGCCTGGAGAAGGGAAGGCTCCGGGGAGACCTGGCTGCACCCTTCAGTATATGAAAGGGGCTCGTAAGAAAGAGAGAAGATCTTTACCAGGGCCTGCAGGGACAGGACAAGGGGCAAGGGTTTGAAACTGCAAGAGGGCAGGGTTGGGTTGGACAAGGGGAAGAAATGTTTTCCTGTGCGGGTGGTGAGGCAGTGGCCCAGGCTGCCCAGAGAAGCTGTGGATGCCCCATCCCTGGAGGGGTTCAAGGCCAGGCTGGATGAGGCTTTGGGCAACCTGGGCTAGTGGGAGGTGTCCCTGCCCATGGCAGGGGGTGGGACTGGATGGTCTGTGAAGGTCTCTTCCAACCCAAACCATTCTGTGATTTGATGATACAGAGCCGGGTGCACCCACCAGAAACACAGAGCCACGGTACATCTTACTTGAGCTTTCACAGCTCCCACTGCACAGGGCTTGGCTTTAACACACCCCCTCACTGACCTCCGGATTGCCACGCTTTCTGTATTCAGAGGGGTTCTCTGTGGGGTGGGAAGTGGTCGTCTTTAACTGAAATTGCAGCCACTGGTTTCCCTTGTTCTTTTTTTTTTTTTTTTTAATTGCCAAAGGGATTTGAAAGATGCATCCGTAACATCTCAGTCGCAGCAATTGTGCTCGCCAGCACGCAAAAAGCTGCCTGACTTGCTCAGAAGAGCATCCAAAGGAGCACCAGCATCCAAAGCAGCTCTCCAGAATGTGGCACTGGCCTCCCACAAAGATGTAAAGGACAACTAAGTTCAGATGAATTTTAGGAACCCTCCATGGTTGTTTTTCATCCTTCCAGACATAAAGAATGTACAAGCCTCAGATTCACCCCTTCCCTACTTAGAAAGTCCCCCAGGGGATTTAGAAGGAGCCTCCATGGGTCATACCAACGAGGTCAAGGTCTCTCCAGCACCAACTAGGGTCAACGTCTTCCCGCCAGGTGACAAGAGCTCATGCTCGAGCAGTTAAAATGAGCAGCTTTAGACAGGGCAGAATCGGCGTGCGTTCCCTGTCTGTTACAGAAAAATCTGAAATCAGCCTGTAGTGCCATCCCCCATGACAAACTACATTATCAACATGTTTGCTCAGAGCCTGGTAAACACAAATGCGGATTTACCTCTTGGCTGGAAACCCAGCATACTCTGCATCAGCAACGTCAAGAGGAAAACTACCTGCCACATGCATTCCTGAAACGCATGGGAGCAGAACTGTGGTTAATTATAACATGTTTACAATTAAAACTCTCTTCGTTGCTGTTATTAACTGCACTTAGCAATTGCTTCCTCCTCTTTCTCCCACTTCTCTCCCTTGTTCCACTTCACCTCCTCTTTTCTGCAGTAGCTTCCGCTATATCTTTTCTGTTGTGATTTTCTCCAGTCTCTCAGTGTTTCTTACCAGGCTCAGCTCACACTTATTACTGGCTCATTTTTGTTCTATATTTGCTCCTGTTCTTTACAACACAGCTCACTCATGCTCTTTGTTCCCTCAATGCCCCCCCTTCCTTTAGGTGCCCCCACAATCCACTTTCACGCAGTGGTAATGTTTTCAGGTTCCAGTAGACACCTGCTGAAACAAAATGCAGGCTTTTTTCAGTCTTGTGAAAAATCAAGTTCATGACCACCCTTCTAGGAAAGAAAAGTTATTTACATTGCTACTAGAGCCTGGATCCAGCCAGAGAGGATCTACTTTTCAGGACCACCAGCAACCACATTGTTCAGACCCTCTTACCTTGAGGTGCAATGCCAGAAGAAACACACATTAGCCTCCACACAGAATCACAGAATGTTAGGGATTGGAAGGGACCTCGAAAGATCATCTAGTCCAATCCCCCTGCCGGAGCAGGAACACCTAGATCAGATCACACAGGAACGCATCCAGGCGGGCTTTGAATGTCTCCAGAGAAGGAGACTCCACAACCTCTCTGGGCAGCCTGTTCCACACACCCCCCAGTAGATTTTGGGGTAAAGACTGAAATTTTGCCTTGCTTCTGCAGTAGCTACCATTAGTGAAAAATCAAAGCTGCAAGATGCCCTCAGGAAAACAAGCCATCAGTCCTTTCCCTCGTCACAGCTTCCCTGACCCCATGTGTATTCAACCATTTCCTTAATTATTTCCCTTTTTTGTGAGGGCAGCAAAGAACAGAATACCTTCTCATTTGCTTCCCCAAACCATATAGCAAGATCAATCATTTTGGTTTCACTGATGCCCCTCCCTGAAGAAACAAAGTTAAACACCAACACAGCTTGACCAGTTTTCCCCGTGCTGCAGCTGGGAAGGTCCCTGCTGGGCTGCAGGCACTGAGCGATCCCGGCTGGCCGAGAACCACCACGGGCACTACAACCTTTGAACAAACAAGCGGCTGACTTCACTTCTATTCTGCAAATGTCAACAGCAGTCATCGGGGAAAATATCCTCCCTCCCACCCTCCTCCAATGCGCTGGCAGACATGCGACAGCAAATTAAAACTGGATGGCCGAAGTTACCCCTGACGAGACGTATGCGGGCAGCTGGGCACAAATACAACCGCCCCGATTTTATTTGCCATAAAACAGTGGGCTGGAATCTGTGTCTGTTCATACTCTGGCTCAGAAGCAGATCAAATGTCCCTGACTTGGCCAGCAGCATCCTTCACAAGCTCTTCACCAGTACTGGCTTCGAGCCACCCATTTTAATTCCAGGCCGCAAGACCATCGAGCCCTCAGCCTAAAGTGCACAGGTGCTGCCGTGTAAGCTGTCAAAGGCCAGGTTTTGTCACAGCTGGAGCTATACATCCACATCCACAGTTAACATTCACTTTCCAACATAAGGACCCAAAAAACTCTGTTTTAGCTTCTAGCTTGGGATGCACACATTATGGAGATCTTGGCCAAAGTTTTTGCCTAAGGAAACAATGTGGTTTATGGCAGCAGTTGGAAAAAGCAGCAGCTTGTTCTGCTCACTAGGTAAGAGCTGCTGCAGGGCACTTGTAATAAACACAAGTTTAAATTTAATCTGGATTTTATTCTTCCAATTACCCTAAGTAAAACACCAACTTAATGAGCTGTTTGGGTTTTTTTAGTTGGTTTTCATTTTGTTTTTTTCTCACCAAGCCAGAAAAATAGGGCAGTGTCATTCTGCTGCCCTGTTTTAGTTAAATATGGTTAATTTATTTATGATTTTTTAAGCTCAAGAAGAACCACGGGACTTAGCTGTTCCTTGAGTTTGTGAACAAGCCTTTCAAACAAACGAACTTCATTCCCTGCCTGGAGGTACACCACCAGCTGAGAACTGGCCCCACATCAGAGTCACCACGTTGCAGAGCCCCATTCTGCTCTGTGACACTGAGCTTGGCAGATGACATGACTAACACTAACCCCCGGCGCAGATCAGCACTGAATTGCTACCTGCACAGATGAGTCCACCATAGGAGGCTCCAAGCTCCAAGAGCTTGTACATTGAACTGGGATGGCTTTTACGTATTGATAGTCCTCACGAAACAAGCAGCAAACCAAATCCTCTTCCAGTGAGTTCACCTGTGTCCACCTTCTCGCAGTGAAGTGTCACAGCACACCCCAACAGATCTATCAAACATGGCACCTACACTATAAACGCAAAACAACCATTCAGAAATATGTTCAGCACCACAGTGGCAATTACAATGCTCAGTAACAATCACCTCCTTGCCCAGGAACTTTTTCACTGCTTGACAACACAAGAAATGCCTGGATCAGAACGGACAAGTTCACCACATCTCAGCTGGAATGCACAGTAAAACCAGCAGGATTTGCCCTATTCCAGATACGTAGCAATTTTCCCAATGTCCACAGGTAAAGGTAAAAACTTAAAACGGAGAAAACTAGAAAAGAAGCTACAAAGGAACGGAGTCCTCGAGGACAGCAATGTTCGCCAAACCCAGGCTGCCAACAAGAGCAGCTCTGTAACAGCATGAAGTGTTTGCAAATCCACTGTACCTACGTGCTCCAGTCTCCCGGTGACTGCTGGTTCTCAAGTGCAATACGAGGAACAAAAATAGACCACAAGGGAACTGAAAGAGAAACCTCACTCTAAATATTCCCACTTGTTTCTATTTTCCTCCCGCTGCTAGCTCCACGCTGGGGTTTTTGTTTCCCTCAGGCAGAGAAAGTTGTTTGTGTACACTCCCTAAAACCCACTGCTTGTTTCCTTCTGCAGGGACCTGTTACCCTTCCCAATTATCCATCTCTAGCTATGGTGCCTGTTCAGTCAGCGTTTATACAGCACTCCCTTATGCCCTGGTCAAAACGGTCTTCAGGTTACAGCCAGGCTGGTCAGAATGCTGTCACCTCCATCATGTGTCACACATACACACCCACAGTGTGGTGTTCGCACAGTGTAAGTAATTCCATAACTCAGTCTGTTTGCACCAAAATGTACTGTTTACTTGACTTTAAGACATAACATTAGATACTGAAAGATTTGTCTCCTAATGAATGAGGTTATGGAGATGTTTGTTCAGCACACGCCACTCTTCGTTATGACATACAAGTCATTAAAGTTATTAAAGGTGGAGTTCCAGTCATGCTCATAGTTAAGGTTTTCCATTAAGAACCCCTATTTTCAATCACTTGCAACTGCAACCAACTGCAGCCTTTATGTCTGAAGCTTTCGGGGACAGGCATCCATCCCAGCCACGAGCACTCTCTCCTCTTCCCGCTCTGGTTAGGGATCATGGCTCAGGTGTTTCTCCCGCACGGCCTGCCAGGGCAAGAGGCTGTGTGTGTATTAAAGCACTGACACCAGGAGGGAAGGAGCCACACCGCAGGCCACTGGGCTCCGTCCTGCCAGGCTGCAGAGCAACTCTTCCCGCTTGGCTCCAGAGATCGCTGCAAGAACCGGTGCAGGGTACCAAGGGAAGCCTCAGCTTTTCCCCTGCCTGATACCAACGTACATCCCTCTGCCTCATTTCAGAGAGAGGCAATTTTACAGGTAGGAACATCCCAGTGCTATTTTGCCAGAATAATAATGAATGAGAGATCTACATGTCCATTCAGCCTGGCTCCCGGCTCACAGAAAGGGTGATTACAACTTCAGCTTTATGGTTCCCATTTGGGAAACTCTACAAAAACTGATACTGAAAAGAAAACTAACAGCTTTGTACAAAGCCATAATAGTATTTTAACATGTTTGCTGTATTTCTAAAAACCTAACACACTGTGCTATAACACAGCACAGCCATTCTCACGGAATATCCTGCTCCTTGAAACCAAGCGTTTTCATCAGATTGCTCCATGAGAAAAGTTGGGCTAAGCCCAGTCATGCCCTTATCTATTTAAAGACGCTTTTTAATTCTGAACTTGCACTGCTGTTCAAGCTTTCAGCATGCTCAGTAAGGGATTACTGCATTTTAAGTACTCTTCAAAGCCAATGGAAGAGAGGCTTCCAACAACCTGATCCCAAGCAATCTAGCTTGATTGAACAGGAGCCGGCTGCGCACAACTGCAAGCACACAGTAGTCCCCTTCCACTCTCCCAGGGTCTGCTTACACTTCTGTAAATTATTTCCTATGCAGTTCATAACAGGCACTGCTTATACGCCACCAAATTCCAGTTTTATTCATCCTAGACAAATTAGCTAGTTCCAAACAAGACAAGGAAGCAATATTTCAAAAAAAGGAAAATAATGACTAATTATAGTTTGCGCTGCCACCCTTCATGTCTAAGGGTTTCACATTTTTCAGTCTTATTTTGAATTTCCCATTCAACAGATCATATGCCTTAACTAGAGCTTGTTCAGAAACAGATGGAGTTGGAACAGATGTGTTGAAGCTTTTCCTATGTTTGCTTTTATTTTAGTGGTCAGTCGTCTCATTGGGTCACTCTGAAGATAGCTAAACCCAAGTATTCCCCCCTCCCCCCACCAAAGCAGCACATACTTTAAAGCAAAACAAATCCTGCAGCTTATATTGGGAGGATTATATACGAACACATTCCAGGAGCAGCAGGTTATAGTTCACGTGTCGTTCTACTGCACTCACAGGGGTGAACGTGCACCAGGAACTGTTTGGGGAGGAGAAGTGGGCTGAGGCAGACTGGCAGCATCCCGGGTGGCAGCAGAACCCGGGCGAAGGCAGCTGGACAGCACTGCAGCACACAGACCGGGATTAGCGGCACTGGAAGCAGGCCAAACCGAGTCTTATGTAGGCCACAACAAGGGTAACTTTTACTCAGATGAACATTTGTAAGCCATAAACCTATTTGCTTTAAGGAGCTAAAGGAAGAGAACAAAAAGTGCCACACCGTTTGCTTCCTCAAACCTGTCCCCGCACTGGCCCAACGCTTCCATCCTGCTCTGGTGAGGGGTGCCGGGGCCTGCTCTGCGCTTCAGGCCATGTTTACCTTGGGTTTTCACTTTTTTTTTTAAAAATCTGTCAATAGCTACAGCATATTACATTACCTCAAGCCAAGATAGTAACACAGCTTGCAACCAGCAGTTTCTGCATTGCCAGACACTTAACTAGACGGTAGATTTATACTATTGTTCATGCTTGGGTCTTTAAAAAAGGAACGCAGGAATATACCTCTAAGGGTGTATTAAATATAGAATAACCCAAAATAATAAAATAGTACTGGAGTCTGCTTTTAAAGAACATCATCAATTCTTTCTGAAAGCTCCATCGACACAAATGGAATTAAAAAAAAAAAAAAAAAAAAAAAAACAAGAAAGCAAATGCCTCCTCTCTGTCATAACAGGAATTAATAACATCAGAGATTCAAACCCTGTGGGCAACGCTGGAAACATCACTGCAGTTCATGGAGGTGAAATCTCCATGAGTAGTCTCCTCACTGTATCCCTGGTTTAGGGGCTTTATCTTCCAATTTTGCTGTAATGTAATCGCTTGTTTAAGCAAAGGAAACCCCAATGACCGCAGCATGCCTACTCGCAGATGCACTTCAAACAGAATTTTTGCAGTCTAGGTTGGTACCACATTTGAAAGTTGCAAGCAGCAGAAAACTGCAACAACTTTTTCGGTAATGGGAAGTCAAGATCCATTTCTAAGTCTCCTGTATTTTTAAGAACTCCCCACAAATTCCTAAGGAAGAACATTTGAAAAACCAACCCCCACAACATCAAATGAACAGGCATCTAAGGAAAACAAAAACAAGTGAACACTGGTGTGAACACCCTTGTCAACCAACCCTAAGGAAATTTCTATTTAAAAAAAAAAAAAAAGCTTTTTTCTATTCGTAAATCTTCTGTGACCAGAAAGATGAACTTTGCAGTAGTAAATGAAGGGACATGGAGATACTGCTGTACTCTGACAGGCAAACTTACGTTTACCCTTCTCAGCAGCAGCCTTTCACTAAGAAGCTACACCAAGAAACCAGCAAAATCGAGATACATCCCTTTCGAAAAGCAAATCCATCCACAGTTGCAAGGAAAAAAATAATGTTTTGTGCCTTGTCCAGGAAGAAACCTTCGAAACGCTAAGTGACAAGGAAGACCCAACTATCAGCTTGTGGCTTCTGCACAGGGCAAATCCTGCTACAAGGAGTGAAAGCAAGCAATGCAGCAAACACCACAGAAGGGGACGTAAAGATAACCGAGTCAAAAGGATTCGAGCATAACACCAATACAGAGATATTTCTGGATGCTAGAGTTAAATCAGCTAGCACTAAAACAATCACCCTCTTGTTCCCTAATCAGTAAGAAACTTTTTAGATAGAATCAGCACTTGTGGACCAAAAAGGCTGAGTGTTGTTTTGGAAAATTGTTTCTTCTCAGAAAACCTGATTTTTTTGTTTGTTTGTTTTTAACTGGCTGAAACATCCTTTTAATTCAGCAAATAGTTTTGGAGAAAACAAAAATAAAAATTCAAGACAGCAGCTGTAGCATTCCTCAGTTCAGCACTTTGGTTCTTGCGCCTCTGTATTAAACTTGTGTAGTACAGCGATCTCATCCCACAGCACTGGCTTCCTCATTACCTCGCACCAGTGTTTTCATGGAGGGGTCAGGCATTAAACTCTTTCTTTCATGCTTTGAGCAGGCAGCTAGGTCACAGGACGCTCAGACCTAAATTTGTAGTTTTTATTAAGGCTGTTCCACATACAATGTGTATATTATGTTGACATACAGATATCAGACCAAAGACTGACTCTGGGCATCTCCACCCGACAGCTGGACCTTGTCACACCCTGCCCTGCTGGCTGGAGATCCATGGACACCACCCCTGGAAGGGCATCCCCAGGCAAGACAGGGAATCTCCCAGTACTTCTTTGGTCCGGTGATTTGGCCATCCTCCTCTGCTGCAGGAACATAAAATTTAAGTGCCCACGCTAAGCCAAAGAAACAGCTCGATATTCTGAAGGAAGTGCTCTAGCACTCAGTATTTCCCCAGGGACTCTGACCCTCAATTCCAAGAAGACTCAAACTGCAGAACTTTAAATCACTCATATTACAATAAACTGAAGTTCCTGGCTGTTTCAGAATACCAGTGTGACATTTTAAGTGCTCGGAAAACTTCAGAAATAAGACAGTCACATTCCATAATTTCTTTTGCAAAGTCATTTGGCTCAGCAAGCCACAAAAGCAGAAGCAGTTCAAGCTCCCCAAGACACTCAGTACTTGTCTAGCGTGTATCCAAAGAGAACTCTGTACCACTGAAGCAACAGATGGGTTGCATTTACAAGAGACCCCAGATTTCCTCTTTCTGGAGGTAAGGACAAAATGAAGGTGCCTTACCACAGCTCCCCAAAACAGTCTGACCTCCAAAGTGCTGCCCTCCAAAGTGCAAGGCTTCTTCAACGCCCTGACATTTATATTACAGCACGTTGCCTCTGGATCCCAGCAGATCAAACCATCTCTTCTAGCAACAGCAGCCGCCTGCACGAGTAGTTTGTTCTGACCCTTACCGTCTCAGTTTAGGTTTCACCCCCTTTACACTTACTCAGGTAGCTCCATCCCCTGTGTTTTCTAGGTAACAGGCAGGGAAGAAGTTAGGGATAAAGAAAAGACAGATGGAACAGATTTGTTTCAATGTCATACTCCTAGTCCCAACAGAAAAATGTTCCTAAAGAGTTAAAAGTCCCCCAGAAAGGGAGAAAAGCATCAAGTAAAAGCTGTATGGCTAATCTTCTGTCACAATTCCCGTGGAGAAGGTAGGGGGACTATAACCAACAGGTTTATGTCAAGTGAGGCTAAGTAAAACACCTATTTTTTTTTTAAATGAGCTATTATTTTTTATGTAAGACCCTTTTTTCTGCTGCTTACGCATTTGACAAACACTGACTTACCAGATGCATCCATTCTACACCAGTTCCCTGTCTAAAG
This sequence comes from Pterocles orientalis, assembly GCA_011057875.1. Lineage (NCBI taxonomy): Eukaryota > Metazoa > Chordata > Aves > Pterocliformes > Pteroclidae > Pterocles > Pterocles orientalis. The sequence continues at coordinate 193,568 of WKFP01014903.1, read as the reverse complement.
CTGATATTTTAAAGAAATGCAGCTGTTTCCTAGAACTGGACAGACATACATCTTGTATGTGATCCATGGAAATATTTTCTTCTCTGAAGTTTCAGTGTTGCATGGAGAAATTCTGAAGAGCAGGGGGGCAGAAGAGCTATAACTGGACCAAGATTTCCAGGAGATTATAAATGAGCAGTGCAGGGCGGCTGGAATAAGATCAAGAACTAAGGGTGAGAAATCAGAAGATGTCAAGCTGGAAAATGAGCTTGTACACAAGAGAACAAGCTCTCTTTCTGACGTGGAACAGAATCCAGGAGCCCAGACTCCCAGTACCCCACTGCTGTCAGCAGTTAACCGCGCAGTCCACTGACCAGCTGCGCTCCTCTCATGCTCCCGGTCAGCCAGGAAGAGGATGACAACCGACTGCTGCCCCTTCACTGCTCAAGGCGAAGGCACCAGTATGGACTACCACCGCATTACCTCTGCGTGCATCATTTTTGCTTTCTGTGACAGCTCTTTAAAAAAGATCTCGCACACTTGTATAGGCCCACTGACACACATGACACTGTTAAGAAAATTGTTCCTGCTGCAACAAAGGCGAGTAGCTCAAAACAACAAAAACCTGAAACAAAACTCAACGGGGTGATGGAAAACCTTATGGCTTAGGCATGTGTCATGCCAGGTAGCCTTTGACTCCTCACGCACCATCTCCCAGCACCCCTGTCTTGTTCAACATACAGCATCAACAGCTGGACACAGATTTTTGTTTTCTTCACAGTTCAGTGCCTGATTGTGCTTACCCAGACACACCAGACTTACTGGGGAAAATAAAATCCTCCTTTTGCAATAGCTCGAGAGAAGAGCTTCAGGTTTACAAACGACATCTTGACCAGAGGCTGACAGCAACATGCTTGTCCCTGGGTCTCATTGCAGCACCTGTCGGCTCCTCAGCAGCTGAGCTTCAGCCCTGAACTCTGCACAAAGCCTGACCCAAGGAGACGGGCGATAGAGAAGCCACTCGGATTTCACAGACCAGCCTATAGTTAGTAACTGAACCATAAAGATTAAGCCTTGCATGTCCTTCAGTTCTCTGCGAGTTTTTTGCAACACGAGTGGGAAGCACAGTACAGTTACCACGTTCTGCAGTGATGTGGGGAATCGAACACCAACCTCATACACACACAGAAAGGAAAAACGCAGCTAGTGCGGATGCACCGAGCTATGTGCAGGAGTGATTGCTGTCTTCAGGGGTTCAGGAAAGAGCTTGCAGTGACTGATGATGTCGCATTTTCAAACAAAACTAAGAATCACAGTAAAAGCAGGAAAGCACTCAAATCCCAGGAACAACCAAGAACATTTATTCCTCTCTTAGGTTTCACTTGTGTATGGTTAAGCCACCAAAAATCAGAACCGCTCTTAAAAAAAAAAGGCAACATCATATTATTACAACTGACCCCATAAAATACTATACTCGCACAAAGTCATTTTATAGGGTCAACTGTAGTAATACACTATACTTGCAGAAAACCTTGAACGTAAAGTTCATAGAATCACAGAAGGGTTTGGGTTGGAAGGGACCTTAAAGATCACCCAGTGCCACCCCCTGTCATGGGCAGGGACACCTCCCACTAGCCCAGGTTGCCCAAAGCCTCATCCAGCCTGGCCTTGAACCCCTCCAGGGATGGGGCATCCACAGCTTCTCTGGGCAACCTGGGCCAGTGTCTCACCACTCTCACAGTGAAAAACTTCTTCCTAATGCCTGGTCTAAATCTCCCCTCTTTCAACTTAAATCCACCACCCCTCATCCTGTCACTACACTCCCTGATACAGAGTGCCTCCCCATCTCTCCTGTAGCCCCCTTCAGGTACTGGAAGGCTGCTATTAAGTCTCCCCAGAGCCTTCTCCAGGCTGAACAACCCCAACTCTCTCAGCCTGTCCTCATAGGGGAGGTGCTCCAGCCCTCTGTTGTGCCACAGTACTTGCTTGATTTTTACTTTCTTATATTTTATTGTTCTAAGTGTTCCCCCATTTGTTGTAGAAGTAAACTGATGATAAAGCAGTACCAAACCAAAACCAACTATCTATTTTGGCATGGCATGAAAAACCACAGCGCTTAGCACAAGTGCCGGACGTTTTTCTTCTGTAAATAAGGATTTTGTCCAGGTTATGGGTTAAAAGAATGTAAAGGGAAAGGTCTGAAACATTCAGACAGAATTCTGAAGCTTAAACTCTCAGCATAGTTCTCAAAGCAATACGATGATATCAGATCACAAATAGCTTAAGGAGAAGTCCAGCATAGCTGTAGTTGTCTCAGGCTACATAACAGCCCTTTCAAAAGAGTATGAACTAACAGAATTGAAATGTATTTGGCAAGATGCCACCACTCAGATGATATCCCAGCCTCACGAATACGTACAGTACACCGCAATTCATCATCTCATACTATGTGGCACTGACATTTCTTGTGTCCAACCAAAAATAGCTGTAGCAAAGTAAATTGAGCCCCATATGTGGAGGCCAGTAAGGCCTCCGCATGTTATACACACTATAATATTAAAAAAAAAAAAAAAAAAAAAAAAAGAGACCAAGTTGAGGAATGGCAAATGGACTTTCACATTCACCAGCAGTGCCGAGAAAGCTTCTCGGAAAGGAAGGTGGCTCACGATAGGGGTTCAGAGAACAAAAACCACATAACTGCCTTCCAAGTAGTGCAGACGCAAGTAACGAATTAGGCAGACTTCCTCCCAGGATGCAGCACGTCACCACAGTTCCTTAAACCTTCAAATTCCATGAAGGCCTTGAGCATCTTATCCTACAGAAGTGCATGTACTAGCCCCTGCACACAGCTCAAACCACCAAAGCTGGGGAAAAAACAGAGAAACTCTGCCAGAAGCTAAAGAAGAAAAATCAGAAGAAAAAATAAAAGGTTGAGCATAGGACTAGAAACACAAAACTTATTTCAAAGAATGTAGCTATTCAAGCAAGCTACCAGAAGAGCACTGATAATCAGAGTTAAAACTCTTGCAGACCTCCACCCTTTCTGGATAACTGAAACCCACTAGAGCTCTAACATTTGCATGCTAAATTACACAAAAGGAATGGAGATGTTATAAATACCCCGTCAGTGGCTGAACTCCCACATCTGTGCAAGCCAATGAGGCCAAAAAATTAAATCTGCAATTCCACTTCACAGAACATGGCTTACATGTCCCGAAGAACCACAATGATCACTCCTTCGGTCTCCAATGGAACACCAGATGCCAGAATGTCCTTGAACTTTAACTCCTGCTCAAGGGCTGCTTTAACCTGCTTTGCTGAAAGCCCACATTTCAGCCAGAAATTCTCTACCAGGGGTCAGAGTGGGCTCCAGGAAGAGCCTCATGTCCTTGGTGTGTGTTCCGCACTAGGAAGCGACACAGATCACACCACAGCTTTACTGCCTATTGGCAAAGCAGCCCCACAGCCAGAAAAGGCAGAGCTCACAGAAATACCCTAACAAGCTAAGGCAGGAGAAAAACAAAAAAAAAAAAAAAATTTAAAAAGTGAGTGAACAAGTAATAGTCAGAAGAAGAGTACTCCCTGAATTTACATTTTCATAGCAGCTAGCACAACAAAGCCTATGAAGGGTTCAGCTTTTAAATACGATTCTAACGCAAACACTTTTCTGATGGTGCCTCTGCCATCCCCCAGGAGCGAGAGATGCCCGCCATGCCCACAGCCACCCTGCCTGCCCACAGAGAGGTAAGCAAAAGAAGACTCCCCAGAAGACTGTCACACCCGCAGCCGCTGCACACAGAGAAGCTGTAAATGGTCTAGGGCACAACGAAGGTAAGCGTCTCTTACTCCTAAGTGGGAGGCAGAGCAGAAAGCAGAACAATGCATGCCAGCCAGTGCCGAAACACCATCTACGACCCACACCTGATTCACAAGCAGAATTACTTTATGATAAAGACCAATACACCCACATCTTTAAGGTATCTTCAGGGAATTCTCCATATAGTATTCCATACATTTGTATTTTTAAAAAGCTTTAAAAAATTGTTTACTCCAGAATTGTCTTCTACACTTCATCTGCCTGCTCTGTGACAAAACCAAACAGAAAAAACACTTGAGTGGTCTCATGACCATGAGTGTTTGCTATGCTTACAGCCTGCCCACATCAAATCAGTCACCTCTTGCAAGGGACCAAAGTCTCTCTCCTTTTAAGGTACCAGTCACTAGCATCCCAACACAAGCACAACACTTCATTCACCTGCATGAAAAAGTTGATTTGCTGGGGCCAAGAAGGGGACTCTGTCACGCTGAACACCTCCATCAGCCTGGGTACACCTTCATCTGAAAACTCACAGCAAAGGGCAAACTACACACCACTCCTGTCTTCCCAGTCCTGCCATCTCCCTGCCACGTGATCTGGAGCCTGACGGATCAGAGCACTTGCAGTCTGACCTGGCTCAAAGCTTGGCCCTGCGATCATCCATTTCAACATGGCAAAGGTGGGGAAAACACAGGCTGGAGAAGAGGTCGATACAATCACCCCTTCTGGCAACAGTCAGAGCGCATTCAGTGTTTCACAAAACCACATCCCGAGCCGAGTAGAGTCATCACTGTTACCCAACTCACAAGAGACACATGAGAAAAATCACGGTACTATCAAATCAGGAACACAGAAATCTAGTGTGATAATCATAAAGTGAGCATGTGTTTCAGGCTTGAAACTACTTTGTACGATTTTCTATCGGAGGCTGCTGAAGTCAAACAGAAGTGGGCTGTGGAAGTTAATCAAAACACATTCCTTCTGGTTTAAGGCTTTTTTTCTTTACAGCCACCCAACACAAGGAAGCACATCTGGATGAGAATGCTGGGACTATCCATACGAGCTTTGTGCCCATTTGTAAGGGTTTAAAAAATCCAGGCAACACCCGTTAGATTCATCCCCTGGCACGATACTGCAAAGGGCATTTCTGGAGAACCTCGGTGCAAGCAAAGCCCTAGGCACCTGAACTGGGCACAGGGGTTTTACAAGGAGTGCCACATCAACTCCACCGGAGATGACTGAAGCTGGAGGGGTCGGTGAGGGCCTTCCCACCAGTGCTGTCGGTCATTAGCCTGCTGCTCTGCGAGTCTAGGCTACAAACTTCCCAGAAGCGCCAGACAAGACCACCACAGCCAGCAGCAGAGCCAGCACACAAACCCACAGCAATCCAACACCATCTATAACAGTCCTTCCAGGCGCTGCAGGGCCCGCCACCGCCGGGCAGGTACTCACATCCTCCCCACGCCCTCGTACATGCGGGTCTCGTCCACCAGCATCATCACCTCCGTGTCGGTGAGGTGGGCGTGCTTCTTCGTCTTGCTCAGCTGCTCGATCTGGATGTCGGCCAGCTTCACCTTCTGCTGCGTGTCCATCACCTTGGCCTGCAGCTCGCTGAACGCCTGGGGAGAGCGGTGCGGTGAGGGGCGGCCCAGGCAGCCCGGACAGGCCGCGGCCCGCCGCCCCCGCGCTGCTGAGGCCGGGCGGCGGCAGCCGAGGCGGCCCCGGGCTGCAAGGGAGGAAGGGAGCGAGCCGGCAGCGCCCGGGACACGGGGAGGGACACGCCACCCGCCGCCGAGGGGCTCCCACCTTCTTCAGCTCCAGGTCCACAGGCGCCGCCATCTTCTCTCCGCGCGGCGCGTGCGCGGTGAGGGGGCGCGAGCACTGCCTGCTGCTGCGCGTGCGCGGGGCGGGGTCTCCCCGGCGGGGCGGGACACCAGGCGGGGTGGGGCTGGGAGCGGCCCGGTGCCCTGCGCTGTCCCCGGGGCCCGGCCGGACCCGCTGTGGGGCCGCGCTGCCAGAGCGGGCAGAGCCCCGCCAGGGCCCGGGGGCCTGGAGCCGCACTGCCGCCAGAAGTGCTAACACGGTGTCACCGGCCCCGGGAGGGGTGCCGGGTCCCCGGACGGGCCGCAGCGGTGCTGACCCCAGAGCCGGGGCCGGCCCTTGTTAGTGGCAGCGGGAGCCCCACCGGCCTCGGCCTCCAGCGGCGCGGGGTGCTGCGGATGGGGGTGCCGGACACCTCGGGCCCCCTGAGAGCCGAGGGGAGGCTGCGGTCCCGGCGGGTTTGCCGATGGAGGTGCCCAGCCCGGGGGCGAGAGGCGCGGGGGGCAGGAGCCACGGCTTTTGGCCACCTTCTGCCCCCCGCTCCCTGCCACCGGCCTCTGCCCCCCAGTGAACCCCCTGTGCTCCCTCCCGCCCTGGAGCCTTTCCTGGAGCCTGCCCAGACGGGCTCTGCGAGGGGCGAGGTCACGATGAGGCCACGCGAAGCCTCTTGGGCCAAGGTAGCAAACACCGGAGCCGCCAGCGTGCTGCCCTGCAGCAGAGACAGGCGCAGGAACCTGTGAGAACGCAGAGTGCAGGGGCCGGCCTCCAGAGACCCTCAGCTCCTGTTGCCGCCTGCTCCCAGCGTGTGGCCGCCCTTTGCGACGCCTTCCCCTGCTCCTTCCAGCCCCCATAGCTGGCTGCTTGCCACCCCCGGGCGTGGGTACTCGTCCAGAGCTGGGGCTGGGGGCTGTCCCCGTTCTTGCACCCCGCCTGTGTGGGCAGCTGCGTGCCCCTGTGAGGCCTTCCACCGCCCTGACCCCAACGCCGCAGGCAGCTGCAAGGGGTCTGTCACCCTCTCTGCAGTGGCAACAAAGCCATGGAAGGTGCCTCTCCGTGGCAGAGCCCATCCAAGGCTCAGGGCTCAGCAGCTGGGTGAGGAGCTGGGCAAAGCCAACAACCCCTGGCAGGAGGAAATCAGCCGAATGGGGCCACGCACGGGGCTGCTGCTGCCTGCTTCTGCAGGGAGGCAGCGACGGTGGTTCAGCCACTTTTGGGGTGTCCCCCTCCATCCACACCCTGCCACACTGTGATGACCGCAGGCGCTGAAGCATGGCTCCCAAGGTGCTGGGGCAGGACGGGGATAATGGGTTTTTTAATTAACTAATGCAATATATTGCAGTTTTTTATTAAATCCACACCTAGGATTTTGGAGGTCTCCTAGCTTTGGCCCTCGCTCCAGGGAAGAGACTGAGAGAAGCCACAGGGCTGTCCTCCAGGAGTGTGTCTGTGCCCACAGCAGGACTGAGGGAGCCCAGGCAGGGCACTGAAGCATACACCAGGGCATGGTGTTTAGCGGCTGGGCGCGTGTTTTGGCACCCGCAGACAAGCCAGGCGCAGACGTCATAGGGAGCTGAAGAGAGATGCCAGAGGTCACGGTATGGAGTCAGTGGCAGAGGCAGCAAGCGGGCTTGACACCGTGGCCGTTGGGAAATGCTGCAGCTGGTGATGTGTTTGTGCTCCTGGGTCCGTGCCCGGAGTGTGGTGAAAGGGCAGGCTGCCGAGCTGGGGCTGCTGGAGGCCACCGCCTGCCTTCACCAGCACCCCCACCAGTGCTCAGCTCGGCCAGCTGCTGCGGCAGCCCGCTCCTGTCCAGGGGGACAGTGGAGAGGGCTTGCGTGGCACCCCATTCCTGCAGGTGCAGTTCGCAAGCAGCCTGGCGTCCCCACGCAGGGCATGGGCATCCTAGGCAGGGCAGAGCCCTGTGGGCCCCAGCCAGCTCTGGGCACCTCCCATTTTGTGGCCATGAGCGGAGCTGGACCAGGGAGCAGCCCCACGGGCTTCATCCTCTGCCTTGGCTGGGAAGAGAGCATGCAGAGGATTGTCAGCCTTTCCCAGCCCAGTGGGGCAGAGGGAGCCAGCCCCTGGGTCCAGCCAGCTTCCCACTCCCTGCAGCTCCAAACAACGTTTCCCATCTCTTCACCTGTTCAGTTACCCCTGTGGGCAGCCCAGCCTGCACTGCTGGCCTGCGGAGGTGCAGAATGGACCAGAACACGCCTTGCAGGGAAGGAGGAGGGCAGAGCGCGGCTGGGCTCTGGGCAGAAGTCCCCGCTGTCTGCAGAGAGGCCTTCCAGCAGAGCTGTTCCCAGTGCCCACCTGGGTGGTGCAGAGCCCCAGGCGTGCGGGGCTGCCCTACAGGAAAGGCAGGAAGGCGGCAGGGCTGGAGCAGGGATCGGCTCTGGGAAGGGCAGCAGCACAGCAAGGCAGGGACGCAGCCCTCCTGCACAGCAGCTGGAGACATTATTTGCTTAACAGACATTGGAAAAGGCCAAAGTTTGGAGTCTCTGATTAAACTGGCACTCCCACAGCATTAAGGTTCAGGTTTCCACAAAGCAGACTGAGGAACTTGTTTCCCTGACTCTGGGACTCCGGCCACTGCAGCTGCTGAGGCTTGTACTCTTCAGGTGACAACACACGAGGGTGTCCATCATCACCTACTCGCTTCCCATCTGCCATAGCCGTGTACTTCAGCCCTTCTATCTCAGGAAGCCAAAGTATCGCTCCATTCTCCCTTCCCACGCCCCAGGTTTTGCTACCACAAAACTTACCAGCTGCACAAGAGGGGTGAACCTACACACTCACTGCCTGAGCAACCCCTCCCCTGTGAGCATAAAGTGTGCATCATACTTCATCAGAGCTGAACTGGGGCTAAACTAAGCCAAAAAGCTCTGCAGCAGTGGAAAGCAGCAGCTTAGCACTCTGCTTTGAAAACTGAAGTTTGACATCTGCTGAAGGGAATGGGACTGGAGGAAAGCAGGGTTCCTGGGGGATAGGGGTGGGGGGGAAGCTCTTTCTCTCTGCTTCAAGGCTCTCTTCTGGAGCCAGCATCTCCCCTGGATCCCAGCTCCCACTGGGGAAAGTCAGTGAAGAGGAAAGAAGTGGTTTGGGGCTTATTTTTATTGCAAAATCTGGAATCAGTCGTGAACAACCATCTGAAATGATGCTTGCTGGAACAACCCCAGCCCCCAGGAGCCTGCAGCCACCCCAGGACCTGCTGGGATCCCCTGCAAGGGAGGTGTAAGTCCACCTCTTGACTTCAGCCAAATGCTAGCTTAAAACCAGGACTCAGTGGATCAATCAGTGGCCAGAGTTGCTTCACTCACACCAGAAGCAGCTTTGCTCGATAAACAGACAGCCAAACATCGCATCGTTCCCAGGGGATCAGGGGAAACAGGGATGGAGCTGGCCTGGCTGCAGGCTCCGGCAGGATGCATCCTGCCACCAGCCCCTTGCAGCACCTGGCTCTCCCGCACCCCAAGGACGGCCCAAGCTGATCCGGCAATCCCTGCTACACGCTCGGGATCTCTGCCGCTGTTTGCAGTACCCCACTAGCAAGGGTATGTTCCTAGGTGCAGTCTTCAGAGGTCCGACTCCTATCAACCTCCGTCATTCCATGAACCAGCCAAGTGTTTGTAACAAAGTGTTATTTATTAGAATATTACATTGCACTTAAAAAATAAGGGAGGTCTGACCCTGTCATCTTGACCTACATGAAGGATGCAGAGCCAGACCTACAATAAATATAAATACTATGTACAGTTTATCTAAAATAAATATATAATTTAAAATGAAAAATATCTTGTTAAATAGCTGTTACCCTCCCACCCCTCCTGTGCCTAAGAAAGCCCCGAGCCTGGTCTCCTTGCCTTTCACAGTTTGTTCCTCGGCATGCCTTGCAGCGGACGGAGAGCTGCTAGAGAGCCTCCCTGCTGCAGGGTCAGTCCCTCCTGCCCCTGTGCAGCCACCCAGCCGGCGAGTGCCCCTCCCAAGCCCCCCCCGTCCCAGAGATGGCCACGAAGCTCCCTGCAGTGATGCCGGTGCCCGACCAGCCCCAAAGCAGGTGCTGTCCTGCTGCTCCGGTGAGCTCCCGCAGCGCTGTGGGCTCCCAGGGACGGCGCTGGCTCTGCGGCTCTCGCCTCTTCCAGGAGGTAGAAGTGCATTGTTAGTGCCGACCCCTGCGAGACAGCAGCAGGAGAGGTCACAACACGGCCCAGGTCCACCCTGCCCACGGCACGGTTCCTGCGTGGCAGGGCCAAGGTGCCCGTCCCACCGCAGCCACTGAAGCCCCAGCAGCAGCTGCCACTCGCCAGCTACTTGTGAGGGGCTGGACCTGGGAGGACTGGAGCCAGGGTGCCAGGGAAGCGGTGGCCAAGCATCCCACCCCCCGTCCACCATGTTGAGGGCTGGACCACCTCGTGTGCAAGGACAGACTGAGAGAGTTGGGGGTGTGCAGCCTGGAGAAGAGAAGGCTCCGGGGAGACCTTCCAGCACCTTCCAGGGCTGACAGGGGGCTACAGGAGAGATGGGGGTCTCTGGATCAGGGGGTGCAGGGATAGGATGAGGGGGAATGGTTTGAAGCTGAAAGAAGAGAGATGGAGATGAGATGTGAGGAAGAAATGTTTCCCTGTGAGGGGGGTGAGGCAGTGGCCCAGGTTGCCCAGAGAAGCTGTGGATGCCCCATCCCTGGAGGGGTTCAAGGCCAGGCTGGATGAGGCTTTGGGCAACCTGGGCTAGTGGGAGGTGTCCCTGCCCATGGCAGGGGGTGGCACTGGATGATCTCTAAGGTCCCTTCCAACCCAAACCCTTCTGGGATTCTATATATTCTATGCTTCGCTCCCAGGGACCACAGCACTTCTCCCCCTCGACACATCCACCCCAATAATCCCCAGGGCAGAGGGGACAGTGATGAAAACCTTGTGCTGAATTCCCTTCCCCAAAATTCAATTCCTACAAACAGCTAAAAATCCCACCCCCAACACTATTACAGACATTACAGAAATTCTTTGAAAGCATTACTTCATCCTCACAAAGAAGAAAGGTTTTTCTTTTTTAAAAAAAGAGAAGCAGCTGTAATAGACATGGGGACATCTAACGTCAGGGTCTGGACCAGAGCAGAGGAAGTCTGCAAGCTTTCCAGCACCCGGCCACATGGCCACCCTGGGGCAGAGCACAACCCACCACCCAGCCAGGGTGACACGGCATGGGGCTGGCAGCAACACCCCCCGTGCCCAGCTGCACGGCATTATGCCGGTGCAAGTCAGAGGCAGAGTGGGAGTGAAAAGGAAGGGGGTTTTATATATATATATATATAAATAGAGGCAATATCTAAGGAGGGGAAGTGACTCAGAGGATCAGAGAACAAGCAAAAAAAAAAACAAACCAGAAGCAGCTTCCCCACTGCCAAACGTCCCCAAAGCATGCGGTGACAGGGCACAGCAGGGACTTAAGGTCAGAAAGGAGGAGGTGGTGGCAGCCGGTGGTGTTAGGGGGACAGGGGCTTGAGCACAAAGGGGACAAAAGAGGACGGCAGCCCCCTGGAGCAGCCCAGGCTCTCAGGCCAAATCCAGCAAGCTGCTTCTCCAGGCTCAAACTGCCTTCAGCTCCTGCCTGGCTCTGGCACAGGATCCATGCCGCAGTCCGAGCCAGTGCAGACAAGCAGAGCCCCCAGATGCCCACCAGCCCCTCTGCTGCCCCGTGCCCGGCCAGGGGCTCACCTTGCCAGCACGTGGCATCCTCAGTGATTCACACTGATGCCCAGCTTGATCTTCTCTTCGCTTTCTACGTCGTAGACACCCCTCTTGTGACACCTGTGAGGCCAAGCACAGAGATGCTCAGAGCAGAGTCCCTGCCGCTGTCCCCTGCAGGTGGTGTTCCTGGGGACACGTGTCTGATGGCTCAGCCCCGTCCCGCTCACCTGAGCATCAACAGGGCTGCAATGATTATGAGACACAGGGAGGACAGGACGACAGCAACAACAGCCAGCGCCGTGGTGTGGTCGTAGGCGCTGGGGGGGTGCTCCACAGGCAGCAAGAGGCCGTGGCATCTCTCTCCATGATATCCCGGCTGGCATCTGGGCAAGAACAAAAGTCTTAAAGGTTGGTGGTGACCAAGCACAGAAGGTCATTGGGTTCGTGGTGACCAAGCAGCAAAAGTTATTGGGTCATTGGTTTCCCGGTGATCAAGCACAGAACGTTGCTGAGTCCCTCACGCCCCTGTGGTGACGGGCTGAGTCTTTGCTCAGCCTCAGACAGCACCCTGCCCATTCCTCCTGGTCCCCTTCCCCCGAGCTGGGAGGTCTGGTGTCACCATCACCTCCCTGGCACTGGTGAATTAAGTTTCTCCTGCCCCAAGCACCAAGGCTCTGACAAAGCTGGAGCTACCCCCAGTAGAAGGCACTGGAGGCTTTGCTCTTCCCAGTCCTCCCCAGGCAGAGCCAGGCTGCTGGGGCTGCCTCTGGCAGGGGGAAGGGCCCCACAAGGGAGCAGGGGCAGCTGGACTGGAGCTCAGCCCTCCCGGCAGAGCGGGATGTCCCTGCACACCCTGCCAGCCAGAGAGGTGCCACCTCCCTGCAGACGCAGGAGGTTACTCACCCAACAGAAATACCGCTCCCCAGCCGAGCTGCGAGGCTGCCAGCCCACCCCTGAGCCAAAGAGCAGTGATGCCACCAGATCTATATATATACCTAGCTCTACAGCCAGTGCCACTGACCCTCAAGCTTCTCTCCAGGAGAGGTCTCAGCCCAGCCCTCCTGCCTACATGCCAGCACCACCTCCCGGCCCCAGCATCGCGGCTGACCCCAGGCGGAGACGCAGGACCCGGCCGGGCAGCATCCTCACCCCATGCCCCAGGGACCAGCCCAAGGAAGCGACAACCCAGCAGACCCCACACTAGGGGCAGCAGCCACCAAGAGCAGGCACAACGAGTGACACCGGCCAGCATGAGGCCTCAGCATCAGAGGGGACTGGGGCAGCTGGCCACTGTTCCTAAAAGTCACGATGGCTCTGTGGAGATGTCACCCAGGGATGGGCCACGCTCATCCAGTGCCCGGAGCCCTCCTGCTCACCCAGGTCCCAGGTCCTCCCCCAGCCCCAGGGACCTGGGAAGGGCAAGGGGGCTGGGCAGGGGACACCTGGCTGTCCCAGTCCCAGGCAGAGGGTGCTGCACCCCACGTCACACTGGGTCACCAGCGCAAGCTGAGCCAGCAGAGATCTCCTCGTGCTGGCAGTCCCGAGCCCCCTGTGCAAGGGCCCAACTTCACCAATGGCTTCCAGGCAGACAGCACCTAAGCGGTTCAAGGAGCCTGATCCCTGCGGATTGCAGGGCGTGAGATCTTGTGAGCACCATAAGCCAGGGAGCTATTTTCTTCCCGGGACTCCAGGCGAAGGGCTGGGTGGCTCAGAGGATTCATAGTGAAGAACAAAGCCTCTTATGTATCTGCCAGCTCAACCCCTGCCCACGTCAGCAGGGACCAAGTGTGCACCCCTGGGTACTTCCCACGGGAGCACTGCGGGATCCAGGTGCCCTGGCAGCAGCCAAACGCTCGCTCCTCCACTCTCCCCTTCCAGTCCCTGCTCCCTGTCCGCATCCCAGGGGACGGGGAGGAGGGATGCACAGCCCTGCCCCTCCTCAGGGCCAAGGGACAGTGTGGGCATGGCGGTGGCAGGCTATCCCCGTGGCAGGGATGCTCCTCCTGCCTGTGTGGGCACCTCCCGACAGCTGCGGGAGCCGCGGGCTCTCGGCCCAAGGCTGGTAGCAACAAGGGATGGGGGATGCCAGGTTCCAGTGCCAGGGTGGGGTCTTGCAAAACAGACCTGCAGGAGACCTTGGCTGGGAGAGCCCAGCGCCTGCTCCCCAGCGCCGGGGGTCTCTGTGCAGCAGCTCAGCCAGAGCTCACTGTGCCGGCACAGGATGCTGGGTCTAAATCCATGATGGATTTTGGCCAGGGATGGACACTGCTCAAGAGGCACAAGGAAGAGGCCAACTCAGAGCTGTCCCCGCATGGACGAGGAACATGCACTAAAAATATCTCCTCCGCTCTTCTCCGGGCTGGGCAGAGGAATCGCAGGAACCGTGACAAAGGCTCCCCCAGCACAGGCACACGCCAGCAACTCACATGCAGGAGGGAGCTCCCAGCTCTCGGATGTATTTGCATTCGCCGTGAATGCAGAAATCCTTGTACTTCCGGAGGCACGGGTCTCTCTTCTTCCCCAGGCCTTTGCCTTTTCTTCTTTTATTCCCGTTCCCTTTCTTCTTGGGAGTAACCAGGCTTTGAGGCTTTGACAGGAAAGCAACTGGAAGACAGTTTGGGAAGGAGAAAACAGGAGTCAGACCACCTCTGCGTGTCAGCCAAGGAGAAGGCAGAGCAGCAAACCCTGGCTGCCACAGCCTGCACAGCCCTGGCACTCCCGCAGCCTTTTGTGCGACGATCTGCCCCCGAGCAGAGGGGTTTTTTTTCCCCCCTGCAGCTTCTCACAAATATCATGGCCTTTCCGATTCATAAGAACAATTCTGAAGGAAAGAAAGGAATCAGGGCGGGGGGGTGTGTGTGGAACAGAGCTTTATGCATCTCAAATGTTGCTATTATATGCAGCAGTTTCCACTGAACACGGAAAATTGCTAATTGCCCCTTTATCTGGCTTTTATTTCCCCCGATGAGTGCAGCCTTTTGTAAGACCCTATTCATAACTCTGATGGACTCTCCTTCCTGTGGGTACAAGGATGCCTTGTGCGCCTGGAGCAGGATTAAGAGAGCAAGCCTGGCTCTAATTTTTGGTTTTGCAGAGCCAAAGAGATGGCAAGGGCAGCGTTCCCATGAATTACAAAGGTATGTTTTAATCACAGTGCAGAGACCGGTGGCTTTTGCTGCAAGGCCACAGCTCCCTGGGGGGTTGGCAGGAACCAGAGCACCGAGCTCCTCGCCCGGACACGGAGCAAAACCAGCAGCGTTACTGGAATGGTTTGAACACGTGCAGACACCCAAAAAAAAATCAGCCCCCAGCTTGATCTCCCAAGGTGTTGAGATGCCAGAGAGCGCCCACTGCTCCAGGAGGGACTCCTCAGCCCCCCCGCACTGCAGCGCTCAGTACCCCCAGTAAGCCTGGGGAAGCGTGACTGGAGCCCTGCGCTGCCTGGGGAGGAGCGGGTGGCCTACGCTCACCTGGCGAGCTGTGACCTGCCCAGTTCCTTCCCAGCCGCCTCCCGACACGGCCAAGCCCGTCCCCTCCTCCCCGGCAGTGCCTCTCGTGCAAGGTTGTTGTGCTATTTCGACACCCATCACCCTACGCCTGGATAAAACCCATCCTCCAGGAAACTCCGCGGCTTGGAGGAGCCCCCGGATCTGGGCAAGGCCAGGGCTCTGCACCCCGGCCTGGGCTGGCAGCAGAGGCTGTCCCCTGTCCCTTCCCCTGCAGGTTATCTCCCGGTCACAGCCAGCGCACACACAGTGCTGGTGACCCCCCCCAAGCCACCGCCACTGTCACCACCCCGCTTCCTCAGGGCTCTGTCCCTTACATCAGCCAGAGAAGATTTGGAAGATCCTGCTGGTAGGAAAAATGGTCCAGCTGGGTGGGAAGCTGCCGCCCACCCCCTGCTAGGACACCCTGGGGGCTGAGCATAGGGAAGGTGCCTTCAACACAAAAGGCAGATTTTTCTGACCATAGCTCAGCACTTGTGAGGGAGTTGGGTGGGTTTTGCAGGTTTTTTGTCACAGCCTGATGGCACAGCCAGAAAAACACAGAAAACACAGAAGAACGGGAGGATGAACGGTGTGGGGCAGAGCGCACTCCTCCTGTGCCAGGTCACTGATCTCAGCATGTCCCACGTGCAAGGCACAGGTACAGGTCACCCCCAGCAGCCTGTGATGGGCCCCCTGTCCCACCCCCACCAGAGTCCCCAGGACACTCTCTGGTCATGAGCCAGGGGACAGGAGCCAAGCATGAATGCCCAGTGAGCGTCACAGAGCAGCAGTGTCCCCACCACCCCCGGCGCGGGGCCTGCTGCTGACTAACCCAGCCTAGGTATGAGGAGCAGCCGTGTGTAGGCGGCGGGTGACTCACAGCGATCCCCTTGCCGGTGGCCACCAGCTGGGGGGTAGCACTAGCCCACCGGCCCTGGCTGCGCCCTTGCGAGTGGGGGCTGCCGTGACCCCTGAAGGGCTCTGCCTCCCACCCGGCCAAAGACTCGGGACTCCCGCAAACCCTTGGGATCCCCATGCCAGGGACTCCGGGGACACCGACGGCCCCAGGCAGAGAGCCCCCCAGCCCGGTCACTCACGGCAGGTGCCCCACGGGCTGGCCCCACGCGGGGCTGCTGCTACGGGCACCCCCGCAGCTCCCCCCGCAGCTGGTGCAGGGGACTCGCGGGGCTG
>WKFP01014903.1:159183-174470 GCA_011057875.1 Pterocles orientalis | reverse complement strand
GACCCCCATCCCCCCATGTGAACCCCCCATGCCATGGACCCCCATCACGCCATGCGACACCCATCACCCTGTGTGAGCCCCCAGACCCTGTGACTCCCCTCGTGCCGTGCAACCCCCCCATGTCCTATGACCCCCCAACACTGTGTGACCCGCCTGGGGCAGGCTCCTGTGCCCATAGGGGGAATCACACCCCAGCAAAGCACAATCGGGGCACTGACCCCAGCCCCCAGCACCAGCTCCGACCCCTTCCGGGGGTTCCCGCTCTGCCACCGCCCTGTCCCCAGCCCACACCTCTCCTGGAGGAGCTGGTGGTGACCTAACCCAAACCCGGAGCCCACGGCTGGGGGGTGTCCCGGCACAGGGGGTGCCCGGCTCAGCTTCCCCCCCGCCGTGCTGCAGGCTGTTGCTCTCACCCCTCCAGCCTGCGCCAGATGGGGGCAGGATGCGGCCGCCCCATTGCGCAGCTGCTGGTGCGGGAGTGAAGCTGTCTGTGGGGCTGGAAGGAGGCCCGGGACTCAGCTATGGGGTAGGGGACGGGCACGGGGAGCTGTGGTTGCACTTTGGGATAGTGGGGTTGATGAGGAGGGGGGGTCCTGTCCCCCTCGCCTCCCCTGGGGCCGGATCCAGCACCAGCAGCTCCTTGGCCTCGGCTCCCACCCATCCGCCGCGAGGCATGGACCAGCACCCCAGGGACCCACGTGCCTACCCGCGCTCCCCCAAATCGTGACCTTGGCCACGGTGGCATCTGACCCCACACCGGGCTGCTCCTGGGACTGGATCCTGCCCGAGGCCGGCGGGTTCCAGCACAACCCGCCCGTGCTGGGCAGGTGTTTGTGTTGGCTGCACTGTGTTTGCACTGCACACAGCCGGGCTGGGTGTTTGCGCGGAGCCCAGGGAGCCAACCCGCAGGTGGTGGCGGCGGGCACGTGGTGGGCAGAGGGAGCACAGGGCGCTGCTCTGCTCTGGCAGCACCTCGCTGGCCGTGCCACCTCCCTGTGCCCCGCGGGGCAGTGTGGCCGTGCCTGCATCCCTCCTCCCTGCACACGCTGCAACACCCCCTCGCCGGCCGCGGCCCCCGCAGCCGCCCTCCACTCACCGGCGCGGCCACGGCCCCAACGCAATCCTGGCCCCTGCCGTGAGCCCTGCTGCTGGCAGCCCCCTCTTGCCCCACACTGGATTTCCTCCGCGGTGACACACCCTTCCCCAGCACATGTCCCCACGTCCCCTTTCCCGGGAAGAGCCGCCACAGGGCTGTTGTCCCTCCTGCAGCGGGCACAAGCGCCCTGCGGCAGCACCGGCTGCTCCGCCGGCAGGCTGGGGCTGTCCTCGCATCCCCTCACTGAAGCCTTGTGGGGTGCGGGAGGGCCCGGGGACATGCCGCTATCCCCAGAGCACCGGCGCAGCTTTGTCCCCTTGGTCGCCAGGAGGAGGCAGGGGGTCCCCAGTGCCTGGCCCGGGTGGGTGGCTGGGGGTGGCAGGAGCTGCCCATGCTGGGACCCGCGGGTCTGGCCCCGTGTTTTGAGATCGTTGTTTGGGGCTTGGCTCCCGTGTATGGGTTTGTGGCCAGTTCAAACTGGTTTGCGGCTTTTATAAGCTGTGGGATGAGCAGGATCTGGTGAGTGCCAGCAGCTCCGGAGGGGAGCCTGTGGCTGCCGGTGCCAGTGGCCATGAGAGCCCACGTGCCCGGTGCACCTCTCCAAGCGGCAGGTGCCCGCTCCCAGCCCGGACCCGAGAGGAGCTGCCCCGAAGCTCCCTGCCAGGAGCTGGGCTGCAGCATCGTCCCCTCCAGCACAGCCCCCCCAGCCGGCAGCGCCAGAGCTGCCCCGTGGCGGGGGGAGCAGGGGGATGCCACCTGCCCGCTGCTCTTCATCCAGCTCAACCAGCTCCTCAGCACGCCCGCGGGGCCCGAGTGGAGAGAGGCGGCCAGGTAGGCACGGCTGCAACAGCCCGGCGGCCTGGGGACGCTTTGAGAGGACCAGCCTTGGAAAGCCCAGCCTTGGAAAGCCCAGCTCTGATGGAGCCCACGGCATCTCCGGAGGCTGGTGGCTCCTCAGCCTCCGCCCCGAAGCAGGGCTGGCTGCTGCCCCGGCGCGTGCCCGGCTGCTCTGCCTGGCTGCGGGGACTCGGGCCACAGGAGGAGGCAGGGTGTCGGGCAGGGCGCAGGCAGTGGTGCCGCATGGGCCCAGCGCCTGGGTTCTGCTCCTGCCTTCGCTGCCTCTCCGAGGCTGCTGCCCCGCCGGGGCTGGGACAGTGCTTGGTGCCCCCAGATCCGCCTCCCAGCACGGCCCCACGCGATGGCGGGTGGGTCAGGGCAGGCATGGCGGGGGACGATGGGCTAGCAGAGAGGAATCCGGGCCAGCTGGGGGCTGGCGTGGGGCAGGACAGCAGCTGGGATGTCCCCAGGGGCACAGGGACATGGGCCGTGGCAGGCTGGGGACAGCTATGGGTCTGCCCCAGGGCTTGGAGGGTTGAGGAGGGGGATGAAGCCACCGGGCTGTGGCCGTGACGGCTCTCCCCATAGCCAGCCCTCTGGCTGCCCGTTGGCAGGAGCCTGCCGTGCTGGACACCCTCTGCCCGTGCCGCACACCCAGCCGCCCCGCAGCAGCGCCTGCCGTGAGGACAAAGGGAAGCTCTGTCTGTGCCCGCCACTAAAATATTTGGCAGGGCCTGAGCATGTCAGGACTCTTCTGTTCTGACCCCAGCAAGAACTGCTGATGGCAGGGCAACCCCAGTCCCAGCACTGGCTGGGGACAGGTGGGTTGGGTGCAGCCTGCGGAGAAGGACTGGGAGATAGTGGTGGGACGTGAGCTGGCACTGTGCGCTCACTGTGCAGGCAGCCAAGGGTCTCCTGGGCTGTGTCACCGCAGCATGGCCAGCAGGTCGAGGGAGGGGACGCTGCTCTGCTCCGCTCAGAACCCCCTGGATGCTGCGGGCAGCTCGGGGGTCCCCAGCACAAGGCAGACGGGGACCTGTTGGAGCGGGTCCAGAGGAGGCCACAGAGATGGTCCGAAGGCTGGAGCAGCTCTGCCGTGGAGAGAGGCGGAGGGAGCTGGGGCTGCTCAGCCTGGAGAAGGGAAGGCTCCGGGGAGACCTGGCTGCACCCTTCAGTATATGAAAGGGGCTCGTAAGAAAGAGAGAAGATCTTTACCAGGGCCTGCAGGGACAGGACAAGGGGCAACGGTTTGAAACTGCAAGAGGGCAGGGTTGGGTTGGACATGGGGAAGAAATGTTTTCCTGGGCAGGTGGTGAGGCAGTGGCCCAGGTTGCCCAGAGAAGCTGTGGATGCCTCATCCCTGGAGGGGTTCAAGGCCAGGCTGGATGGGGCTTTGGGCAACCTGGGCTAGTGGGAGGTGTCCCTGCCCATGGCAGGGGGTGGGACTGGATGGTCTGTGAAGGTCTCTTCCAACCCAAACCATTCTGGGATCCTGTGACTGGTGAAATCCCCCGATCAGGAGATCAGAGCGAGGTGTGGGTGAGCAGGAATGGGGAGGTGTGGGTGAGCTCCTGCTCTGCGAGCCCACTGCAGCCCCCTCCGGAGCCCCCCAGACCTCTCCCTGCCTGTGCCAGCCCCACTCCAAGCTCAGAGATGGACCCAGGATCCAGGTCCTGCTTCCTGGCATAGGGCATGGGGCAGCCTGCCGCTGACCCCGCACATCTCCCCGCGCAGGTGGATCAGGTTTGAGGAGAAGGTGGA
This sequence comes from Pterocles orientalis, assembly GCA_011057875.1. Classification (NCBI taxonomy): domain Eukaryota; kingdom Metazoa; phylum Chordata; class Aves; order Pterocliformes; family Pteroclidae; genus Pterocles; species Pterocles orientalis. The sequence continues at coordinate 170,776 of WKFP01014903.1, read as the reverse complement.
GCATGGCGGGGAGCGCTGGAGTGCACCCCACATCCCAGCCCTCCGCCTGCACAGCCTCTTCCAGCTGAGAACGTGCCTGCAGACAGGGATGGTGCTCCTGGATCTGGATGCCCACAGTTTCAAGGAAATAATCGGTATGTGGGGAATGCAAAGGTCACCTCCTGGCATGGGCTGGTCACCAGAGAGGGACCAGGCCACCAGCAGGTCCCTGTATAAAAGCACTGATGCATAATAGCCTGTTGTCTGCTGCTCCTGCAAAATGGGCTTTTCCCTGAGCACCCCCACGGGGCAGCACACTGGGGGACTCAGGGCTGTCCCCATCCCTGTCACAGACCAGGCGCTTTCCAGGCAGCCCGAGGAAGCAGAGCTGCCGCCCGAGCTGAGGCAGCGCCTGGGAGCCCTGCTGCTCCGCCAGCCGCGGCACCAGCCCACCAAATCCCTGCTGCGGATCCTCGCCGAGCTCGGCCTCTCTCCCTGCCGAGGTAGGCATGGTGCCCAGCCATGGGCAGTGTCCCGCCGGCATCCCTCTGCTGCCACCAGCCTGGGGCAATACCCGTGCTGGCCATTTCCCTGCACACGTATTTTGCTGCTTGCTCCCTTTCCTTGCAGGGAAGGCCAGCAGCAGGCCCGAGCCCGGAGCCCAGCTCTCTGAAACGCCTCTTCAGGAGCAGGTGAGGCAGGACGGAGCTGGGCTGGGAGCAGCTGCCACATCCCCAGTGCCCAGCCACTGCACCCCTTCCCTTTCAGCTCAGAAACCGATTTAAGAAGAAGGTCCCGCTGGGGGCTGAAGCAGCCCACGTTGCCATTGGTGAAGCTGAGTTCCTGGAGAAGCCCTTCACTGCCTTCATCCGCCTCCAGCGAGCGGTGGCCCTCGGCTCGCTGGCCGAAGTCGCTCTCCCCAGCAGGTAAAGGGAGCACGGCCAGTGGCCCTGCACCCCGCTTTGTCTGTCTCCCTGCTCCCACACTTTTCCTTGGTGAAAGCAAAGGGCACGGCACCCGAGGCCACGGGCAGTCCCAGGACCCTGCCTCACTGCTTCCCCTTCTCCTTTCCTCAGTTTCTGAGGAGCACCCCAGGATGGGCTGAGAGCGGAGTACCCACTGGTCAGGCTGGGGGGACATCCCCTGGGTTCCCCCCGCCTGGGCTCTGCATTCACTCTGCCCTTTCGGAGGGTCTGGATGCTCTCCGCTCACTGCCCGGCGCGTGGGGGCTCGTGCTGGGAAGGGACGCGGGTTTGCGGGGTCTCTCGCCCTCCTGCTGCCCACGCTGCTCTCCGGAGGGAGCGCAGCTGCAGGGCGCTGCTGGCCGGGGGGAAGGAGGAGGGCAGGGGGGTCTCTGGGTGAGGAACATGGGAGCTGAAGCTGTAAAGGTCGGTGTGCCCCTGGAGCTGGGGACCTCTCCGCGAAGAGGAGGAGGCAGGCGGGATCCGGAGGGACATTGCCATCTCCTGGTCACTCTGCCCAGAGCACCCATCGGCCAGGCGCGGGCTGGAGCATGACACCCATCCACCTCCTGCTCCCCCGGCAGGTCCCTGGGGCATCCCCACGGGTCTTGAGGGGCCACGACAACCCCTTGCCCTGAATTTTCCTTCCCCAAGCAGGATGGGAAGGAGAGCTTGTCCCTGCCCACCCCTTTGCCTGTGGTGCCATCCCCTTTGCCAGCAGCCCCGGCTGTCCTGCAGGCACAGCCGCCACCTCGGGGCTACCTCCCACCTGGGTGCATCTCCAGGATCTTAAGGTTTTCCCATTGCCCTGATGACCGTGCCTGGGCCAAAGTGACCCCAGGTGACTGTGTCACCTCCCAACCCCTCGGAGCAGGCTGCAGGGGCTTCCAAGCGCTGCTGGCCCCCATCAGGGCTGCAGCAGGCTCCTCCAGCCACCTTCAGCCCTACTCATGCCATCGGAGGAGTTTCCCTACCCCCCCTCTGGAGGTTTGCTCGGGGTACGGGAACTGCTCCACAGCCTCAGGGTACCAGGACTGTGACCATATTTGGCAGTTTTGAAAGGAGTGGGGGGTTAAATATTTGGTTAAATATTTGGATGGGCTGTTCCTCTGAAGATGTTATTATTTTGCAGCACTCTCCGAGGTGTGGGATTTCAGCCATATTTCCTCAAGAACTCTGAGCACTCTTTCCAGCCTCCTCCCATGTACCCATAGTCCTATCAAACCTGCCACCCATGCAGCTGGCAACCTCTCCTTCCCCACAGACATCCCATCCCAGAGCCTGACCCCACAGACGCCCCACCCCAGAGCCTGACCCCACAGACGTCCCTAGACGAGGATGCCCCACAGACCTGCCACCTGCCCGCCCCGGGTTCCTGCAGACCCTGTGATCCAGCTGGGATCCTGGTGGCCCATGGTCTCTTGGGGGTTTCCATGCCGCGGGCAGCAGACACATGTCTTGTCTTCTGCCCCCGATCCCCCATGTAGTCTGGCCACCCCTGATGGTGGCAGCAGGCCCCCAAGCCTGCCCAGCTACCGTCCCCAGCACCCCCGCAGCACTGTGTTCTCCCCTGGGAGACGCATCCCGTGGCGAGGAGAGGGCTGCTCAGGAGATGCGCTATCTCACCGGCAGGTTCCTCTTCATTCTCCTGGGTCCCCAAGCCAAAGCGAAAGCATACCACGAGGTTGGCAGGGCCATGGCCACGCTGCTGACAGATGAGGTGAGCCTGGTGCAGCGCCCATGGGTGTGATGGGGCTGGGCTGGGGACAGCGGGGCTCTGCAGGCTGCAGGAGTGGAGGCAGAGGATGGGGCGACAAGAAAGCAAAGGTTTGGGGTGGGCCTGTAGGACGTAGATGCGCCCGTCGCACTGAAGTGTGTGGGTGCCTTTCTCGGTGGTGGCTGCAGCTGGGAGGAAGGCTCCGAGTGGCTGAGTGCAGGGATGTGAAGCTAAACCACAGCATCTCCCTGCAGCTCTTCCAAAGGGTTGCACGGCAGGCTGAGCACCGCGAGGAGCTCATCGCAGGGATGGAGGTGTTCCTGGATGACCTGACTGTGCTTCCTCCCGGGAAATGGGACCCCAGTGCCCGAATTCCTCCACCGAGCTGTCTGCCATCTCTGCACAGGAGGTGGGCTGGAGGGAGGGCACCCACAGCAGTGGTGACCTCTGCCCGTGACATTGAAATCTCCATCTCCATGGGGATGAAGCCACCCAGGAGCCAACCTTTGCCAGTGAAGTCCTCCTGGCCAAGGCCCTCTGCAGCTCTGGCTGATGACCGCAGGTCTGGCCACTGGTGCTGTTAGTCCTGCTGTCCCACCCATCAGGGGATGGCAAAACCTCTCTGCGTGGCCTTTGGGCAGGAGCTCCCAGGAATGCTGGGTTTCAGCACTTGGATGTGAAATTCATCCTCCAAGCAGGACACCCCTGGCTCTGCCCAGCTCCTCCACCAAAACTGGCCCCACTAGGGCTGGCTCCAAGGCTTGCTGGAGGAGATCATGGATGGGTTGGAAGGGACCTTTGAAGATCATCTGCTTCGCCCCATCTCTCCTCCTCCTCCTGATCTTTCTCCTCCTCCTCATTGTCAAGGGATACACAAGGTCACCCCAGCCCTGCTTGCACCCCATCCCCTCTACATCCTCCCTGTCCCCTCATAGCATCCCCTAGGCACAGCTGGGTCCTGAGGGCTCCAACCTGAAGCCTGTCGTCTCAAGCTCTGGTCTGTCACAGGAGCGCTGGGCACTGTCCGGATCGGCAGTCCCACGGCAATGGGGACACGGCAGCAGCTGGGGACAGAGCTGGCCTGGGGCACGGACAGCCCAGGGAGGAGCTGCAGAGGACAGGCAGGTGGGTGCCTGGAAGGATGGGGACCGTGGGTGCAGCAGGATGCCGAATTCAGGGCAGGGCGATGGCTCTCCCCAGCACATAGGGCCACTACGTCCCAACCACCCCGAGCTAGTGTCTCGCGGGGAAGGGACGGTCCCCTGCACTGTGGCTCTCTCAGGGGGCGATGGCTGGCTGAGGGGGCTGCTCTGAGACCTTCCTCTGCTACCCCAGGCTTTTCGGGGGGCTGCTGCGAGACATCCGGAGGAAGGCGCCGTGGTACGGCAGCGACTTTTCCGATGGCCTGCACCCCCAGTGCCTCTCGGCAGTGCTCTACATCTACCTGGCGACCGTCACCAACGCCATCACCTTCGGGGGCATGCTGGGGGACGCGACCGCCAACATGCAGGTCAGTGTGGCCACGGGGTGCCCCGCACCAGCCCCGTTCTGCCCAGCCTGTGGGTGTCCTGAGTGCCCACCTCCCACCCCTGCCCGGGGAGCCGGCGGTGCCTTGAGGCATCCTGAGCGTGTCCGAGTCCTTCCCCAGCCCCTGTGGTCCCTGGAGCTGACCCGAGCAGGAGGTGTGGGCAGCTGCCTGCAGCTGTGCCGCGGGAGGGGACAGGCCCAGGACCCCTGTCCCCACTGTGTGCCTGGCACCCCTCCCCTGCATTTCAGGGCGTCCTGGAGAGCTTCCTGGGCACAGCCTTCGCTGGCTCCATCTTCTGCCTCTTTTCTGGCCAGCCCCTGACCATCCTGAGCAGCACCGGCCCCGTGCTGGTCTTCGAGCGCGTCCTCTTCTCCTTCAGCCAGTACGTACGTGGCCAGGGACAGTTCCTCTGCCGCCTTCCCCGGCTGGGGCACAGGCCACGCTCACGCTGAGGCTTTGGGTCACCCTTCCCACCAGGGACCACAGCCTGGACTACCTGGAGTTTCGCCTGTGGATTGGGCTCTGGGTGGCCTTTTTTGGTGTGGTCTTGGTGGCCACCGAGGCCAGCCACCTAGTGCAGTACTTCACCCGCTTCACCGAGGAAGGCTTCTGCGCCCTCATCAGCTTGATATTCATCTACGACTCCCTGAAGAAGATGCTGAGCCTGGCGGACACCTTCCCCATCAACTGGCAGTACCGGCTGGACAACATCACCTCCTACAACTGCGTCTGCAACTTGTCCGGCACTGGTGAGCCTGAGCAGCCATGGTGCTGCTGGGGAGCGGGGGCTGCTGCCTGGGACCCCACTGGGGCCCTGCCACCTGGCTAGAAAGCAGGGCAGGTGCTGGAGGAGGAGGAGGTGGCTCCTTGAGCAGCTCTAGGCTGCTTAGTCCTGTCCTCACCCACCCAACCACGTCAGCATCTTCCTCCACCACCTGCCATGGTGTCTGTCCATCCGTCCCTCCCTCCTGGCATGCCTGGGCACCGGGCAGGGCAGCACCGCGAGCAGGGAGAGCCTTGGTCCTGCTCCCGCAGATCTGGGATGGGGAATGCCAGGGGCTGGAGGTGGGCACTGGGTGGGTTTGCGCTGCTCTTTCCAACCCAGTCTGCAAATCAGAGGATGTTTCCTGAGGGCTGAAGATGTGTCCGCACTGATCCTGCATTTGCAGGACCCCACGCCGAGTCCCATCAGTGCTGGGCATAGCCTGGGGCTGATGGTGCCTCGGAGGGTGTTGGTGCTCCAGCCAAGCCCTTCCCAGGAGAGTTCAGCCAGTGCCGGAGCCTCGGGGTCCCGTGGGGCCCCATCCAGCACGCTGAAGCCCTTGGGGAGCACCGTGGCAGCTGCCCCGATGGCTGCGCAGTCCCAGCCACCCCCGATGGGGTGTTGCCACGGTGCTGGCACCCTGACCCCCCGTCCCCTTTCAGGTCACAGCTCGGCAGGGAATGACACGCCGCTCCCGTCGCCCCTGGGCTCCTGGCAGGTGCAGCCCCTGCTCCTGGGTGGGCAGGCAAGGGGCTGGGGGGGGCCTGGGGTGTCCCTGCCCAACCCCTCCTGGCTACCTGCCCTGTCCTCGCAGCCCCCCACCACCCTGCCGGGGCTGAGCAGGAGCCAATGCCTGGGGCGAGGCGGGCACCTCCTGGGGACCAGCTGTCAGTACGTGCCCGATGTCACCCTCATCTCCTTCCTGCTCTTCGGGGGAACCTTCCTCTCCTGCACCGCGCTCAAGCATTTCAGGAGCAGCCGCTACTTCCCTGCAGGGGTGAGCATCCTTCGGCGACACGGTCTCCCATCCCGGTGGCATGGGGATGGCTCCGGGCGCCACAACCTGGGAGTGCTCCTAGGGCAGCCCCCAGCTCCAGCCGGCCCAGGCCAAGCCCTCTCCACCTGCAGGTGCGGAAGCTGGTGAGCGACTTTGCCATCATCCTGGCCATCCTTGCCACCTGTGCCGTCGATGCTGCCTTGGGCCTGGAGACTCCCAAGCTCCTTGTCCCCAGCGAGCTGAAGGTGCCGGTGGGGTGGCAGGGCGCTGTTGGGGAGCGGGTGGTGCCCTGGCGGTGGCCGTCCCGCTGGGCTGCTGCTGTAGTTCCCACTGCCGGGTCCAGCCCTGCGGGGATGCAGGCTGCGCCCCAGCAAACAAGGAGCAGTTGAACCACAGCTGATCCCACAGTCTGTAAACAACCCATCCCAGTCCTGGACTAACCACGTCACGCTACAGCTCACACTGGAGCGGGAGCCATGAGCTCAAGTCCGGGCTTGGGCTCCCCACCCTGGGTGTGGATGGGGCTGGCAGCACCTCAGAGCAGCCCGTGCCCACTGCAACCTCCCGGGCTTGCCATCATCCAGGCGCAGTGCCAGCTCCTCCACCGGCTCCTGGGGCCACGTGCCCAGCTGCTGGCTCGTGGTGCCCAGGAGCAACCCCCCTGCTCTGCCAGAGCTGTGCTGTCCTTGTGGGGAGCTGCTGGGTCATGCTGCCCAGGAGCATCCCCCGGATGAGAGAGGATGCTCTTCCTCTCCCCGGGTGGTGCATCCCTGGATGCCCGCAGGGCTCCAGCCTGAGCACCTGGGGCTGATCATGTCACACGGCTGCGTCACAGACCCCACAGGTGGGTGGTGGCTGCCATAACCCTTCTGCTCTCCGCAGCCTACGAACCCAGCGCGGGGCTGGATTGTCTTCCCCTTTGGGGCCAACCCGTGGTGGGTCTGCCTGGTGTCCGCGGTGCCTGCCGTCCTTGTCACCATCCTCATTTTCATGGACCAGCAGATCACGGCCGTCATCCTTAACCGCAGGGAGTACAAGCTGCGGGTGAGCAGGGGACAGGGGACAGGCAGGGCCCAGCCAACAGGGAGGAGGACCCAGGTCCTGGCTAGAGTGGCACCCTGAACTGGCCGACAAGGTGGGCAGACCCCACTGACACCCCTCTGTCATTGCTGGGGGGGGTGGCTTGTCCCCAGCCCAGCTGCCCCTCCCATTGCAGAAGGGCGCAGGCTTTCACCTGGACCTCCTCTGTGTCTCCCTGCTGATGGTTGTCACCTCTGCCACCGGCCTCCCCTGGTACGTCTCGGCCACTGTCATCTCCCTGGCACACATGGAGAGCCTGAGGAAGGAGAGCGCGACCTCGGCCCCTGGCGAGCACCCCGAGTTCCTGGGCATCAGGTAGGCAATGGGCGCAGACCCTGCTCCGGGAACCCCCTGCCCACGCTGCACAGCCAGGGGACAGGGACGTGCCCACGCTGGCTGGCTGGCACACCCGGCTCTGGGGCTGCTTGTTTCTCGTCAGGGATGCCACCAGCCCCTACAGCCATCAAAGCCAGGGACCAGGGAGGCAGGGGGGCTGCGGGCCCCCGAGGGACCCGGGGCACCCGTGACACCTGCGCTGCCACCCACAGGGAGCAGCGGCTGACCGGCCTGGCCGTCTTCGTCCTGACCGGGGTCTCCGTCTTCATGGCACCCGTTCTCAAGGTAGGCAGCCTGGATGCCGGGTCTAGCCTTCTTTCCAAGGCGGGCGGTGGCCGTATCCTGCAAGGCTGGGGGCTCCTAACCCCGGTGTCCCTCATCCCATCGGTCCACCACGGGAGGCCTGGCCGCCAGCAGGGAGCTGTGCGTGGCGTGGGAAGGGGCTGGGCTGGGTGTAGAGCCGCAGGACGGCAGGCACGCAGCCCATCAGCCTCCTTGCTGGCACCGGGCTGGTGCTGGGTCTCCCCGCTGCTGCTGCCGCGTCAGGCAGAGCCCCGCCAGCGTACCCTGGACACATCGGATCACAAGAGGCCAGGCAGGAGGTCCCCCTTCCTCCACCTCTGTCCTCACCTCTGAAGATGGCCTTGTATTGTCCCCTACAACGTTCTTACCTCCAAATTGGGAAGATATGGGATTGATGGATGGACTGTCAGATGGATCAGGACTTGGCTGGATGGCTGTGGCCAAAGAGTTACAGTCGGCCGCTCAAAGTCCAACTGGAAACCAGTAAGGAGTGGTGTTCCCCAAGGGCCCCTACTGGGATTTAATACCTTTGTCAACAGCATAGGCAGTGGGATCAAGCGCACCCTCAGCGCATCTGCAGATGACACCAAGCCGAGAGGTGTGGCTGGTACGCTGGAGGGAAGGGATGCCACCCAGAGGGACCTTGGAGGATGTGAACCTCATGAAGTTCAACAAGGCCAGATGCAAGCTCCTGCGGCTGGGTGGGGACAGCCCCAGTATCAGCACAGGCTGGGGGATGAACAGATGGAGAGCAGCCCTGCGGAGAAGGACTGGGAGATATTGGTGGGACGTGAGCTGGCACTGTGCGCTCACTGTGCAGGCAGCCAAGGGTCTCCTGGGCTGTGTCACCACAGCATGGCCAGCAGGTCGAAGGAGGGGACGCTGCTCTGCTCCGCTCAGAACCCCCTGGGCGCTGCGGGCAGCTCGGGGGTCCCCAGCACAAGGCAGACGGGGACCTGTTGGAGCGGGTCCAGAGGAGGCCACAGAGATGGTCCGAAGGCTGGAGCAGCTCTGCCGTGGAGAGAGGCGGAGGGAGCTGGGGCTGCTCAGCCTGGAGAAGGGAAGGCTCTGGAGGGGTTCAAGGCCAGGCTGGATGAGACTTTGGGCAACCTGGGCTAGGGAAGGTGTCCCTGCCCATGGTGGGGGGTGGGACTGACTGGTCTGTGAAGGTCCCTTCCAACCCAAACCCTTCTGGGATTTTGTGGTAGAGAAACCTCAGCCCAAGCCCATCTGCTCCTCCCTCTCTCGTTGGGTGGCTGATGAGATGCAGGGCTCCCTCCTCACCTGCGCGGGGTCGAAGGAAAACCAAAGCACGCTGAGCAGCACTGGGCGCAGAAGCCAGTTTGTGGTTGCAGAGGGGTAGGTAGAAAGGAAAGCGGTGTGCCGGGGAGGCAGGACACCCCCAGCGCTTAGAGATCACGAGCCATAAGCCATACCCCAGTGGCTTGGCGTTGTGTTCTCCATCCTCAGAGACTGGAAAACGGGACAAGGAACTCAGTGCAAGTCCCCCCTCTGAAGATTGCAATGTCCGTGCACGAGCAGCACAGCGTAGCCAGGAGTGCGTCTGGGCTTTAAAACCCTCACAGCCCTGAGATAAGCAAAAAGCCATGAAATTAACCTGGGCTGTTGGAAATGAGCTGCAGCTGTCTGTGCAGGCTGTCACACAGGAGAGGATGCTCAGCAAGCATCGTCCCCTCGGGGAACGGTGCCCTGCTGACCCCTTGCCCTGTTGTGTTGCAGCACATCCCGATGCCGGTGCTGTACGGGGTCTTTCTGCACATGGGGGTGGCGGCACTGGACAGCATCCAGGTGAGCAGGGCTGAGCTGGGGTACTGGTGGAGCTGTGCTGGGTTGCTGGTGGGGCTGCACTGAGGGTGCTGGTGGATGCACTGAGGGTGCTGGTGGGGCTGTACTGGGGTGCTGGTGGGGCTGTGCTGGGGTACTGGTGGGGCTGTGCTGGGGTACTGGTGGCGCTGCACTGAGGGTGCTGGTGGGGCTGTTCTGAGGATGAGGGGGTTTGCTCAGTACCACCGAGTATCACTGTGCAGCAGAGCCTGGATTTTAGCTCTGCGTGATGTGGAGCTTGGCCCAAGACCAGGAGGGACAAAGGGATCTCTCTGGGGCAGAGGAAAGGGAAAGGGAGCTGTCTGGGCTGCTGAGGAGCACAAGCGAGTTCTGCACTGATGGGTCAGGTGGTTTGAGAGAAGTACAGGGACCAGCGGATGACCCAGACCCGGTCCCGAAGCCGCAGAGACATCCCTGTCTGGGACCTGCTGGTCCTTTGGTCCTGGCATTGCCACTGACGTGCCAGCTCTGTTCCTCTCCTGAGAAACACTTTTTTATTTTTAATTTAAACAGTACATTTTCCTTGCAATTACCCTGCTCTGGGTGACAGGCTGGGAAGCTCCCTCCCTCCCTCTTTCTGCTTGGGAAACCCAGGGTTGTGCTCTGGCAAAGGCAGTGGCGACTTCCTGCATGCAGGGAAGGGGATCAACGGGTTGTTATCTCACAATTAAACCCTTAAGACCAGCTTGAGTGCTTTCAAGATGACTGCCTGGAAAGTACTCCCCTGGTCTTGCAGACAAGCCCACCTACCCAGGCACGGCGCTGGCAGCCAGCATGGCTGGCAGGAGGGCTGAACTGCAAAAAGGATGGCGAACACCCACCTGCCAGCCTGTCCCAACAGGGAGGTGGGTGAGAGCTGCCTGAAAGCTGGAGGTGTGCGACCCACACGCTGTCCTCTCGCTACAGCTCACGGACCGTGTGCGGCTGCTTCTGATGCCAGCCAAGCACCAGCCAGACCTCGCCTACCTCCGCCACGTGCCCCTGAGCCGCGTGCACCTCTTCACAGTCATCCAGCTGCTGTGCCTGGCCCTGCTCTGGGTCCTCAAGTCCACCGTGGCCGCTATTATTTTCCCAGTGATGGTATGACATCCCTTTTAATCAGGCGGCTCCGCTTTGGTGGTGGGCTGGGTGCTGCCCACACGTGCCCTGAGCATCACCGGAGCTCTGGTGCTCGCCTCGGGCAAGGGGCACAGGCACTGCCCTGGGTGGGGGCACACACCCTGGCAGGTGGTGTACACGGATGTTCAGACCCCTGAGGGTTTGTGGGGTCTCTCCAGGCCCCCACAGGCTTGTGTTGAACCAGCCTGTACCTCCTGGGTTGCGGCTGGTGGGGCTGTCACTGCTTTGCGGGCGTTATGCAATATCCTCCTGTGGGACCGAGCCAGGAGAGGTGACATGCCACCTCCCTGGCATTTACCGGGGGAGAGAAGGGACCATGCCCCCAGCCCCAAGCACTGTGCGAGGCTGATCTGCACTTCGCCCGGGTCCCAGCTTCTGGCGCTGGTGGGGATCCGGAAAGGGCTGGAGCGCGTCTTCTCTCTGCATGACCTGAGCTGGCTGGACAGCCTCCTGCCCGAGACGGCCGGGAAGGAGGCAGAGGGGAAACAGCCCAGGAAATGCGAAGAAGAGGAAAGCAGCGGCGAGGAGGTAGGTGGTGACCTGGGTGCCCCACTACTCCACAGCTGTGGCCAGGCCGGTTTCGTGCAGGGGCTGAGCCTGGCCAGAGCTCAGGCTGGGACAGAGCTGCTTGGCAGGGCTGCAGCTGGCGGCGCGGCAGGAGCGGGGCTGGAGCGCCGCCAGGCTCGTAACCCTCTTCCTTCTCCCTGCAGGCCGAGCTGACGCACTGCCAAGGACCAGCCATCAACATCTCCGTCAACTAGGCCGGCAGCCGGGCTGCGGGGCGCGGCCAGGCCAGCGGAGGGCACGGCCAGGCCTAGCCGCCCGCTCCTGCCCAGCCCGGCCGGACGGCAGGCGGGCCCCACCGCCCCTCGGCGCGGCCTGCCCGGGACAGGCCCCTCACACTCCCCCGGGCACGGCCATCCCCGCGCGGGGGGCTCCAGGCCCCGCCCGGCCTCCAACAGTC
>WKFP01014903.1:139044-158526 GCA_011057875.1 Pterocles orientalis | reverse complement strand
TCCCGCCGCCATGGGCGTGAGCGGCCGCACCGGGGCCGCGGGGGCGGGGTCCCGGCGGCACCGCACGGCCAGGGCGGCCCAGGGCCTTCTGCTGAGGCCGGGGAGGAGGGAGGGAGAGGGGCTCGGCACCGCCGCGCCTCCCGGTGGGCCCCAGGGGAAGGGGACTGGGCGCCCCGCCTGCAGCCCCCCGGGGCGGCCAGGCCCTCTCTGCCCGCCGCTGTCTCTCTGCCTGCCGGGGGGGGGAGAAAGATGTCTCCCGTGCTGCTGCCTCCTGACCTCTAGGAGTGGTTTCCACTTTGAACCAGGTTTGGAGGGGGAGGTGGGATCGTCGACCCAGCAAAGAACAAAGTAAAGCCTCTGGCCTCTGGTATTGCTGCCCTGGCCTAGGGAGGAGGTATAGGGGATTCCTGGACTCTGCTGAGTTTCCAAGTTATATGTGTATACACACTTTTATACAGTAGAAATGTTTCTTACCCAACAAAATGGAAGAGGGTAATGGAGGTGTTTTCCTTTGATCTTCCGAAGCTGCAGAGAGTTTTAAGGGAAGGGTGTGGGGGAGGGACTGGAGCCTTATCCCAACCCAAGTGGAGCATCGCTGGGGCTGTAGACTTGCATCAAATACTGCTTTATGTAGCCTAGGAAGAGAAGAGAAATGAAGGCTCTTATCTGTTGCTACTGCCCCCTCATCCTGCACCAAAGGGTGAATCTTATTTCTTAAGTTATCTCTTTTAGAAAGAAGACTTGAGGTCACAGCCATTGATATAGTCCTTATGTACCCTTGGTGGAAAGCGGGAGAAAGAGGCTAGCACTTGCGAGCTTGTTGTGGTTCCAATATTTTGTGCTTCTGCAGGAAAAAGAACATGGTAGCCAATGCAATACGTGCCATTTGTTCTTTGGGGGACAGGAATGGGTAGTTGGGTATGTGTCCACATTTCTTCTGAATAAATGGAAGGAGGACACGTTCTCCTGTGTCGAAATTTTTTGCCTTCCATTGACGATCCTCTTTTCCAGCTCTCCTGAAACCCAAACTGACAGGTCTTACCTGAATAAAAAAGTGATTAAACTGATGCAGACCCACATTTGCACTTTACTTGTGACCACGTAACCTAAGTTGATAATTGTGTTAACAGCAGGACATTTAACTACACTAAAAATCCAGTGGTCAGGCAGATGAACGCTTGTGTGTGAACGTTCCTTGTGTGACTGGTGTCCTGAACATGTGATGATCTGGGATTACGCATTCAAGTACATACCTGTTTTGGGGAGCTGGAAGGCCTACTGTAGGTAGAGTAAGACACAAGTAGTCTGTGAGTTTCTGCTCTTTAGAATGTCCTTATGCCACATTTTAATGTTATCTTTGAAGACAGAAAGCAATAGTTACACGACCTGGAAAAGGATGGGAAATTGTATCAGAGTGTTTGGGGCTCCTTACAAGATGGGCAGAGTTCTGCTTTGAAAAATTATCCCTTTTGAACCCGCCCCATTATTTAAACGATGTGAAGATTGAACATCTGAGGTGTTTACAAAGAACTATATTGGTCTTTGGACTAATAACAAGTACTAGGAAAGGCAGCCTGTTACGAATAATGTGTCTGGGAGGTTGACATTGAGGTAAAAAAATAAAGGTTCCCAAACAGCTATTAAAGTAAAATTACTCATTTGAAAAAACTGGGAAAAGCTTTATTATTTTAAATATATAATGTAAAAAAGAAGTTTTTTTAAGTAAAACACTTGGAGATTTTCAGAATACATGTAGAGGAGTTGGACTAATCTCAAGGCTGAAATTGCCTGGGGAGTTCTTCTGTCTTGTGTTTCTGGTTATAGAGAGTAACCTGGGGAAGAAGCAGCATGGCTGGGAAGGATGAGCCTTACATCTCTGCCCCCTTGCTGGACTATGGGGTATGGCTGGGAGGACCAAGCATGATTTTTTCAAATTTTTTTCATCTGTATGTATGAGAACTAAAGAAGCACCTGTTGCCAGTGTGTTGGCTTTGGTTTAGGGTTGTTGTGGTTTGTTTTTTTTTTTTTTTTTTTTTTTTTTTTTAAACGAAGAAAAGGCAGTTAAATTCCTGGGATGGAACATTGCAGTTCTTGAACAGCACTGCTTTGAAAACCCAGTGACTGTTTGGACTGTGGTCTTGTGCCATGAGTCACTGATTTGGGTGTATGCCTTCAGCTGTTACCAGTGAGTGGAATTAGTGAGAACTGGAAGGGAGAATTTAAATAAATAAAGTGTTTGCATGCTGCCTTGATCTGTACTCTTTTCTCTACTTTTGACATCATAAAAATAATGATGCAGTATTCTGTAGGCTCTGCTGTGTGTGTGAAGTTGTATTCAGGTTTTGTGTCCTTGTATTACTCTTGGGTTAAATATGCTAAAGTAGTTGTATTAGTCAAAACGGCGAATTAGGTAGGAAAGAAAGCCATTGGGGAAGCACAGGATGAAGTGCAATGCTGTATTTGTCTACAGAGCAATACTGCGATCTGATCTAGGTGTTCCTGCTCCGGCAGGGGGGATTGGACTAGGTGATCTTTCGAGGTCCCTTCTAGTCTCTAACATTCTGTGATTCTGTGATATTTTAGTTTAACTTTTTGGAAAAGATGTTGCATTTCTTGCATCCGATCTGCAAGTACTGTACAGTGGGAATACTGTCCCTATTTTACAGGTGAGGAGAGTGAGGGGTGTGCTGCATTTATTCTGCCTTGCAGAACTGGAAGAAAAATGGAAGTGTTCTGGTTTCCTAGCTCAGTGCCCGTTTATGGTGTCACCAGGCTGCTGGTTGGGAAACAGGACTGAAATGGATCCTGTATAAATGAGTTGTATCGGGTCTGCAAGGTGAAATTTAAATGCAGCTGTATGGAATATTTTCTAGAATTACCAGTTAAAATTATCACATGTAAATAGAAATAATTGCAAGCTGAAGCACACCTCTGGGCATGGAAGGACGAGGCCAGGAGGCTTTGTGCTATTTCTGTGTAAAACAGGGGAAGCCATGGTTCTCCTGGCACTGGGAGAAACTTTTGCCACTGGTTGCAGTCTGAGAGATGAGGAGGTTTCAACCTCGGTGTAAATAGTTGCTCAGTTGCCTTGTAAGCTTCATTGGGGTGCGGACATGGCCTGCAACTTGTTTAGAGTGAGATTTTGGTGTAATTTTAGGTATATTACTACCACTCCTTGTGAGTTTTGCTGGTACTTAAAGTGGTGCCAAAGGCAGGAGTGTTAACCAGCCTGCTCCATGCCAGCAGTGGAGCCGGTAGGTTAAGGTGAAGGCGTGCTGGCAGGGCGGTGAGTAATAGCGCGTGTAGGTGAAGTCCACAGGGTCCTCAATGGCTGAGGGCTTCTGGCACAGATCACACAGGCTCTTATCAAAAACTGCGTGGCAGCAAACCGGGCTGTAGGAATAGAGAGTTGAAGCAAGTGATAAATATGGCAGTGTTAGCGCTCGCAGGATTGTGCGGTTTGCTGATCTGTTGTAAATCAAGTAGGAGAAGCCAGCTGTGCTGACAAAAGTACCAGAGGATCTTGGAGCTCAGCTCAGTGAGTGGCTTTTGGCGGTGAGCGTGTAACTGTAGCAAGTCTCTTGTGTTCTGTAATTCTGGGGTTTGGAGGCCTTCAGCGGCAATGGGAGCTCACCCACCCCTTGGCCGTGGAGTCAGCTCAGCTCTCGGCTTCCCTCTCCAGAGCAGGCTGCCTGCCTCCACCAGCCTGCCTTACTTAAGCCTGTACCTATTGCATAAGCCTCTGGGGATATTTACATAAAGCATAATTAAAAATCAGACATAACCTACCTCCTACAATGTGTAGGATTAATAGTCGAATGGCATGGACTCCAGATCAGCTCAGTACTTGGAGATTTTGTCTGGGGCTTAATGTCCCCACCCCCCCAGATCCAAGGTCTCGATTTTTAAGCTGGGTTTTGAATTCAGAGTACATAGTTGGGTAGTTTGTTTGAAATTGGCAATGTAATCAATTAAAGTCAGTGCTGTCTCACTGAACCTTCTTAGCATGGCACTGCTTCTTAAGCGGTGTGCATAACACTCCTCTGACTTCTGATGTTATTGTTTGTTCATTTTAGTTTATTGTTTTGGCTTTGAAATAAAATACCAGCATTTTCTTGACCATAAGGAGCAGAAATTCGAAAGCTGATGCAAATTAAGGCATACGGTATTAGGCAGAAGAACCTTTTCTCTGAAAAAAAGTTTTAGTTTAGCAGTTGATCTTTTTCTTACTGTGACTAGTGCTTTTGAAGTTGATGAAGTAAGAGTTGGAACAAAACGGAACATTTCCTTCAAGAATTATTCACTGATTAGAAGACATGGAGGGATAATGGGTTCAGGTTTCCAGAAGTATTGAGGTGATGCTTAAGAATGCAGGGAGCTGGTTAGTAGGGTGTTCGTTCATGCCCAGCATGATCAGGAAATATCTTGGTAGTTCTGTCTTTAACTTTGGAAGTCTGGCCTGTGGTGGCCAGAAACCATCTGTCTAGTTATGGTCGATACTTCCTATTCAATAACACTTTAAGATGAGCTGATTTCCAAAGTTTCCTGCAGAACACTAGTTTCCCTTCAGAGCAGCTTGACCCAGTTGAGTACATGACCTAAAATAAATGTCAGCAACCGTTTTCTAATGATAGTTGTAGAAAGTAAAGATGTGAAATACTACTGTATAATTACATAAATATGCAGTGCAACCCCTTGGTAAAGGGAGATTTACCAAATTTAGCAGAACATTTATACTTAGTTACAAATTTGCACATAGGTTTTGCCGGTCAACTAGTTACAGTCTGGGGGGAGGGCTTTATTTGGGTGTTAGCACATGGCAAGACTGCTGTCAGTGGATCGTGAGTTCTGTGTTCTGATTTAAATTGGGGTACCCAGCTGCTCCCCTGTGGGCCTGGTGTTGGGATGCTCTCCTCTCTCCTTGCTCGTTCCAGAGGATACTGAAATACAGCTGCAGGGACAGTTGGATGGTGCGGTTGCAGCGTTGTCCTGTGCTTAGGGCTCAAACCATCCCTGCAGGGTTCCCCACAGGATGAGTGAATGTGGAGGGAAGGGGAATAGGAAGGGGTTATTTTTTCTGTGCACACATGTAGCCTGGCCTTCAAAACTGGAAGCAGTGACATTACCGAGTTGGATTGCTTGTTGAAGGAGTTCAAAACTGGGGTTTAGACCCTGCAAGAGAGGAGGCTGTGTAGCTTTGATCTTACTAGGTCATTTTGAGTTCTTGTAACATACGTGAAGATACCTTAGAAATACTAAGCTGTATTTAAAACTGAATTAGATCTGAGTTACATGGAAAAAGGAACCTTCCTTGGATTTGTTTCCCACTCAAACCTTAATGAAGCAAGAAAAATAACTTCTGGAACTTGTTTGAGGACTATTTGCAGAACTGCCTGTGTCAGTTGGGCTCTGAAGCTTCAGTCTTCAGCAGGGTGCTGTCATCTTCCTTCTGTGGATACTTTCTGTCCTAATAGCAGCCCATGTACGCCATGCAAATACCATCTAAAGTCCTTGTGTAAAGCCTAGCTCCCTAATGGGAACATCCATGCGAGGAATGGGATACTGTAACTCAAACTTCAGAAACTGGTAATTTGTTCAAATGCTTTTGTAAATTTAGGAAGTTTTTGAAAAGTGCCTAGCTTCAGGAATTACCTTAAATAGAAATTTTCTCATTGATATCTCATATGACCTTGGTCTTCTATGACAAACTGAAGATCAGTTTAACTTTCAAATGATACAAATACTGGTTTTGGTAACAACCTTGTTACTGTAGTCTGTGTTGTAAAACCATGCTGCCTCTGAATAAGAGGGAAGAAAAAAGGGTACAGATCAACTAAGGTTGGGATTTAAGTGTTCACTTAGTTAGGATTATATGCTCTTCTGAGCTCTAACCTTTTGGATACACCTCATTAATAGATTCTGTGGTTTTTTGGTTTTTTTTGTATTTTTTTTTTTTCCCTGACAATTAGCTCTACCTGCTTGTTGTGCAGGTGTAAAGGTTTCATTTTGCATATTTTTGGAGAAATGCTGAGCAAGTGAAATTTATGGAAATGCATCCTATCAGAGGATGATGTCTTCTACTCTTGCAACTCGTTACTTTTAGAATATTTTCCTAGGTAATGTTGATTATTTGGAAGTTTTATAAAAGAGCAGAAAACTTTCTCAATTTTTGCAGTATTGTGCATTTTCTGTTTAAATACATATAGAAAATGCTGATTATCATAAAACACAAAAGAATTGGTCCTGTACTGGATCATATTTCTTTTTATGGGATAAGACCACTTACTCATTTTTGCCTTTGTTTTTAAGAGTCATGCATATTTTTGTCAAAATCTTTAGCTCTTCCAAAGCATCCTAGAATCTGAAGGAGAAGTGTCCCAGACTGAGAGGTTACTCACGGTTGGTGCTGTGTTGTGTTTGTCAGAATGCTGGTGGTAAGTGAGAAGGAATGTGTGTGGCTGGCTCTTTGGACCAGGGGAGATTTTGGAAGTTACTTAACTGTATACCTGTCCTGCAGGAAAAGTTATTCCCTATGTGTCAAGTAAAAAACTTGATGTTTTACTGGCTGATGAACAGTGGGCCAACTGAAAAGCACCTCTCTGCTTGTTCTGGTGTTTCATGGGCGTTAAGTTTCAGCTAGGTGTGTAAGTTATTTTCATTTGCCTTCAGTAAAACTTTGAGATTACTATTTAACTTAAGATTTTCTTCTAGGAAAATCCCTATCCTGTTGAACTCTTCCCTTTCTAAAATAATGAATAAAACAAATGGTGTCATGTGGTGGGTAGGTAGTAAATCAGTCGTATTTCAGACCCAGAGAAAAGAGGAGATCACATCAGGGCTGAATGGTTACTTCTGAGCCATGTTCCTCGATCGTGGTGGCTTCAGAGCATCGCCTGTTCGGAGCATGTGTTTGTCCACAGCGTGAAAAGGTAGTTGGGGGAAAAGGGAGCCCATGGAGTGGATGCTTAACATTTAGGATTTGTTAGGGTAAACTCGATACCTTATGTAAGTGTACAATTTTTCATTGTTTTCCTAAAATAGTTACATTTTAAAGCCCTTTTACTGCTACATCTCGAATTTTCAGTGGATGGTATTTCAGATGGGGATCTCTGCTGTGTTATTCATTACGATAGTTTCTTTTAAATGGCTAACTGATGGATCAGTAGTTACATTATGGTTTCTGCTGGTTTTGCAGTAGTAGAGCATGCACAAACCTGTTTATACAGGCCTTGAAAGAATAGCTGCTACTAGCCTCAGCTCTGAGAACAGCAGAAAAGCCAGTGTGATTTTCAGTTTGGTATAAGCCTCTAGATAACTTAAAATTAATTAGTCACTCTAAATTTCGAGAGTCCTCTCTGAAACGAAAAGGTTGGTCTGGGAGCAGATTATTGAATTACTAGACTAGGCTACATTCTTCAGATCCACTTATTTTATTTTTTATTTTTTTTTTTTGAGCTCTGTGTCCCTTTCGGTTGACAAAACATCTTAAAAGGTTGTTCCCAAGAACATGGCTTAGAATACTTGCTGTCTTGGATGGGTGTGAGCAAGCAAATGCATGTGTTCATCCTCTGTTTTGAAGTTTCCTTCACTTTAATTCCTGGGATTTAATACTTGAGCAAGGATCCCACCCTGAAAGCTCTGCCTAAATTGATGCAACAATACTGTTTTATATTCTAATAAATCAGAATATTGAGTTACACCTGCTGTTTCTTGATTTGAGGTAAGAAAAGAAGAGGGACCATTTCTGCAGGATTACTAGATAGAAAAAACAGGGGGCAGGACGAAATCTTAAAGCACATGGAGAAGACGGAGCACTGAAAAAATTATTTAGAGTGGACTGAGATAGAATACATAAAAATAAGGAATGCTAGTGTAAGTGTTGCTTATTTTAGTAAAGTTTAGTGGTCTCTATTCAATGGTTTTCTTCAGTGTGAAGACTGTACATGTCAAGAACAGGCACCTGATTTACTGGGAGTCATGCGAATTTTGAATATACTTCAGTTGTCAGTTCCAGTTCAGTAAATGGCAGCTTCTTGCTGCAAAAGATTCTCTTGTACATTAGGAAAACTTAGTCATAAATTTTTTTTGTTTATCAGATATTGAATATATGATAGCTGCAGGCTGGTTTTTAACAGGGCTTTTTTTCTTGCAGTAGTGACTGAAATGAGTAATGCTTTCTTCTCTGTTACACAGAGAAACTTTTTAATGTTGCCATCCTCTTGTACTCTGTGGCTTAGTTTTTTTGGGGGGTTAACTCGGGGTGCAGTTATGTCTGGAGCTTATTGTTGTGGAACAATTTTTTAATAAAAATGAATTGGAGATTTCTTGTTTGTGGAAGAACCATAAATCAGGCAGCTCTGTCCAGAGGTGTGTGATAAAGTGTAGTTTGTAGTATTCAAAGCTACTTAAATTGGTAGAAGGATATCTAGTGCCAGTTGATTGCTTAAGAAAGACATTAGGTAAGTGGTTAAATTTACGTGAATCATTTGACAGACGCTTGCTCGTGAATGCCTGCTTATGCGTTTAGTATTAGCGCAAGAAAATTGAAAACGCAGGATCAAGCATCTCTGGCATGGAAGAGTAGTCCCATAAACCATTAATTCTGATTTATTGTTTTATCTCCATGTTTCAGATACTAGCCGTGACTTTGAGAACTGACTGGTGACTTGGGGTGCCAGGCTGGAGATGGTTTGGTGGGGCCGGACTGAGCAGAGAGGAGCTGCCATAATGTCAGGCCTCTCTCTCTCTCCTTGCTGGTTGTCCCGCCCATGGCGTTAGTCAGCTTGAGTTAATGCTGGGATTGGTTTGAGTGTGTGCTAGCATCAGGAAGATGGGGCACGGTTCTATACGTGACTGTCAGACTTCTGGACCACCCTCTGTGTGTTAGAGGCACTCTCCAGTGACAGCGTGTGAGTTTGTGTCCATCTTTATTTACCCTGGATCTATAGCAGTTTGCAAAATGAACCTGGGGTTTTGAAATGAACTTATTACAGCCTGGATCCTATAGCTGCCTGTTTAATTATATGATAATTGCTTAATATATGTTGGAATAAAGGCTATCCTTTAGATAATCCTGCCTCAGGTTAGTCAACTTCCTATTGTAATTGGAGCTAAAGAGATTTGCACCCCTTCTCTCCCCCGCCTCCCAGTCTGCCTACAAAACTGTTGTTGCAGGCTGCTGGGCCAAGGCCGGGTCCAGCTGCTAACAGCTCTGCTTAAATGCAGGAAGCAGTTGGGTTTGTAGCCTTGCAGGGAGGTGAGCTGATCTAATGGCTTCCTATTCCCAGAAGAATGATGTTCCAGTTTATCAGTCCCCATCAAATTCAGTAAAGTGGTAGAAAATTATTTGCATCCCTCCCCCCAGGTTTTCTCTCTTTTTCATGTGTTAAATCAACCTGTGAAAGTGTCTGGTAGCTGCCTGACTTGTCACAAGATGAGCAGTGGCTGGAAGTGATGCTTCAGATACTTTATGCTATCGCTGTGGAGGTGGCAGTGTCCCCAGGCACCCTGTCACTCCCGCGGGGTTGTTAGGGTACTTTGTAATCACCAGATCCCTTGGGCCAGCACTGGAAGGTGATCTCTTGGCAATTCATGTGTTCTCAGGCAGCTTCTGTATTCTTGGGCTGAAACCTTTTTTTTTTTTTTTTTTTTTTTTAATTGAAGAAACTGTCTTCAGAAATTCCAGTTTAAGCCTAACAGAGTGGTGGGTATGGTCTTACATCATTAATTATGCCTGAGTTATTTACATTGATTGTATCTTCTTCCCGGGTACTGGCTCTGAAGTAATTCTCTGAAATGTTTCTTCTCTTTCTCTAGCTTTGAAGTGCCGAGAAAGGGTGGTGTACTGAGGTCTCACTGAAAGGTTTTGTGAAAGCACCTGCATTTGTATGTGTTTTTTTCTCTCTGTCATCTCTTGAAACTGAAACAGTAATGGCAGGAGGATACCTTAGTAGGTGCAAAGCTGTTGGGCTGGCATGGCTGGGTTGGCGAGGAGCAGTGTTGCAAAGTACATGGTCAGGCAGACCAGAGCCGGGCCTTCTGCTGGTCTGCGCCGGGGTGTAGTGTGGTGCACTGGGCACGGGAAGGTCCTGAGGGTGCCATGGCAGTGCCAAGTCCTTCACCTTACTTTCTTCTTGGAATAACTGTTTGAATAGTTTTGAAGCTGACATTCTTTATGTGTGGAATTTAAAGGAGTTTGATGTCAATTTGGAAGACAAACTCCATTTCAGTCTTAACTCAGTGTTAGGTTATCTAATGTCTTCTCAGTATTCCCCAAGACTGCTAGGGCAGGGTTACAAGTCGTCATCACATGTTGGCGTTCCGTGTAATAAAGGATGTGGCAACTTAAACTGGCAGATGTTGGGTGTATCAGACAAAACCATGGTATCTTCCTAGTGTGCTCCTAATATAGTGTTGCACATCTTGTTAATTAAGGAATGAAAATAGTTTAAATGTCGAGGATCTATTGCAGCTTCGTAGGCATGAACTCTCAGGCTGATCTACAGGCCTGTGTTAGCCCTAAGGAAGCCAAAGTCCCTCTGCATATATTCAGATGTATTTAGACATGAGTCCAAATGGAATTGTAGAAATAATTAGGAAGGGCTACCTAACACAAAAATCAGGTAGTCATTTATTTGCATAATAAATATTTTAGGAGTCCCAGTCAAGGGCTTGGTTCTCTTTATTTGTACATGTTCCACAAACAGAGCGTGGAGCAGTTACCCCAGAAAATGTACACAGCTCGGGGTGTATCTGGAAAATGCAAGTTCAAGGAAATGACTTAATACCAGATTTCTCTTTCCTATCAACACTTTTTGTAAAGGTACTTTTCCCAGAAGTACTCGTTTAGCACAAATGGAAGGAAGAAGGTAGAAGGAGCCGTCTGTGCTGCTGCCCTTGTCGGCAGAACAGAGAAGACCAGAGGAGAACAGTGCTGGTACAACAGGAAGCTTTTCCATTGTCTGTAGCCTGTGTCAGTAAAGAGCTATTTGTGAACAGGTCCATGCTATTCTGGGAAAAGTACTTTTTTTGCAGTAATGCAGCGTGGGAAAGATCAGTTTAGACTTAATATTAGAAATGTGTTTCTAACCTTGTACGTCATTGCCCATCTTGCACGAATTGCTGGTGTTAGTTGTGATGTTAGTGCTTGTGGAGTTGTCTTTACAGACCCCTGACCTGGGGTAAACTGAGTCATGGTATTAACATATAAATATGTAGTTGAGTCCAAATAGCTGTGAATGTAGCTGCTGTGGAGGGAGGAACCAGTGGTGTAACTGGATCTGCAGAGCTGTGAGGTTGCTGCAGTCCTTGGCAGAACTTCAGGAAAGGGCCATCGTTCTGTGGGTGAGCGTGGAACACAGTGGTGTAGTGAAGTACGCTGGTGCCCAGTGCCCTGTCCCCACGTCCCATGCAGCTATCAGCTCTTCTGGTTTTTGACTGGGAATTATTCCTAGTTACGATTGTTTTGACAGTTAGAATAGTGTCTTGAGTCCATGTGTTCCTAATGAGCCTTACCAAGTAAGATGCTTATTAACTGCCCAAAGCAGCTCGTGAAATAATCCAAAAATAGCACAGTGGTTACTCTATCACTGTGCTACAGATCTGATTAGGATAGAGCAGAGTGCCTAAATTTTGCAACATGAACAGTGTATTAAGT
Organism: Pterocles orientalis; assembly: GCA_011057875.1. Classification (NCBI taxonomy): domain Eukaryota; kingdom Metazoa; phylum Chordata; class Aves; order Pterocliformes; family Pteroclidae; genus Pterocles; species Pterocles orientalis. The sequence continues at coordinate 146,870 of WKFP01014903.1, read as the reverse complement.
CTTCTAGGAATGCTAACACAAAATCTGGTGGGTTTTTTTTTTTTAATGAAGTTTAGTTCTTGTTTAAAAAGTAAAATTTGTGTGATATATTTAGGATAGTTTGATCGTTGCAGTGGCACTTCCATTCACAAGCGATGTGGTTCGTTGGGTGATTTCTTACTCTGCTATTAGTGATAAAGTATCCAACTGTTAGTTCTCTCTAGCCTTGTCGTAGTGTGTGAGAAGCTGCATCGATTTACAGAAATGTCAGACATTCTGACTCGAAAATGCATTGAAACTTGTTCCGGGAGACTGGGAATGGTACAGCTCTTTTAACATTTTGCGTATGAATTTTCAGTGTTTTCACACTCAAGTTATATTTGTATTGTGGATATGTTATTAAGCTCTTACTAAAATCAAAACAAAACCTAGAAATTGACGCTCAACACGTGCAGAAATAATGAAGGCGGTTGCCTTTTCTTGCTGTTTTAGATGTAGATGAGAATACTGTATAGGAAGCAGGCTTTTTGTGTGAGACTTTTAAGTGTGTAAGGTCTCTGGGAGTGCAGTTGCAGATCTGTAGAAAGGCGGTAAGAGTTGAAAACAGTGGTGAAAAGAATAGGCTGCATCAGTACTACCCAGCTTGTGCCCTGTGTAAAAGCTGTATCTGAAATTTGCTTTGGCAAGCAGTGTTCACACTGTCTGCAAAGACAGACTTTCCCAGAGGTTTGTGTGAGCAAAATGTACTTCCTATGGGGGGGAGAGAGAAGTTCATTGCAAGTTGATAGAGTGAATGGTGAACCTCAGTCGGTGTTAATTCAAGAGGTCTATTGTTGCAGGTAATGCTCTGGAAACTTACACAAGTAGGCTTGGGATGGCAGCAGTCAAGGAGAAAATGATCCTTGTCTTTACAGAGTGTAAAAAAAAAAAGTTTTAAGACTTGCAGTGGGGTAGCTTCTGGAAGGCTGATGCAAAGCTGATGTGCTTACGTTTGCCTGGGTGTTGTGGGGCTGTTCCTGAGGCTGGAAGTTACAGCTTCCCAGAAGGCACTTTGAACGTTTCTGCAGTATTTGCTGTTCGTAAGTGCAGTTGCTTAAGTAGGTAGTATTTTTACTCCTTTTGGTATGTCTTTGAAAGGGAGGACTGCTGTTGAATGTAATGGTGTAATTGAAAAAGAAAAAAAAAGTTCTTTAGCGTGTAATAACATTTCTTGTATGTAGCTCTCAACTATATATAATGAAGAGTCATGGGCACAGTGGGATTTTCTGCCAGTCACCAGGTCACACAAACCTTGTTGCAATAGGAATAATACCTCTAGCATACTGGAGAGGCAGAGTGCCTTGTGTAGTCCTGAGGGAGAAAATGGGAAGCAATGACATGCTCCTGTGAGTTTTTCCAGCAGTCAGTTTTGCATCAGAGTTTATCCCAGCAGGGAGTCCTTAAGCTGTCTGGATGGACATAACCTGGAATTTGAGTTCTGCAGAGGGGAATCTTACTGTAGGGATACATTTTACTGAGAGCAGTAAATTGTTTCTTCTTTGTTTGCAGAAAAAATGTATATCCCTGGTTTAGGTCACTAATTTTCTTCTTGTTTAATGCTCAACTCTTTCTCACAGTGACAATTCTCTTATTTTAGGGCTATTGCCTGGACTAATCGAGAAATCTGCTTCTTTGAGTCGGAAATCCTAGCCTGCTGTCTTTAATATTTGTGTCTTAGCACACCAGGTAGAACACCTCTAAGCCAGCCGATACACACGTCTGCTGAGATGTGGAGCTCCTCGTGTTCTGTGTTCCTAACTGCCACTCTTTCTGCCTGTTACCGATTGTACTCACACCTCAACACTGCGTTTCACTGGGCGCCTGCGGATTGGCCTGGGCACGAGGGGACAATGTTACAGAACATTTATGTAGCAAAAAGGGGAAGAAGCGAACAGCAGTGCTCTGGGTAGCTCTCCAGACTCACCTTAGCGTTTTTCATGCAGTGGGACACTTAATGAGCTTGCAGGTGGCCTGATTTGATTTTTTTGAAGTACAAACGGTCCCTTTCTTAAGGCATTGTGTGATAGGGCTGAATATGATCATAGTTTACTGCTGTGGTGAGAAGGATAGGGGGAGGTGTTCAGGGAGACCAGAGAAAGGAAGGTGAGGCTTGGGCGTGAAGTGGGAAAGGGCAGCAGTTGCTGTGTGGTGAGCATGTCTCATTTATACAGCGTATGGGAGGCACAAGTGGGGTTGAACAGATAACGTCTAATTATGCAATAGTGTTTTTATTTTAAAATATTACTGAAAATAGAGGAAATTATGTCTGAACTTGGGAGAGAGTCTGAAATGTAGTTCTACTCTCATTAGTGGATGAGTCAGATATCCTCCTTGTTTACTTTGGCAAGCTGTCATAAAGTGACGGCGTGTTATATTGAGTAATTCCATGAGCTTGTATTTGGAGATCACGTGGGCCACTGGTGGGACGGCATTATTGCTGCTCAGTTCCAATACCTGCTTGCTTAATTGTTCTACGTATGTGTTCTTGTCTAGAAAACATTAATGACTGGGGTAGTACTATGTGCCAGCTTGGAAACAGAGGTTTTGGTTTTGAATGTTAGACAACTGTAGTGATTCTAGTCAAAAGAAACAAAATCCTTGTGCTACATTCGTTGAAAATACTTCTGAAATAAAACTGAAGGGCACCTTGGGAAACCGTTCGGTCCCTCCCTGGCTCTCAGGTTTGGCTATACCCAAGTCATTACTGATGGCTTTTTTTTTTTTTTAATAACAAGGTAGAGAGACTTCTGGTGACAAAGATGCTGCAGCCTCTTGTGGTACTCTGTTGTGGTGGTTAATTGTCCAAACATGCATAACTTTTTTGCAATATTTAATCTGAGTTGCCTTTACTATAGTTGAATATTTTGTTAATTGTAATTTTTACAATAAACTGTTTTTCATGTGGAGTTTTTTCTTTTGTGATTTCAACTACCTTTTCAGAGAGTTGACCAGATGATTTTTGCAGTTGTGTCCTATAATCTGTACAGTTAAAACACAATTATGATAGTATCATTAAATTATTTAGTGTTTTTCATAATATTTTAGGTTTAATATAAAGCTTCAACAATGGTAAAATTATTTTTCCAACTTTATAAACAGGTTGAATCATTTATTTTGGACCAAGAAGACCTTGATAACCCAGTACTCAAAACCACATCGGAGTTATTCTTATCGAGTGCTGCAGAAGGTGCGGACTTGAGAACTGTGGATCCAGAAACACAAGCAAGACTAGAAGCCTTACTGGAGGCAGCAGGTACTTTCTTTGTTTAGTTTTTTTTATTAACCTGACTTGCACACAGATCTGTCAACCTGTAAATTTTGACCCTAGTGAAATATTCACAAGTCTGGAACTTTGCCACGATGATGGGGAGCAGAACATGGAAAACAAGCTCATAATTCTTACAGGTGTTAAGGGTTGCTTGGTCCACTCTTTCTGTACATAAAAGATTAGAAACATTAATTTGAATGAGATGGTATTCCATTGACCAGATGAGATTACATGTGTGACCAGAGGGAGAAGTAAAGGGGAGAGAACGGAAGGAAGTAGACTTGCTAAAATTACATTTTTCTTCTGCTGCTTTGGTCAATATATAATTAATAATTTATTACTTCAGAAATTTACAGGTGAAATACTTTTTTTCTGTTTTGACTTCCACAAAAGTATTTTTCCATTCTGTTGTTCTGAGATAGGACTGTTGGAAAATACATATTTAATGTTCATGTTTTGCAGCCAGACTAGGTGAACATAATGCCGCTACGTTTGTTACTCTTATAGTGAAAGCATGACTAATTTAAGTCTTTCCAAGGCTTGTGTCTTGGGTGTTCGCAATGGATTTGAAAATTATTTGTCAGTTTCAAAATTCCAAGGGCAAAAAGATGTAAGAACCCTGCTTTGAAACAAATCCTGTTTGATCATTATGGGTGCATACTCAGATTAGTAGTGGAGTGCTGAAACTGGAGTTTTCAGACTTTAGCTTTGAACACACTTAAGAGCATTTATTTGCAGGTGTTTAGATGTGAAGCTATGTACAGACCTTAATTCTGAGGAAGCAGAGTGGGTGAGGACTTGGGCTTTGGGCTCTCTTTGCATTTTGAATTTGAAAAAAAAACACCAAACCAGCTCAGAACATAGCATAGCTTTTGTCAGCAGGAAGTTGCAGCAGCCTAATCAAAGGTGGTCCCCTGCAATTATTCTAGCCTGATATAACTCTTGGGGATCAGAGTTTGCTTTGCAGAGAAAATAGACTATTTCTGGGATACTCGGGCCACTAAGAGAATTTGAAAAATCTGATCCCTTTTAAAGCACTTTTAACTCTGTTGCAGTTTCTCTCATGTACCTGATGACTGGTGTGTTCTAAAACCCATTGCTAGCTTTCTAAATTGTCGGTGGAGATGTCTGGCTAGTGCTACGAGGGCAGTCAGTCTCTCGATGCTTACATCCAGGGCTGCAATATTCAAAGTGGTTTCATGGTATTTAACAAGTCTAGGAGGTACCGTGGCTTCTTGTAATGCCAGGGAGAATGCTTTCTTTAGATTTCTAAACAGTAGTTGGCCACTTGTCCTCAGGATTAGATAGTGCTTGGAGTAGGGATGTACAAAATGGGCAGAACAAAAGCAGTGTGGAAAGAAGAGCAATTTTAAAAAAGTGCTTTTGTTTGGGGGCTCAATCTCCCTCTCTAAAAAGACTGGACAAAAATTAATGCCACTTGATGAATGTGTGAGATCAAAAGACTGAAAACACTCTTGAGAAAGTCCTCTAGTTAACCAGTACTTTCCCACTGTGAATTTGAAGACTGAAAATATCACTGGGTTACTAGACACTGAGAATCTGGTAGTTTATTAATAAAAGCCGTAATCTGAAAGTGATTGAAAAGAAACTAGTGTTTCTGGGAGGCCTTCTAGTATCTTCACTGGGTTTCTCTGGCTGGCTTGGTTGAAAATACCCTTTCTAACCTTAAGTGAGCTTCTAGGTTTCCGTCATGGCAACAGACAAAGTGGCCTAGCGCTGGGTCTTTGTGTTGCTTTGCGGTTTGGCAAAAGCAAGGGATTTCTCCTGTTACTTGAGTCACATTTTAGTCCCCAGCATTAAGGATAGGCTGCAAAAGCAGACGGCAGAACTATTGCTTGAACAAGTAGTTTAGCTCTGGCTGTCTCTGATGTGGTTTCCAGGCAGGGTAGCTTGGCCTTCACTGTGATGATCCCTCTCCTGTGGGAGGCTTGATCCTAATTTACAACCTAGTGGAAAATTGGTCTTGCATTTAGTGTCTCAGATTTCTTGGGGTTTCTCACATGTAGTGTTCGTGTCTGTCATTAGGATCGTAATGAGTATGACTTGCAAAACGAGTTTTGCTCATTATTCATGAATCCTTTAATGCTCAGATCTGACATGGACGTGCTGTTTATTCTAGAGGGTAAGTTCTAGCAACTGCAGCCAGATGGGATGATGTTCTTCAAATTACTTATGCAGAAGTGGTTTTCAACCATTGTACTCTTTAAGATTTGTGGGAGTTTTGTTTTGTTTCTAAGTAGCTGTCTTGATTTGAGAGCTGGTTAGGCCTGCATGTGCAGATATAGGCCAGAGGTTAGCTGAACTGCTTAAAAATGTTTCTGTATGTTGCATTGACCCGTCGTAAGAGTACTGGATATTTTTTCGCAGTTCAGCTTGTTTATTCTGTTTCCAAGAAGATTTAAAATATTTTGTGGTGTTGGATGCTGAGGGTGACAGCCTGAAGTAGAATTTCTAGCAAGAGGGTTGCGCCTCGCCCCCCCTTTACCAGAGCAGCAAGTACACGCGTAGGTACATAGACATGAGCACACAAAGAGCAGTTAGGTTCCTCGTGTTTTTAGGGCCTCTGAAAACCTGGCTGATTAGCTTTAGTTTGGACAACCGTGCTTCCTTCTGTAGTCTAAGGAAAGCACAGGCACTTTGTTCATCATCAACTATCTTTGAATGACTGGCAGTGATTGTATTTTTTCCACAAAAAAAAAGTTCCTAAAGAGCGGGAGACTTCACTCTTCTGTGAATGTCATAAATAGGAGTTGTCTTAAATTTTTGAAGATGAAAACAAATTAAAACAATTGAATCCTGTTCTTTGGGAAGTTATCCTAAACAAATCAAGTCTTTTGTGTGCCTTCCTTCAGTCTGACTCCTAGTAGCAAAGGAGGGATTTAGAGATAAAATAACCTGTGGAAAGAGAACCATACTGTTTGGAGGTGTTTCTGTTTTTCAGATTGTAACTAAACAGATTCTTAGTATACTGACAGTGGATTCATGGTCTGCACTAGAAACATTCAGCTCCATTGTTAGACAGGGTACTGTTGAAGTTTTAAAGTAATGTTCCAGCTCTGAAGAATCACGATTCTTTGGTGGATCTGCAATAAGATTGCCTGTTAGATTTCCGTTTTAGGGACAGTAGTTGGCCTCTGGAGGATGACAGCTCTTTGCTGCTGTGAATGAACCATTCAGAGCTCTTGCTCTTCTTGGCAGGTTCGTCTGTGGGTTCCTCCACACATGTTCTTAAAAGGTCAAACTTGCCTCCAAACTGTTAAGGAAAGTTTGGTGGGTTGAAGTTGTGTCATTTTCTTCTGGTCCCGTCTTTTGTAGGCATCAAGGAGGGAAAATAAGTTGCTTATGTAGTGCAGTCCTCTTTCTGGAGCAGGAGTTGTTTCTCAGAGAGGATACAGAAAGGTGTTGGTTGAAGCACGTGGTCAAATAAAAATCTCGGATGCCCATTTGGTGTATTCTGCACCCAAAACACAGAATTCCACAGGAAGGCGTGAAGTGTCACAGTGTTAATCCCTGCAGTTAAAATACCCTGCTCCTAGTGTTTCAGCATGGTTTTGCTGAGTTTTCTAGGAAGTGACGTAGGATGTTTGTGAACTGATTTTTCACTTGAGGGAATAGCTTGGATGCCTGTGTCCTTACCAGCAGATATTTTGCGTGTGTTTCTTTTCAGTCTGAATGTTGAAGCACTTTGACAGTAAAGCATCAGAAAATAGAAGAAAGTGGTGAAGAAGCTCTTTAGCATTGGAGCACTTGTTATTCCTGGGGAGTGTCTGCACAGGGATGAGTCTTGTTAGCAGTGAGTTCTTCAGAAGTCCTGCTGTTGTTTATAAGAGGCTTGTGAGGAAAATCAGGGTATTTTGGAGAGGAACCATGTTCAGCCAAAGCTTTGCTTAATGAAAGGGATGTGAGTGGTCCATCCTTGTGTTCAAACAGGGACCAGATTTGTAGACATCCTTTTCTGCTGAAATACGGGATTAAAGGTATCTGGACAGCCACACATACATGGTTTGGTGTATTTGAGACTTTGGGGGATTGAATGTGGTGTAAATGGTAAAGAGCAATCTTGTTTTAGTAACAAGTGTCTGTTAATACCTGGTGAATTTCAGGAGTTGGTTGAGGTACGAGGGCCTGATGCTGCTCTTTGGAAACCTGGCAGGATGAAGGGGGTGGTGGGGAACAGGTTGTGTGTTGCAGAACTGGGGAAGGCAAAAAGTGGAAGTAATGACCTACTTAGTGAAAATACAGAACACAGGTCAAAATATGAATGGACCCAGATAAAATCTGCCTGCTTTAGGATAAACTGAAAGGATAGAGCGAGATTCAGCAGTTGTAGAATTGAATGCTTTCCACTGTGTGTTTGTGTCTCTGTATTTACCCACTTGCCAAGCTGTCGACTAAACCTGCTTTTTTTTTTTTTTTTTTGCTGTGACCAGATCCATTCATTATTCACTAACACCAAGGTTTTTTTTTTTTTTTTAAAATACAATAAATTAATATTTTTTTCCCAAAACATTAGAAGGCT
>WKFP01014903.1:63195-119415 GCA_011057875.1 Pterocles orientalis | reverse complement strand
GCGTGTCAGCCACTCCTCCCAGTTTCGTATCATCAGCAACCTTGCTGAGGGTGCACTCTATTTCCTCATCCAAGTCGTTGATGAATATATTGAACAGCACAGGTCCCAGTACCAAACCCTGGGGGACTCCACTAGATACAGGCCTCCAACTAGACTCCATCCCATTCACAACAACTCTCTGGCTTCTTTTCTCCAGCCAGTTCACAATCCATCTCACTACCCGATCATCCAGATCACACTTCCTCAGTTTAGCCGCAGGGATACTGTGGGAGACAGTGTCAATTGCTTTTCTGAAATCGAGATAGACCACATCTACTGCTTTGCCATCATCTATCCACCTGGTAATATCCTCATAAAAGGCTATCAGGTTGGTCAAGCATGACTTCCCCTTGGTGAAGCCATGTTGACTGCCTCTAATGAGTTGAATGCCTCTACTTGTTGCCCTCTTGTCGTAGTACCTGTGTGCTGTGCTAGCTAGTTTTCTGGTCAAGTTACTGCTTGTTGGTACAAGCGGTTGCTTTTGGCAGTCTAGACCTTCCCAGATCCTCTGAATGGGGATTGCAGTAAAGAAGCTAAAACAAAGTCCCCTCTGGCCTTCCTGAAGCCTCTTCACCTTGTTTGAGGAGCTGCTTGTACACCGTGATGATTAAAGCAGGTTCTTGACATACCATTAAAAAAGAGACCCATTTCTGCGCCATGATTCTCATTTCATTCTTTTGTGTTTTTGAAGCTGTCCACATTTCTGTCAGATCCTTTGGTGGAGCAGTGATATAAGACCATAAGGAAACACAGGATCCCTTTAAGCTTCTGGGACCCGCAGGTGATTCCATGTGAGCTGAAGCCGAGTTAAACTTTGTGATGAATGTGAGATCATAAGTTGGGCACATTAGCAAGTGAATGGCCTCAAGTGTGTGTTAGAACTTGTGGTGTGCTGGAACTGACTGGGAAGGAACGCAGTCACTACCAAATGTGCATTTTTTTGGTGTGGGTTGTTGGACATTACCTCTTACGCTTAGGTATATTGATCTCTGTGGAACAGTCTCCTTTGGTGTTCAAAGCATACATTGGCACAGGCTGTGTGTGGTATGAGGGCCTTAACTGTGGGCTCCATACCAGAGTAATTTCTTTTAAAGGTATTTTAAATGGTGGTAATTATGAGCTACTAGCCAGAAACTACTGGACTTCAGTATTTTCTTTATTCTTGATATGAACTTTATCCCGTTAGGGAGCGTAGAGCAACTGATGCTCCTCTGAGAATGTTCCTTTTCTGGAAACAGAAGGGAAGGGAATGGTTGCTTGAGTGCGGGTATCTGATTGTTCTTTACTTAAGTGAACTTGAAACAACTTCAGCCTAGGTTACTCATGTGGTTCTTTAAGATTTATTTGTGGCTTTCAACTTCTGTATTCACATTGTAAAAATATACAAACACGGTTTTCAGAGAGTGTAATCTCTGATTCCTCGTGGCAAAATCACACTGGGGTGTAAGGTCCTGCCCTCTTGGGTTTTCCAAAGACACAGACCTGGTTGTGTTCTAGTTTTTCTGGTGTGATAGCTGTATCTTTGAGTTAAACTGAAGAAGATCACACTGAGAGGTTACCAGCTCATTTCGGGCTACCCTAAAACCCTAACCTTGGTAGCTACACGGTAGGGATAGCCTGATGAGGTCAGCAAGGAAGCCCATGGTTCAGATCAGAGTGGTGGTCATAGGTGTGTAGGAGTGTATCTGGTGAGCAAGCTGTTCCCTTGAAAGGTGAGCTGCTTGTTCTAATACCTCCGTATCCCTATATACACCTGGATATCTATAGTTGATGTATGTTAACTGGAGGCTAATTTAAATAGTTCGCTATTTCAGCAGTATGGCACTAACCTGTGGAACATCTGGCATTATCTGTCACTAAGTTCAGTCATGCTGTGTGTCATTGTAGCTTTAGGAAAAAACCCCACATCTGCTCCAGACTCAACCTAGCTATATAGTAGTCAGTTGTACTGGCCATTTCATCTCTGGTAAACTGCTGAATTGTTCACTTGTTTGAGCTGGTGGAAATACCCTTTTCAGATGCAGCCTGAATCTGCGTACCATAGAATTGGTGGTTTGGCCCAGTGGGAGGACTCCTCTGCTTGCAGATCTTGGAATTCATACCTCGATTTAGAGATCTGCAGTCTGTGTGGTGATGTGTTGGATGGAGCTAGGTCATCTATTTCCAGTCAGAGGAGACTGTAGAATGATATAATGGGGTTTTGGGCTGGAAGTGGTCTTTAAAATCATCCAGGACAACCCCCCTGCCATGGGCACGGGAACCTCCCACTAGCCCAGGTTCTTCAAACCCCTGTCCAGCCTGGCCTTGAACACTTCCCGGGATGGGGCATCCAGAGCTGCTCCGGGCAGCCTGTTCCCAGGGGTGGTTAAGTGTTCTCTTTGCAGTTGTTGGATAATGCTGGTGGCCTTGTCCCTGCCAGGGCTTGTGAGCTGACTGGCACATGGCTTCAGAAGGTGCTCGGCTAAAGAACAGCCCCACAAAGGCTGGCTGACAGTGTCTCTAGCTCCCTGTGCCCTGCTGTGGGCTGGCTGTGGACACTTGAGCAAAAACCAGTAAAATCCCAGTACAGGTTATAGTCTCTCCTATCTCTGTCCTGCCAATAGTCTCTTGTTCAGGGAAGTCTTTAAATAGTGACTTCCAGGGTCTCTGTTCTTAGGATTACTGTAAAGCCTGTCCCTTCTGTGGACTTGTCTAATCTATTTTTAAATTCACCTTTTTGGCCTTTGCATGGCAGCTCATGTTGTATGGAAGTGCTTCCTTTTGGTTTGCTTATGAACGTGCTCTTGATTTCGGTGGCAAGCTGTAACTTTGCATTGGGAAAGTCATCGCCATAGGGTTGAGGACTGTAGACTCTTGCGATAAAAAACCAGTCCGCAGTGGCTCCCGTATTCTTTTCAGACTTATCCTGCAACAGTGATCAGTCTGTGAAAAGATGATGTTACGCAACCTCTGTGGTGGCTTGTATTCCTGAAAACGTGCCGTTGCCCTGCAGGAAGCGCAGAATGTCAAACACTGGGTTTTGGTTTTGGTAGTGACAGGTCACTAATCGTAACACGCTAGTGAGAAATCGTGATCACTTACATGTGAGAAGGACAAATTTGAGCAAATGTGGAGAATGGGCTTCAGGATGCTTTCGGTGTTGGTTGGATGGGAGGAGACAAGAGTTTTAGTTCGACACCTGCATGTAGAGCAGCGTGTTGCTGTCCCTGCGTGTATGAGGTGTCTTAGACACATGGGAGAGTGACACAAGAACAAATGGTTATGAAGTGGACACAAAAATGAACTAGATTAAAAAATAAGTGAACGTTACAGCAATAAGAGTCTGGCATAGTCATCCTGAATGACAGTGAAGTAAAAACTGAGCGATTATTTAGATCAAACTGTAAACCTGCAAAAGGGAAATAAATGAGTGGGTGTCTGCAGTGGTATTTCTTGTAGTCTGTCTCCCTTTACTCCCCAGCCTAGCAAATACCTGCTCTGATGCCTGCCGTTGATTAGTTTTGGCATGTCCAGTATAACTAAAGTATGAAATTAACTGCTGGGGACAGCACCTAGGTTGAGCACTAAGCTGGTGAGGTAAATAAAAGGCATCTCTGCTTACCCTCTGAAAGTCCTTGGTGCTGTTATAGCATCTTTTTTTACCTTTTGGGACAAAGTAGGAAACTGTAGTGAGCTGTGAGTGCTTTTCCTGGCTGAAAGGAGGAGCCAGTGACGTGTGGCTGGTCAGACCTCCAGGAGACCACCAGCAGTAGTGCGTGAAAACAGGCACTGTGGAGCAGGGGTTCATTTGTCTTTATGGGACATGGGACTTAGATCTGTGGTGTGGCTTGTCTTGCCTTCAGAAATCCCATGTATGAATGCTTCAACAAGCAAACTTTAAAAATGGAGAGAATAGTCAAGTGTAGGTTCTGCTTTACTCAGCAACCTGTCTGATCAACTGCCTCTGATTTAGAGTGACAGAGAGATCCAGTTCAGTTTCAGATAGCCAGGTTTTTTGCGGTGGATTTTTTGGTTTTGTTTTGATGTGTTGTTGGTGGGGTGTTTATTGTTTTTGGTTTTTTCATATTTTTTTTTTAAACTGGACTTATTTCCCACTGTGTTTGCCAGCAGTAGGGCTGTTTTCCAACTCCTTCGTAACACCCTTCTGAGTGGAGGGCAACTGCCGTTGTGCTGCTCCTTGTGAGCTCAATCTGCGCTTTTTCAGCCTCTGCTCAGGGGTCTGGCTTCTAAATCCTGTGGGTTTCTCATGAGTACTTTTCCACTTTGCTTACTGCGGTGTTCGGCTTTGGTTGCAGCCGTCCTAGATGAGGCCTCAGTGCTGCCTTGTGCAGACTTCGTTCCCTCTCCTTCCCTGGGCAGTGCTGTTATGTACACTGCAGGCCAGCCCTGCGCCAGAAATAGCTAGTGTAAACATCTGTGTCGGTGCTCTGAGCTGTCCCGGGGAAGCCATCTAGGTATAAACTGTCACTTTGTGTGTCTGGTAGTAAGTCGATGCAGCGGCACGGTTTTGCAGTGGCTGTCCCCCGCTGTCCTGCCTGTCACAACTGCAGAGGTAGCATGACTGACATCCCCTGTCAAACCAACGACACCCCAGCTCACGTTAGTCCGCAAGGTGAGCTGTGGTGCCTGAGGCTCATCGTTTATAGCCTCGCTATATTTAACAGCAGCGGCTAGAGGGGTTACGGCCTCAACAGTTTGGCAGTGGAAGGGGCACGTGGCCAGGAGCGAGTGCGTGGAGTTGGGAGCCCTGCGTTCCTCTGCTCCCCCTGCCCTGCGGCGCGCCAGCCAGCCTGTGAACCCAGAGAGGTGTGGCATGGGCAGTTCTAGTTGTAATTTCTCATTTTATTCCGGAGTGGGTAATTCATTATAAATTGTTTTTCGTAGCCCCTTGGTAGTGCTGAAGTGATGCAGAGGTGGGAGGCTGGAGCCAGGGAGGTGCGCTTGGGCCATTTCCAGCGACACGGGGTTAGAGTACTGTAAGGCAGCACTTAGCAGCGCTGTGGCAGGGGTGTGGGGTAATGTGACAGCGTGCCCCGCGCGTGCTGGCCTGAATTGTTTGCAGGGTGGAGAAATTTCGTAAGTATTGATTCTTACATTAATGAGAAACAAATTGGATGCTCTCAAACTGGGGAAATACATTGTCTGAAGGCAATGTTTGAAACTTTCAAAGTATGATTTCAATATTTATTCTGTGATAATTACAAGCTGGAGATGTGGTGTAAGTCAATCTTGCAGAGATATGCACATACCAAATTACAAACCTTCTGAAGTGGAAGATGAATTCTTTTCAGAACTTTGTAGCTAATTTGAGCCTGTTTAACCGCTCAGGAATTGAAAAGTTACAGATTCATCACTGGTGAAGGTAGCTAATCTATAAACCAGTAGCCCTTTGCTTTAATGTGTGAAATTTATTTATTTTTGGGTGGGAGGAGTACTATTCATTGGTGCATTTCGTTATACTATTTACATATCTGTATATGCAGATGTAAGCCCTGCCTACACTGCAGAGGCAGCTGTGTGCTGATGTTTGTATAGGCAAAATAGGAGTAAAACCTGTGTGGAGTAAAACTACACAGCTGTACCATAATTTTATGTATTTTTATGCCACATGAATGAGCGAGATAAAACATTCTTATGGTGCTGTTCTGTATTGGCCTTCAGCTTTAGTATTGCAACAAAGAAACTTTTTAAAAAAGAACCTGTTACAAATGTTCCTGAGTCTAAGCATTTCTGCTGTGTAATGTTAGTGTAGAGGGGAAGTTGGGTTTAAGTATACTTGAAATATTTGAAACTTTGTGTTGTAGCTTCTGTGCCTGTAGCTAGAGCTGTGCAGTTTAGAATGTTAAATTATTGGGAGTTTAAGCTAATACATTTTTAATTTCTTTCCACTCTTAAAAAAAAAAAAGTATATTAGAGCTAATTCCACTTGATTTTGGGTGGAGTTGGGTGGGAAAGGGGTAATAACTTTACGTTTTAAATTTGAAAATCTTCACATTCAGAAAATATGAAACCAAACCTGTGGAATAATACCTGTTCCCATACGTCTGGTTTTGGGCTTGACTCCTGGACTTATCCTTATGCCCCCGAGTGTTCGGTGTTGGTTTTCTTAAATTTTTTTTATTCTTCAAAGTTGGGAATTTGGGACAGGTAATGAAGCTGCCAGTTGAAAAATAGTTTTCTTGCTACCATATTGTGTTTAATGAAATGTTCGGGTCTTAGACAAATGTTAACTTTTAAGTATCTGATTTTCTGGCATGTTTGCAAATTATTTTTAACTAATAGTGCATGCGGCTGAAGTCTAAAATAGTGTCTTTGCATTTCTTTTGTGTGACTTTCATACTAACCTGACTGATGAACGAACATACACTGAAGGAATTGGTAAATTGTCCACTGCCGATGGTAAAGCCTTCGCAGATCCTGAGGTTCTCCGAAGACTGACGTCCTCTGTCAGCTGTGCGCTGGATGAAGCTGCTGCTGCATTGACGCGGATGAGAGCAGAGAACAATCACAATGCAGGACAAGTGGACAAGTATGTATTGATCAATCCCCACCCCTAGTCTCCTGACTATAGAATGTAAGTTTGTATTTTTAATTTCAAATTCAGTGAATTTTATGGTTAGTGCATGGTAATGTATCTGCTCTGCTACTAGCAGATGCAAAGTTATTGAATCTGAAGGTGTAAACTGCTGTCCCATCAGGTTATTGGCTTCAAAGTGTTAGAGAAAGGTCCAAAAAAAATGTTACTTTGTAACCTGGTGGTGTTTGTGTGTAGTAGACAGTTGATTCATTTTTCAAAACCAGGTTAAATTTTTAGCTGTAGAAGAGTTGGTGATAATTCTCTAATTACTGCCTCAGCATACTTTGGAAACTAATGAATCTAGTTCATTGCATTAAAAGTTGAAAGAGAATACTAATACTTAGAGGGCACTGATTTGCCCCAGGATCTTGCTCAGGAACGTAAGGGAAATTAAGCGATGTTATCTGCTAACTTTTTGTAACTGATAATTAGTGAGGATGGCTTGTAACTCCCATGATGACAGAATTGAGGATTTGTCCTGTGTTGTCAAAACCTTTATTCTACATTGATAACTTCAAACTATCTTTAGAGGTACAGAAATATTTTCTGACAAGTGATGCAAATACCATCCCAACAGTTTATGAACTGTAATTGCGTATACTGTTGAACTTCAGATCTAGGATCAAAAGTTGAAACTCTGAAGTTTCCTTTCATATGGATCTCCTCTTGAAATTCAGATGTGGGATTTGCAAAACAAAGTACTTAGAGTAAGGGAAAGTAGTCTTGAGTCATCGCTCAAAGTGTAAATACAAATATAAACTAAATATAGTTTCATTTTGAAACTGAAGCTAGAGAAATTACTTGTGGATCAGAACACGGGGAGGGGGAAATATGCTGGGGAAGCATGCTTGAGCATAAAAAGGAAGCATACAAGAGGTGGAAGCAGGCCAGGTGGCCCACGGGGAATATAGAGACAATGCCCAAGAGAACAGGAGTGTGATTAGGAAAGCCAAAGCCCACACGTGTTGAATCTGGCAAAGGGCATGAAAGGCCGTGAGATATACTAGTGTGAGCGTATCAGCTGCAAAAGGAAGATGAGGGAAGATGTGGGCCCGCCTCAGAGTATGGCAGGGGGCCTAGTGACCAGGACACAGCAGAGGAAAAGGTAGTGAATGCTGCTTGTGCCTTGGGCTTTACTGGTGAGATTTGTCTTCAGGAATCCCAAGCCCCTGAGGTGCGTGGGAAGGTCTGGACCAAGGAGGGCTTGCCCTTGCTTGGTGTCAGGTCAGGTAGTGTTCAAACAGGTTGGACATACTGCAGTGGACAAGTTCATGGGACCTGATAGGATGCACCCATGAGTACTGAAGGAGCTGACTGGTGTCACTGCAAGGCCAGTCTCAATTTATTTGAAAGGTCGTGGGGAATGAGGGAGGTTCCTGAGGACTGGAAGAGAGCAAATGTCACCTCTGTCCTCAAGAAGGGCAAGAAAGAGGATCCAAGGGACCTCCAGGCAGGTCGGCCTCACCTCAGCCCCTGGAAAGGTGATGGAGAAGTTCTCCTGGCAGCTGTTTCCTGACATAGTAGTGTACAAAATGATGATGGGAAGTGGTCAACATGGTTTTGCAAAGGGGAGATCAAGCCTAACCTGATAGCTTTCTACAATGAGATGACTGCACTGGTGATGGGAGGAGAGCAGTGGATGCTGTTTGTCTTGACTTTAGCAAGTCTGTTCACACTGTATCCCACAGCATCCTGTGGGACAAGCTCATGTAGTACAGACCAGGCAGTTGAACAGTGAGGTGGGTTGAAAACTGAACTACTAGGCTCAGAGTTGTTAGTTGTGCCATGTCCAGGTGAAGACAATTTGCTGGTGGTGTTCTCCAGGGGATGATAGTGGGGCTAGTACTGTTTAACAACTTCATCAGTGCCCCGTGTGGTAGTACAGAGTGCATCCTCAACAAGTTTGCAGATGATCGAAAAGGAGCGGTTGATGGTTGTGCTCCCCTTCAGAGGGACCTTGACAAGCTGCAGAAAGGGGTCAGCAGGAGTCTCATGAAGTTCAGCAGAGGGAAATGCAAAGTCTTGCACCTGGGGGAGAATATCTCTGTGCATTGGTACAGATGGGGAGGGCTGAATGGCTGGCAATCAGCTTTGGGGAAAAAGACCCAAAGTTTGTGATGGACAATGAGTGGAACATGAGCCAGCAATGCACGCTTGGAGCAAAGGTCACCAGCATCCTCTGCTTCATTTGGAAGAGCATCCTAGTGTCATTCTTGTCAGTTTTACAAAATGTCTTGGGAATATCTGAAAGGGAACCTGAGCAGAGACCTCTTGAGGTGCCCGGGTCAGCTAGAATCAACTATTAGTTGTGTTCTTAATAGCTTTTTCCTACCTGGTTTCGCAGCAGTTCTGTATTATACGAGGTGGCTTAAGGTAATCTTCTGAGGATGATGGATCTATTTCAGGATTTGTCTTGCAGGTTATGGTGTTGGGTGGCTCCTGTTTCTAAAGGCTAGACTGTGCAAAATTGCCTGAATTGCCTCCAAGCTGAATAGGGGAACCCGGGGTGTAAATGCCTGGTAGGGCTGTTTGCTTTGGCTACCTTCCAGGAGAAGGGGGCGAGTTTGACAGTGTCCTGCATCCTTCTAGTGGGGTCCCGTCGCTTCAGTGCATGGGCTCGTCTGTGTAGCCAAATAAAAAAATTACCAAAATATCAGTTATTTTGCTTAAAATACTTAGTGATTGCAATGCAAATGTAAGTGATCAGACACTGGATATTCTCCTCAGGTCAGATTGCAGCTTTTATCAAGCAGCTGCTGGCACTGTTTATTTCATTTTGGGGAAGATGGCAAATGAGTCCCTTTAAAATAGGGACTTGACATAGTTTAACCATTACAGTCTTTGAACAATTGAAAATTGAAACTTGGCTGTTTTCCTGAGGGAACTTTCTGCTGAAATGGATATTTTCTTCATTGTGAGTGAATTTGAGTGAACTTCTATCTTTTACGGAATAAAAATAGAAGTTTGAGGTTTTTAATGAATCTGAGTGTACTAGTTTTTGTGTTAAGAAACAGGCTTCCCTATCTTGTAAATAAGATATACGGACAGGAATAAATCACAGTCCAGCACGTTTTGACAGAAGGCTCTTCCTCGCTCCTCGCTCCCACTGAGGCATGACCTGTGGTTTGGTTCCCGGTGGTTGAGGGACTGTGATGCCTCACATGTATTTTCTAAATAAAGTTATATCATCAGTAGGAGAAGAGCTGGTACTGAGCGTGACTTGCTCTTGTTTACCTTTGCCTTTAGCAGTGCTTTAACAGTTGTCTTTGCTGTTAGAATTGTGTTTCGTACAGAAAACTATTTAAAGGACAGGTGACTTGGTCTGCGATAAATTGAAGCTCACCTCGCCGCTTTCAAGATTTGTTCAGTGTACTTTCCTAGGTCTCAGAGGAAATAACTATTCTCTCTACTTCAGAGTTTAATGATGGTTAAGGTAGTGATTATAGACTTCTGGGCGTTTAGGTGTCAAGAACTCTGGGTTTGTCTTGGCTTTTCCTTCTAACTCGTAGCTTGTAAGGATGTTAAGGCTTTTTAAAGGATGAGTTAGTAGCGTTCCATGTAGGATTTGTGTTGCTATTGCTGTTTAAAAAAATGTGCAGTTCAATTGGCTCTTTTAATCTGTCCGAAAACTTCTGTAATATGCTTTTAACAGTGCTTGAAAGGCAACACAGTCAACTTCTTTAAGGCTTCTGTCCTTTTTCCCCTTAAGATGTCATTAGACAAAGTAAGGATTTTGAAATGAGTGCTTAAATTAAGAAAGTGGTGTTCTCAATGAAATGAAAAGAGCTTTGGGCTACTGCAGAGAAGGAAATAGTCCCACTACAGGAGAGACAACGGTCAGAGGTTTGTCTTGTTGCACTATTCAGCATTGGCGGTCTCTCTGGTACGAGGCTGTTCGTGTCTTGGCTTTGTCTCCTGGAAATTTGCCTTGGTACCTATAGTCAGTAGTTTGTGATGATCATAGTCTCTGTGCATCTGGCATTCCACCACAGCGTGAACAGCATCAGCGAGGTTTACTTCTGTGTTGCAAACACTACAAATTACCCAGTTTTGAGCACCCTTCTCCGCATCTAGTCTATGTGAGAGCTTATGTAAGCTAGCCACAGATGAAGACAAGAGCTAATTTAGACATAAGCAAGGTCTTCATCTCCATTTCACCTGTGGAAATAATGTGTGTATATATACTTTTTCTTAAAAAAAAAAATCTGTAAGGTATGTTTTCTAAGCAAGGCCTAGTACTAATGCCGTGAGTCTCTAAGTAACGCATTCCTTGTGTAGGAAAGCTGCCCATCTACTGCAAATGTGTTTTGAGCTTACTCTGCGGTAACTGATTTTGCAGTCGCAGTTTGGCAGAAGCATGCTCAGATGGGGATGTAAATGCTGTCCGGAAGCTGCTGGATGAAGGAAGAAGTGTAAATGAACATACTGAAGAAGGGGAGAGTCTCCTGTGCTTGGCCTGTTCAGCAGGATATTATGAATTGGCACAAGTAAGTAACAGATATAATCACAAGTGAACCTTTGTGAAGCATAATCTGAGGGGCTGCTTTGATAGGGAAACATTTTAGCCAATGTGATTATAATATTTTTTGTAATCTAAACTGAATATGAGCTAAAACAGCTTGTTGTGGGCTTCCAGTTATTATTTGTCTTTTTAATGGGAAATGCTGTTGTACATACCTATAGGTTTCAGGGACTTGTCTCAGGAGCGTATCTTGTGTTTTATGATATATCTACTTTTCTGGCGTTGTTCTAGATGCAGTCAAGCTGTTCTGCCAAGCAAATGTTGCAAGAGGATCTAAAATAGCAGCAAAACCAAACACGACAAGTGGTTACCTTCTGAAAACTCATGTCTCAGTCACTCAGTCCTTTTTTTGTATCAGCAGTGCATTAATTTGTGTTAGTTTTTGGCTTTTATTCTTGTCTGTCTAAGGGCAGAATTTGTGCTGCTTATGTTTAGGTGATAGTTCTCAAAGTGGCCAGCTTCGTGTTTTGGTGCCAGGCAAGAGTACAGGGAGAAAGCTGTTTACCTGCCAGCTTGACCCGATGCGTGCTGTGATCATTAGCGCAAGTTCAGTTTCTCTGTTGTCATTCTGGCCACTGGGTTGCCCTGTGACTTTTGAAAATGCCATTATTGCACTGCAGTTCAGTGTTGATTGTAGCAGATGTGAACAAAGGCAGAAAACCAGCATTTCCTGAAGCAGAGCAGTGCAGGTTGTAATTATAAATGGTCCTGGGGATGCTGTTGAGCCTCTCCCTTCAGGGGATCACTGTAAGGGGACGGCAGGGCTGGCTGGGGAATCCTTCTCACAGGCCCCACGGAACTAAAAGCAAAATGTTGGTGTTACAATTCATTCATTAAACTTTTTTCTCTAGGTGTTACTGGCAATGCACGCGAACGTTGAAGATCGAGGGAATAAAGGAGACATAACTCCCTTAATGGCAGCTGCCAGCGGAGGCTATGTAGATATTGTTAAACTTCTCCTTGTTCATTGTGCAGATGTCAACGCACAGTCTTCAACAGGTAACTGGGAAGCAGGAACACGAAGAATGAATAAGATTGGCACATAACTTATGCAGCTGTTGTGTACATCTGTGTTTTTTGTCTGACAGTCTAATTCCCAAGAAAACATGACAAGAGCTGTAAGAATAGGCCAGATGTGGAGCAGATGTGTTCAGAGGCTCACCTGGCCGTTATTAAAGATTGTTTTTCATATAAGCTGTAATGGAAAGCACTGTTCCTGTGAAAACCACTGTGGTGTTAGATGACCAGAAAAATACAGGAAGTGTAGTTTTTCTCATCTGTATAATCTGAAATTACCCAGTAAGAAGACCATGGAACCCATTTGGTCAAGACCAGTTATTTCAGTCTATTGCTTTTTACCAAAGAGGAAGTACAGTTCTGGGAGCATTGGATGTTGCCTACATTGCTGATGCCTGACCGCAGCTTAACTAACCTTACTGAGAGTATTAACCTGCAGCTGGACTCTGATAATATTAAGACAGAATTTAAGCTTTGCTCAAATTTTAAAGTCATATGTCTGAACTATGAAACTTTCTTTTTATCTTGAAGTTTAGCCATATTAAGCAGGACTCACCTTAAAATTGTCTGTAGCATTTAAAACACGAACCATATGTGATTGTCTATGACTTATAGTATCAGAGTTTTAAATTATAAATTTATTTTCATAGTGTCAGTAGAAATTTTTCAAGGGATTACAGGATACAGTCTTACGCAAAAAACCCCAAACACCAGCACCCCCACTCCAGACTCTACAGTGAGGATGAAGATTACTCATTGATGTCTTTGTGTGTGTATTTGATCTCTCTTTGTGTGCAGAAGTAGAAAACATAATAATCAAAGAAAAAAAAAATCCTGGTTTGTAATATTGGCTTAGCATTAAAACTCTTTGCCATTATAGTTGTGTTGGGATTTTATACCCAGCCTGAAATTATTGGCTGGAGTGATGTTGCTGTGAGGTGAAAGGCTGCTGCTAGTGATGCACTTGGTTTTGTTCAGAGCTGTTAAAACTTATTTCCTTTCCTGTATTAGGAGTGGGTGATGGAAAGGGCTTTCATGTAAACTTCTTCTTCTCTGCAGGGAACACAGCTCTCACTTATGCTTGTGCTGGGGGCTTTGTTGACATAGTGAAGGTGCTATTGAAAGCCGGTGCTAACATAGAAGACCACAATGAGAATGGGCATACCCCCCTAATGGAAGCAGCCAGTGCAGGTCATGTTGAGGTTGCGAGAGTATTGCTGGAATATGGTGCAGGAATCAACACCCACTCCAACGAGTTCAAAGAAAGTGCACTTACACTTGCATGCTATAAAGGTATTGTCTCTTGCCTTGTTTTGTTTTTTTGTTTAAATTTATTTCCTAGGATTTTTCTAACTAAAGCTTCCAGCCATACTTTGTCTATTTTCTTAAAGAGTTTTGGAATACTGGATTTTGATTTTAAGCTCAATGTCAGGAAATGCTCATGGATGGTGTAGTGGTATTAAGCCTGTCTACTTGTGTCCAAATGTGCTGGACAAGTATTTGACACGTTGCAGATGAAAACTTGTGACTGGCTGCATCCAAACTTGTGCTTTGACACTTCACCACTCTCTTCTTCCCCCACTACTGCATTCCCTATTCCGTTCAGATTCCCCTCACCAACTATCTTCAAGTTCTGAAAACATCTCTGTTAGTTACTAGGAAAATGTGAAGTTAGAACAAATGTTCCTGGAATACCTGATGGGGTGAAAATGCTAGTATTGCTGCTGGATGCTTTTCTTTCAGTGTGACTTTGGAGGATGTCTGTGAACTGTTCTGTATTGTGAACTTTTATGGACTTTTGACTTTTGCTCTTTAAAGTTTCTATATGATGTAACTTAGTGCAATGGTAATTGAATGTTCTTCCAAGTTCTTCTTCCCAAAACCTCCATAAAATTTCCAACAATTGTTTTTCTCCTGATAGAAGCTTTAAGGATGTGGATTATTGTCATAGTAACTTTGGGTTTTGCCTCTGTGGTTAGAATTGGAGGATACATATTATGTATAACCCATCTGAAAACTTGCATCTGGATTTGTCATGGATTTCTTACAGCATATGGTAGTTCCTTACAGAGAAATCTCAGTAATAATACTCCTGGAGATTTTGGAGGGGCATTCTTTTTTCTTGTGACCCAAAACTTAATAGAGTGATGCGATGTAAGATCTTCATTGACTGGAGATTTCCTGTATTTGGCCAAACAGTTGAGCTGCCTTGTTCTCCTGTCAGTTTATATAAAACTGAGTCTGGTTTTGGTGGAGGATGCTCGCTGAGAGGATAAAATGTGTATCTTCTAGAGGACAAATTCTAAAGCGTCAGAAGCCATAAACAAGTTGAAAACAAGTATTTGGTGAAGTTCAGTAGAAGCTTTAAAAGCAGTGTCTGATAACAGAATGACATAATGTGTGTATCTTCGTTCTCAGAACTATGTCTGTGAATGCTATGATTAAAAAGCTTAAAGTTCAGTTCAGATCTACATGGATCTGAACTTATCCCTAAAAGATAATCCCCCCGAGTTGGATGCTGCCTTGGAACACTTAAATGATATGTCACTGAATAAGGAATAAGAACAGCCTCTCACAGCTTGAAGTCAGGAGAGGTTCCTGTTGTGTAATGTTGAATTAGAGAGGTCTGTCTTCATCTCATAGTTGGGCAGTATCTTTAGGAAAGACTGTCTTAAGTCTGTCTGTGTGTCTGTTTTGCATTGGTGTTTCTAGAACACTTTAAAAAGAGCAGGTTTGGATATTATAACCTGTAAAATTGTAACAGAAACTATAAAAAATTATTTCATTAAGTGTGTTGTCTGTTCTACTAAACGCTTAGGATATTAAATGTTTATTTTGATCTGTTTCATTTGAAGGCCATTTAGATATGGTTCGGTTTTTGCTTGAAGCTGGAGCTGATCAAGAGCATAAAACAGATGAGATGCACACGGCGCTGATGGAGGCCTGCATGGTAAATGCCCTTTGTTCTGCTCCCTTTTCAATGAGAGAGGAATAAGAGATGATAAAATAAAGTGGGCCTTTGCTAACAAGCTGGTTTGGGTCTGCAAGTGAGCATGATTTAGTTTTTATGTAACAAAGCCTTTACTGTGGTTACCACAGGTGGCCAGCTTCTCAGTCTAATTGGTCCCAGGGAAAAATTATCCTAATCTGGGGGGAGGTGATGTGTTGTTTTAAATACTCCCTGTGTGGAGTGTAGAGGTAACTAATCTGCAGTGCAGTAAAGCAGTGGGTTGAGCCCAAGTCACTGCTTCTTTTGCACTGAGTTAGTTTTCCACCTTTGTCTTTATAAATAATGTCTCTCAGATTGTCACGGTGTGAGCCTTCCAGGAGTGCACTGAGCTGGATGACTAATGCTTTACTCTTGTCTTTTCACCACTGCAAGCAGTGCTTTGCATGTACGGGTGGTTTGTTCTCTTCTAGGTTTCTGTAAATGGTGCTGTAAGGTTGTTTGGGTGGTGTGTTTTTTTGTTCTTGTGGTGTTTTTTTTTTTTTTAATGAAATGATAGATTAAAAGTAGTTTAGTTCTCAGTTCTTGGGCAACTTTCCTCAATGGCTGCTTTGAAATGATGCAAAACTTCCTTTCCAGGAGCTTCATCCTAATAAAGAATGTGTTATTGTGTCGGAGCATACCTGCAACCATTTTTGTCCAGACCTTAGGTGACCTTTTATCTATCCTTCAAGCTGGGCAACTTCTTTGAAGAAAGAACAGGGACCTTGTTTTCATAGGAAGTATGACGAACAGAGACTTAATTTGCTCCCAGTAGCCTATAATCCTTAGAGGACAGGCAGCAACGTTCCTCCAGTCTTCTGAGAGCTGGAGGATCAAGTGTTCTTTGAGGGCAGTTGTGAGGTGATGAAGCAAGTGACCAAGGTCAGATTATATCATCTCGGTCTGTGTTGAAGTCTTCCGGTGGTGAGGTGGCAGTAGTATCCTTGAGTAGTCTTCCCTGTGAGAGCCTGGTGCCAGCAGTTCACAAGGGTGCAGTTGTAGTGGCTGTATGCTGTCACCCGAAGGAGGTTACAGCATGACTGCGAAAAAATCATCAGCCCACTCTTTTGGTTAGGTTTAGTTTTGGGTTTTTCCCCACTTCCATGGTGATACAGTACTGCATTGACTTGGAGGCTGTGAGGTGTGTCTCTCTCTGGGAAGATGAAGTTGTGTGAGTTGCTGGCATGATTCTAGCTCTTGGATGTTTCGCGCTAGTTTGCGTAACAGTGTGTATTGACCTTTAACAGCAACAGGGAGGAAACAGATCCTGTGGAGTCCCAACTCCAAGTCTAATGGTGGAGTTTGGTCCTTGTTATCTTTCGGCTGCACCCTTGCAGAAGGGAACCATTCCACCAAATTATTGTCACTTTTCCCAGTCTTCACTGTTTTCCAACTAATGAATGCTGAAAATTCAGGAATCTGAGGTGCCTGGTCTCTGATCAGCAGTTTTAAGTGCCTCTGAGTTTCAATATGTTTTGGTCGTGGAGTGCCGTGCTTAGAATAATGCCTTCAGTTAGATGAGGTGGTTGTTGGCTTTTAGACAGCTTCTCTGAGAACAGCCTGTCTTGAATTTACGGACTGGATTGGTGTCAGTCTCGGGTTACTTACTGCCGGCTTTGTGGTCAGCTTAAGCCAAATGCTGACAGGAGCTGTGTGTTTGACCTCCCTCTTTTCTCTAGCCCCATGTTAGCTGTTTGAGTTACTGGCTGACAGCTCTGATGAGATCAGAATGGGGAACTGGTAGTTCTCTTGAGGTTGCTGTTATTAACCCAAGTTTTCTAATTTTAGGAATTAGTGGAATTCTTAGCTTTATAACTATAAATCACCCCAAGGTATCAGCGGCCCAGCTTGAACCTTGGGCAGAGAAGTCTTTGAATGTGGGGTTTTTTTTGCCCTTTAGTATTGCCCAACTTTATTTAGATTTCCTTTGAAGGACACAACTTGA
Organism: Pterocles orientalis; assembly: GCA_011057875.1. NCBI lineage: Eukaryota > Metazoa > Chordata > Aves > Pterocliformes > Pteroclidae > Pterocles > Pterocles orientalis. The sequence continues at coordinate 102,326 of WKFP01014903.1, read as the reverse complement.
AACAGCTGCTATTTGCCACTGCAATTGACCCTTTTTGTCTTCCTCGGGAAGAGGTTTTCTTTAGTTCTCTAGCAAAATCTATCAGCATGCTTTGGGGTCAGTTTAAAGAGTTAATCCTACTTAACTATCAAATCGCAGGAGAACCACTGTGGCAGGACGTAGGGCTCTAAATCATCAGAGGCGGCTGGAAGAGTCCCATGGTTCTTTGGATGGCAAATGGTGACCAAGGCGATGTGCCCAACACCTATGCACCTGCAGTACGAAAGGCAGCAAGTGGTTTTCTGTCCACTGAGAGATGCAAAGAGCCTGCTTCGATTCAACCTTTTACTCGGAGTTCCCTTTGCATCCTTCAGTTGTTCTATTAGTTGTGTATGCTCGAGAAAGGTCTAATATGAAATATCCTCTGATTAGACCCTCAGACCTTCTCTGTCTAGCTGAGCACTCTCTCTGTTAGGTGTAGTTTATAATCTGTTTCAGTTCTCCAAGATATTTTCTCCAAATTCTTCCACAAGTTTGGGTCCCAGTTTCTTAAATTATGTGGGAGCTAGAAACCATGTGAGTGTTTCTTCTTTCCTAATGCCAAAACTTCTGTACATTTTCCCCTTTTCAGAGGATTGTGGCTCTCTGCAAACCACATCTTAGGTGAAATTTGGGATTTTTGCTACTTGGCCTATTTCAAGTAACTTTGAACAGCTTAGTAATAGTTTCTTGAGAAGCTGACAGCTGCATCTATGTGCTTTGATAAGGGCTCAGACTGCTCTGGCAATCCGGATTCTTTTCCCTTTATGGCAAAGATTGCCTCACCTCCAGGCACTTTTCAGTCTAAGATATATTCGAGTCTTCCCTTCTCCTGTTACATACCTTGTTGTAACCCAGTTCAGTTTCTCTGCAGGTATCTTTCTCAGGATCTAGAAACTACCAGTTGGAGCTTTTTGTCTGTAGTAGCCATGAATCAACCACAAAAAAAGAGAAAAATCTTTTTTCCGATGCTTGTTTTGTGGTTCAATAATGGAGTGGGTTTATTACTTATGGCACTTGTTTGCGATCTCTACTACCTTTGTGTTACAGATAATTTTATGGATATTAAATATTAAAAGTCTTGTCCTATAACTTTTTCCCTACTCCCCCAAGAATACCTCAACATTTATCTGGCTATCTTTTCCTTATGCATTTAAACCTAACTTAGATGTAGGTGGAAACCTAAATGTCAGTTTAATCCAAGTATTACCATAACTATGTCGAATTGAACCATCGTAAGTAAAAAGACCCTGTATTTTTAGGGTCATTTTCAGACCTAGTGTGATAGCGGTTGCAATAACAGCATCAAGTAACTTCAACAGCTGCTGATTTTTGTGTTAACCTTTGTTTTACAGGATGGACATGTGGAAGTGGCACGCCTGCTTTTAGACAGCGGTGCTCAAGTGAACATGCCTGCAGATTCGTTTGAATCTCCCCTCACTCTGGCTGCTTGTGGTGGACACGTAGAGTTAGCAGCTCTCCTGATCGAAAGGGGGGCTAACCTGGAGGAAGTTAATGATGAAGGTTATACTCCTCTGATGGAAGCTGCCCGGGAAGGCCATGAGGAGATGGTGGCCTTGCTACTGGCACAAGGTTAGATCGCTGTTGTTTCTTGAACTTTCATTATGAAGAATGCAGCATTGACTGTTTGCCGTAAGGTATTCTGTGCAAATTCCTCTGATACAGAAAGTGTCTGTCACTGCTCATTGCTGTCACCACAAAGCAAAGCTAAGAGACCCGAACTGTGGAGGTGATGAGCATTCACCTTCCTATCCCATGTCTGGTCAGGTAAAATAACAGCCTTTTTATTTCCTAGGGGCAAATATAAATGCACAGACAGAAGAAACGCAGGAAACGGCTCTCACACTGGCATGTTGTGGAGGTTTTTCTGAAGTAGCTGACTTCCTTATTAAGGCAGGAGCCGATATAGAACTTGGTTGCTCAACACCTTTGATGGAAGCTGCTCAGGAAGGTCATCTTGAGTTGGTGAAGTACTTGCTGGCAGCAGGTATGTGTACAGTGCAAATGATCTTCCCCATAGATATCATTTTTTCCTGTGCGGGGGGTGAGGCAGTGGCCCAGGTTGCCCAGAGAAGCTGTGGATGCCCCATCCCTGGAGGGGTTCAAGGCCAGGCTGGATGAGGCTTTGGGCAACCTGGGCTAGTGGGAGGTGTCCCTGCCCATGGCAGGGGGTGGAAGTAGATGATCTTTAAGGTCCCTTCCAACCCAAACCATCCTGGGATTCTATATTACAGACTATGATTTAGAAGATGCCTGGGCTTGATGGTGGCAGTGTTGTAACAAGCAACTGTGTTCTCAGATACCTTAGCAAGAGGAAAAAAAACATATGTTATACTTTAAGAGTGTTTGATACTGTTAACAGGGGAAAGTGCCTCAGGAAGCACTGGATTCTGTTGCACATCTAAAAAACATCAGTGTTCATTAGGACCATTGTTTCCCGCCACCTGTGTTCAGGACAAAATGTTAATACAGATAATACTTCGTTTTATATGCTACTGCTGCTTTGACTGGGCCTGGCTATCTGCAGCCAGTCTCCCTGAATCCAGTACTTCAGGAGTTGTGCCCTGGGAAATAGTGTGCAAGATAGACTCTGGAATGTGCTGAATTTCTGTGATGAATGAGTTTTACTACTATGTTATGCAGCAGTAAAAGTTAAATCTAGCTGGAGTTGTGGGGAAATGACACTTCAGTGTTCATCTGTCAGTTTGAAGTTGGTAGAGATAAAATGTAATAGTAATGCTGCCTAAAATAATAAATAAAAGGGAGCTGCATTTTGGAAATGTTCCTTGTTATGGGAGCTGTTTTCTTTTTATGTTCTCTTCTGAGAATAAGCATAAAATTGTCTGTATTGGTAACTGTAGAAAGGAATGCTCCCTGTTCATCGAGGGACAGTAACAACTGTGTCCCTTTGTGCAGTGACACCAGCATGTGACATCTGTCACCAGCTCACTTGGAACGCTGCTTGCACTGCACTTCTGATAATGTAGAAAGTTAACTGAGGAGCTTTGTTTTGGCATCAGGGGGTCTCTAAATATATCTCACACCTTGAAAAGAAGAAAATGGCTAGTCACATTGGCGGTTTTTTGAAGAATAATATGTGACATAGCAAGAATCATGCATCGTTTTCGTGTACCTGGTGTATATGGAGCAAGTCAAGTTACTTCAGCAAAATGGTTTTAAAGCAAATGATTTAAATAGCAGGGAAGAGGTGAAAGTTGTGCAAGTGTATGATCTTGTAGTATTAATACTAGTTCATTGCTGTAGATGGAACGGAGGAATAAGCGAGCATATAGGTTTAGGTGCTTAGGTTGCCAGTCATGCTTTTTCCAAACCTTGGCTTGTCCCCTCTCCTCAGAGTATTTTTACGATGAGTGGTTATTTACTATGAGAGCCATGCACTCGGGCTGGGGAAGCCTGGGGAAGCCGTTAGTCAGCAGGGTGTAGCTGTTGTCCCAGATAAAGTGCCTTGATTTTTGTGTTTATCTGGTGTGAAATACGTGAGAAGATGTCCAATAAGAAAAAATGAATGTGTTTCTAGGAGCTAATGTTCATGCCACCACAGCGACAGGAGATACAGCTTTGACCTACGCCTGTGAAAATGGACATACGGATGTTGCAGACATGTTGCTCCAAGCTGGTGCTGATTTGGTAAGACTTCTGCTGCCTCTTGTGGGGAAAGGGCTTCAGATTGTATGCTGGAGCTTGTGTCTGTGCTTATAGAGCAGGAAGACGATTTTAGCAGTTGAGATTCATACATGGGTGTGAAAAGAGGCAGGTAAGACACTTTTTGAAAAGCCTACATGTTATGTTTGGTCAAAAAAAAAAGAATTATTGGGTCATCTTTCATCTGTTAAGTGAAAAGTTTTAGCTGTAGCTTGCACTTGTGACAGTTGGTTATCCTCATTTCAGTATAATCCATGAGTTTCGTTGTTTCTCAGGGTATATTTCCGCATTGCCTTTATTCATTGTGCTACTTATTATTCCCAAACTCATCTGGATTAGAGTTTCTGGTCCGCTACACTGAATTTAAAATATTCTAATATTAGGAGCTACTAGTTGTCGTGGGTTAAGCAGAGCAGAGTTCTCTATTTTAGTGTTAGTTTCTGAACACTGTGAGCTTCTTAACTTTTTAATACAACACAAAAAACCTAACCTAAGCAATGCCTTTTAAATGACCAGCATAACATGATCTCTTCTCTTTGTTCCAGAAGTTTTGTTTTGTGTAACTCTTGGTTGTAGCTTACTGCTTTCACAGTGTTTCTTTTCGTGTTTAATCATAACTAAGTTGTTTACGTAATTGTACTGACTTTTTGTATTACGTAGTGGGAGCCCTAAGACTGCCTCTTCATAAGCACGGGGGTATAATGTTTGTTTGGCTTTTAGGCAGTAAAAGGCAGTGTGTATGTTAGTCTTCTGAAGGAGTTCAGGAGCCTTGTGTCTAATGAGGTGTAAGAAGGGAAGATTGTTCTTTTGGTTGCTGTTTTGGTTTTTCCCCCCCCACTGTGCTCCTTTCTTTTTCCACACACTTTCTTTGCATGGTTTATTTTTTTTTGGTTTGGGGAGGGGGTTGGGCTTTTGGTTGGATGTTTTAGGTTTTTTTTTCCTATTAAATAATAAGAATGCCAGAAAAGTTTATCATTGAACCTGATAAATCAACATCCTGATGGAGTTACTTAAATTTCAGTCTTGGGTATTTGATTTTAAGTTTATAATTACAAATATTAAAAAAATGCAGTAATTCTGAATTAATAATACTCCAATCTTCTTTGTGAGCATACTTTTTTTTTCCAGGCCTTATTCTTCTGCAGTAATGTTCTGGTTTGTGTGTTGCTGCCAGGGAGGAAGGTGACGTTGATGGGGCTCTGTGTGCGTTTATGGGTTTTCTGGCACGCCTTTGCTCAACTCAGTGTTGGGTTCTGAGCATCAGCCACTTTAGTAGAGGCAAAATAGTTTTTTGGAGTTTTATTGGGTATTTTAAAAAAAGATTTTAAGTACTTGGTTATAAAACTTGGAGAAGTTTCCTTTCAGATCTCTGTGTTGCTTTACTTTGTTAGAAGTTGTGAGCTGTTTGGATACATTTTTTAATCTTTGTTCAAAGGAAGGTTTCTGAAGTGTGGTGCCTTACTGCTGGAATATGAAAAATCTTGTTTGGCAGTGCTGTGGGAGGCCATTCTTCCAGATTTTGATTTGCCTTGGTAATTTCAGTGAGGTTAGGTGATTTCACCAAGTTGTCCCAGGAAGTCTGTGGTAGAGAAGGGAACTGAAGGCAGATCTGGGCTTGGCCCTCTGGTGGGTCCTTCTTTATTTGTCTGGTTGATTTTGCTCTCCTGGTGTTCAGACACAGCAAATGAAAGTATGTCTCCTCTTGCTATTTTCTCTTTCCTTTTGCATCCTGCAACTTCATTCTTTCCTGGGATTGCTTTCACTGATGTTTCCTTGTTCCCAGAAACCTTCTTTGTGCCTGAGGTTTGTCTTGCAGTCGCTGAGGAGCCGGACATACACAGTGGTGTGAAGCCGTCCTTTTTGGGGAACATACTGCTTCTGTCGTAAACAGTAAAATGGGGCTGAGGGCTCTGCTCCCTGATTGCACCCACTGAACACGTCCGTGCTGTGCCACACCGGGCTGGGCAGGTCACCGAGCCCCCCGCAGTGGTGTTCTCACGGTGTAATGCCGCAAGCGTGTGCTGGGCGCCCTTGGGCTGTGGGGTGAGGTCTTGAAGGGGTTCCTGAGGGTGCGAGGCCTCTGAGATCTGTGGAGACTACCTTGATGTCACATTTTCCATACTGCCCGTTGGGAACAGTCCCCGGTGACCTCCTTCCCTGTGGTTCTCGGCAGGGTGAGCACTGTGCCAGGGAGGCCCCAAAGGGGTGAGTGTTGTGAACAACTGGCGATGCCGTGCCTAGGCTTAGTGCCTGGCCCTCTTTTATTTGCCTGTGGAGATGTAGCCGCTGCTGGATTTTGGTGGTGTTGTTTAGTGAGCCATGTGCATATTCCATTCTCTTCCAGACCAGGAAGGCAAGGAGCATATTTTTTAGCCTTTGTTTTCCCCCTGACTCTATGCTGAGGAAAGAAAGTTGATCTTTCTTCACTGAATGTTCTTGAGTTAAAGGAACAGTAATCCCTGGCTGTCATGATTTGTTGTGATCACTTCTCCCATTTCTTCCCAATTCAGAGCCTTTATTTCCATGCTTTGGAAAGTATATCATCTACTTTAAGACCTCAAATCTTTCTTGGCTTCTCAGGTCTGTCTTCAGTTGCTGGGAGGTCAGGACTGAGTGGGGTTTGAGGTGCAGACTTTGAGACTGGAGGTGTGAAGAGGAGCCTCCCTCATGCTGGGTTACCTGGATTGGCAGAGAGCAGGAGATGTTTCTGGCAGGTGGTTCCTGTCTTGTGCTCGTTGGAAACTGAAGTCTTCCAGCTTTGCTGAAGTTACCCAGCTCGCTCTGCTGGACTGACTGCCATGTGTTGGTCATGTCCAGTTGAGATTTTTTCAACCTCAAAGTAGAACTTTGAGCTAAAGTTTGAGCATGTTTTACGATGAGGGTGGTGAGGCAGTGGCCCAGGTTGCCCAGAGAAGCTGTGGATGCCCCATCCCTGGAGGGGTTCAAGGCCAGGCTGGATGAGGCTTTGGGCAACCTGGGCTAGTGGGAGGTGTCCCTGCCCATGACAGGGGGTGGCACTGGGTGGGATTTGAAGGTCCCTTCCAACCCAGACCATTCTGGGATCATTATAGGATAAGTGATTATAGTCTGCAGTAGAGTTTTGTCTGAACTGGGAGCAATTCTTATTGTCTCTCAGCACAAAAAGTTCTTGCAAGTAGGAAATGGGAACTCTTTCCAGGGGCTGATCCTCTGACCTAGATATCAAATACGTAATCCAGTTCAAGAACCGGTGAAGATCTTGAGAGCTCTGTTAGATTCATTAAGGAATGTGGCTTTATGAGAACCAGGAGTAAAAGGAAATCATGGCTGAGATGAACATTCTTCCGTTTGTGGTTAATTTTTCCTTAAAGCTCTGCAGTGACAGGTCATACTAGAAATGAACAGTGTCAGAGTACGCACTCATCTTTTCCATCTGCTGGAGAGCTGCTCAATCGTGTATGATATTGTGATGAATTTGTATCTCTACTAATTGTTTGTGAAGTCTGGCTTGTTACCAGTTATTCCGATGCTTTTCTGATGCCCGTCTTTGAGGGGTCTGTCTTTTCCATGTCCTTACAGGGACAAAGATGGCCTGTCAAAATCTGTAGCAAAACCAGATTGGCGGGCCTGCGCTTTTCCTTGTTAATGTATGCATTTTGAAATCGGCTTGCTTTTGCCAAGTATATGAATGACTTAACATGAGGCACATCTGAAGATGTCAGCCTGTGATCCCATCTGTGCCTTAGTTGCTTTCTAGTTCCCTTATCACTTGCAGGACTAGAGGCTTTTAGGGGCTTAGTCTGAGCTCCTGCCAGTGGACCAAATGGACATTTTGTTTATTTACAGACTTTATAGGGACAAAACACCTACATTAAATTTCGTGATTAACAGGAGTAAAATTTTGGAGATTAGAGCTCTGAAATATGATTTGATAAAAGCATTTTTTCTAAGCAGTGATATGATTTAATAGCTTCAGGAAAAAATAACCAGCACTTCAATAATAGTTATTTACCTGTGTGGCAAGGATGTGCCTAATCTCCAAGATGAGGAGAACTGTTTTTCCCGTAAGAATTCTTCTTTTTGTTGTTGCCATTGTCTTTGTGTCTTTACGTTTCATCTCAAAGCTTATATAAGGTAAGGCATACCTGTTGCCTGTGTGTTCCCACAGGATCTAGGGTAAGGATTGTAAAGCTCACAAGGTATTGGTGACATTTAATGAGAGGTAAAATCCTACGTTTAAGCTGTATACCTTCTATAAACTAAAAGTGCCTGTCTGGATGCCTGTTCCCTTTTAATGTAGAATCAGCCTGGGATGCAATGCTGCACACCGGAGATTCCAGTCTCCTTTTTGAAAGCAGGACTGCTCTTGACAAGGTAGTTGTATCTTTACCTGTTTCAGTGTAGCTGAAAACAGTGATGGTCCTTTTTTGGGCAGCGAGAAGACCCCAGCTCTTCTCAGCTGGGAAGAACAGGAAAGTTTTAAATTAGGATTTTTCGAATCTGTGCTGCCTTGCAGCTGTGTGTGAGGCTCTGCTGCACAGGAGGGTTGATCCAGTGATGGAGTTTACCTTTCTGGAACTAGATATATGGGTGCTTTTATGCTGAAACTGACAGATGAAAGACAACCCCTGAGGGCAGCTTCATCCTTGCATTCTTCTCATTTTACGCTGTCGAGCTCTCCCCAAAGCTCTTTATAGTTGTTAAAATTCCGCGCGTGGCTTTCCTTAAAAGACTAAAACTGGCTACCTGGCATCCAAGTAACTCCAGTTGCAAAAAAAGATAAATACAGGCATGGCAAACTACCTCTTGGTTCTTCCTCTATGACTAAATATTTTTCCAGACAGATGTTTCTGTCCTTGCAGGGAACATGGCTTTGCCTTCTGCTGATATTGTATCCCTGGCACTAGTGTGGCTCCTTGATTAGAAACGCGCTTTCCTTTGTGTGTACAGCACACGGCGAGTTTGATGCAGTGTGTGTAAGGCAGCATTTGAACATCTGCTGAAGCAGTCAGTCCTTCATGGATTTCAGTGAAGCTGTGCTGGAGAGGGCTGTGTTGTCATTACAGTGAGGGGTCCCAGAAGCTGTCATGTTTTTCCATACTGTTTCGTGAACCGTTGGGGAAGGTCAGGGATTTCAGGTCTTTTTAGAGTTGGCCCTCAGTCTTCTACAAATAAAGCAAAAGGTTGTACGACACAGGAAGCTAGTTTTGGTAGTTAACACCTTTTGGATGTTATTTTGCAGTCTCTGGTGGTGCAAAGTACAACGAAAGCCTCTCTTTTGTCAGTAGTGAAGAAAAAGTCATCTTGTGTTTAACAAGGTGCTGTGTATGACCTTTGTGCTCTCTTCACGAATCTGAATGTCTTGTGGTAGGAGTCTCAACTGGCGAGAGCTGCGTTGCTTGGTCTTACCTTTGTGCTTGCTTGCCTAATTCCAGCAAAACAGACTTTTCAGCTGGTGGGATCTGATCTGTTAGAGTTCACATTCCAGGTCTTCATGACCAAGAACAACGCCTATTTGTAGAACAAGAGCCGTGAGTTCTTCTTTTTCCTTCCGCAGGACAAGCAGGAGGACAAGAAGACTATTTTGGAGGGCATAGAGCCGGGCAAGCATCAGGTGAGGTTGGCCTTTGATGCTTGTAAGCTGCAGCCTCAGGATACATGCTAGTGACAAGCATGGCTTTAAGGCATCTAAATTTCTTCAAAAATACAAAGACTCGCTGTGCAGACAAGAGATGTCATCTTTGTCCTGCATTTTTCCTCCTGTTGAGTTCTGTAAAACCCTATTTTAAAAAAGCAGAATCTCAGCCTTCACAAATGCAGCACGTTGTCTTGTTGAGTCTGTAGCACAAGTTAAAACCTTGTTAAACCTGTTAGTCCTTATCTAGCTTCCTGTAAGGTCTTCCCTTTTCAGATAATTTACTTTAAACTAGAGGCCTAGTTGAGTTTTTAGGTGCCTCTATACTGGTTTGCTCCGGAAGGCTGTCTGGGACGGTTAGGTTGGTGACTGCTAGAGTACTGTATCTCTTGGTAGGATTCAATGTGGAAAATCAGCAAAGTGGCATGGTGTTAGGAACTGCATTGTTTGGCTATTGTCTTGCATCAAAAATGGTGTTTAAATAATTTTGCTTAGAATAACATTTAGATTTCCTTAAAAATTCACTGCTGTCATGGATGAGAGCGCCTTGTTAAAGAATTGAAGAGAGCACTTGGACCTCTACTTTGAAAATGCAGATTTTTTTCTAGAACTTTTAAATAACGTATAACATTGGAAACAAACTTGAAAAAAACCCCTAATGAATAGTACTTTCCAACCATAAAGACTTGTGAACCAAGGAGAATAACAGTGGGGGGGAGAAGCCCTTATGTAGCTGAATTGTCTAAAACGGAGAACTCTAAATCAAGAATAAAAAAAAATCAATGATTGTCGTAAGATGCTGACACTGCTTTTGCTCTGCTTCCTGGAGTATCGATTTATCTAGAAAGGACATCATTGCTGGTGGGGTCTTTATGTGCTTTTTGAGTCCCAGTGGAAAGGGTGCAGGTAGTGTAAGCTCCTGCCTGATTTCCCATTCTCCTCTCGCTTTCCCATTCTTTCCTATCTGTTACCCAAACCTAGAGAAAATTCTCTAGCATCCTTTCTATTCAGTCAGAATTAGCGGGCGAGCACATTGCTCGAGTGTTTAGAGACTGGCTTTTCTAGTCAAAGCTGGCATAGGTGTTCTCATTTATACCTCTTTCTGATCATACTGCTGGAAACATTTCTCAGGATTGGAGCAGTGAACAGAGACAGTACTGTGGTGAGTCCTGCAGAGCAGATAGCCAGGGAATTTTCTGTGGAGATGAGTACTTCTTGCTAGTATTTGTACTTACAGTAAGCATTTGCATGTACTTCATATTAATAAGTCGAAGAAATGCGTTGGAAACCTGATGGGGGATGCTTTTGGACAGTTTTCGTGTTCTCTGTCCTGATTTTGATTAGCTACTCTAGCTGGGGGGGGAAATCTTTTGAAATTGATGGCTGTTCCTGGTAAAAGAAGGGATGAGAGCAGACAAGGGCACTGCACTGGCTCAGCTTCTTACTGGGTTGTTCTAATGTTTTCCCTTAAAGCTTGAGTTGATGCTGCTGCCTTTATTAGGGCTAAATGCAGCGCTGAAGTTGTGGAATGGATTTCAGCTTTAAATAAAATATGCATTTCTATCTTCTGATATGAAAAATGGCATAAAAATGCAAAACTTTTGAAGATCTACAGCAGGTGGGCGCACAAATGGTTTAGTTTGGCTGGACTGATGGTGTGTATGGTACTGTAAGTATTTGGAGTGTATAATAGCTGAGGATCGAGTTCTGCCTGCCTGATGAAGTGACAGTTGGTTAAACTGGGCAGAATTACTGCATTGCATTTAAATGAGGAAGCCTCCTGACATCTGTTCAAGACTTCAACAGTGAAGTCTGTTAGGAGTAGAGAATGTTGGAAATAATGGTATCTTAGTGCTAGATATCTGGAATGCTACATTTATATGCGATATGGGATGGCTTTTCGCTATCTTGAATATAGCTAAGATGACCTAAAGTGAATTTTGTTTCTTGCCATCTTTGCTGTTTCATCAGTGGGGATTTAGAAATGTGTATTAAATTGTTGGGGTGGTAATCATAGAATCATTAAGGTTGGAAAAGACCTCAAGGATCATCAAGTCCAACGTTCTGGTCCTGCTGAGCAGGTGAAGTGGTGTTCAGTAGTTCTTTGTCTCCATAGTTGCTTTGTGGGAGGTTTGCCGGCAGTGTCAGGGGATTACTGTGCATAAGGCAAACAGCAGCATCTGGCTTTTTATGATCTATTGGCAGTGGCTGAGGAAGGAAAAAACTATGCCAAATACCAGAGTAACATCAGAGCTCAAGGGCATGCTACTAGTTCTTGCACATCATAGGGCCACATACTAACATCATTAGCTTTACATGTCCTGCAAATATTTCTGACATGCAGGCAATCCAAAAGCATACATATATTTATTGACAGCTAAGCAGTCATTTGCCCTGGGAGTGGAATCTACTTATTAAGAAAAAAAAAAAAAAAGTTGACTTCAGTAGCAAGTCTGTAAGGCTTCCTATCTACCTGCTTGCACTTACGCATTATACAGCCAAGTGAGCAAAGAAATGGAAGTGCTTATGTGGAGTGTAAAGGTGTGTTAAAGCAGCCTGCACTAATACAAAGTTCTTACGAAGGCATAAGAGCAGAGCGTTTCCACTCTTTTCAAAGTGTGTAGGAGAGGGCTAGTGTAACCCCTGTCATGTCGAAGGATTGGTTTGTATTTTCTGCATTGGGGTCAGTCTCCAGCAGAATATCCAGTCGAGAGATTTGTTCCTTGAGTGTATGAACAGAAAGCTGACTTAAGGTGCAGCTTGCAACCAAAGCAAGCCGTATGTCAAAGGACATATGCAGAGTTTTCAGGAATACTGAAACTATGGGAAAGAGTTGATTTATTCTGTCAAATCTGTTCTTTTCCTTTTTTATTGGTAAATAGCAGTATCATCCAGTGTCAGTACTAAATGTTAACTTTCATTGTCAGATATACACGCAATTCCAGAAGTAAATAGTGAATTTAGAGCTTGGCTTCCTTTAATTGAAGAAATCCATGGTCCTGTGACTGAATATTCAGAGCGCAAATACAAACCCTCCCAGGAAGATGATGTTCTCTCCCCTTGTTGTTGCCGGAGGGCTGATAAGTATTAGTCAGCATTCTTTGTGGTATTGATCATGTCTACATGGCAGGCAAATTTTCTAGTTCTGTAACTTCTCTAATACAGTTGTATTCAACCACTGCTTTCCAGTATTCAGTAACTTTTGGAACTTGAAGACTGTTCTTGTTTTCTTGTTCCTTTTTTTTGTTGGTTTGTGTCGTCTTTGTCGTCTTTCTGCTTTATTTTTCCATCGTCTTATTCAGAGACTTTTTGTGACCTGCAGCAATTTATTTCATTTTTATTGCTGATCCTCTTCAGCATGTTTCACAAATGCTGTCTGCGCTTCAGATGGTAGTGCCACTGTAGAGGTCTGGCATGCAGCGTGTGACAGCTCTCAAAACCATTGCACACCAGTCCATAGTTATTTGTACTCTTCCTGATGCTGGATGATATTTCTGTTCAATAGTTGTCCCTTTGTGAGCAGAAAGCAGGATGTTACTGTTCCCCAGTGTGTTCTGCATTTGAACACTGAAATAAAAAGGGGTATGTAAGCAGGGAAACTTTCTTGTGTGATAGCAGTATGGATGTGGTCTTATGCTCCTTGACAGTGTGATTCAGTATTTAAGGTAACATGAGAATTGCTTCCAGTCAGTTTATATTGGTGTGATGGGTTGGCCCTTGGCTGGGGGCCAAACCACACATACCCGCTCACACAACTCCTGTCCCCACCCAATGATCGGGGAGAGAATTAAAGGGGTAAATGGAAAAGAGAACTCATGGGTTGAGATAAGGACAATTCAATAACTATACTACAACAATATTGAAAATAATACTATATATAAATATACAAATGAGTGATACACAATGCTACTGCCCCCCGACCCAATGACCAAAGGCTCAGCCTGTTGCTGGCTAACGATCCCAGAATTACACTCACAATTACCCCAGACGGGGGGGTGCACCACTCCCGGAGGCACTCATGGAACGGAGATAGTAGTCCGAGCGTTCCAGACCGAGAGCTGACCGAAGTCGGGGGGAAAATGACCACCTGGCCCCAGCTAACGATCCCCCCAGAGAGGGAGGGTCCTGAAACTCATGGAATGGAGATAACAGTCCGGGCATCCGTGTCTGGCCCCAGCTAATGATCCGGGAGAGGAGAGGGGTGGGGGGGGGGGACGCCTTGGGAGAGTGATGCGGAGTCAGAAGAGAGGACTGAAACTGAAAGCCACTGGAACCAGGAAGCGAAGGCAAAGAGAACGATCCTTCCGGGAGTCCTCACCTATATACTGGGCGTGATATGTATGTTATGGAATAGATTATTGGCTCCTCTGGTTCTCAATCTAGTAACTGTAGAATGAATCCTGTGCTAACAGCCAGGGCTGGGCCCTCCCAGCCCTTTACCCCCCCGACCTGCCTGTGGAGAGCAGAGAGGCTGAAGGACCTTGAAGTATCCTAGCAGTAATTATAAACGTTCCTTTCTTATGAGCTTTTCTCCTGAGCATAAATCCAAAACATAGCTTCTTGCTAGCTATTTATGAAGAAGAGAAAAAAAATTAAGAGTTAACTTTAAGCAGTCTGTGCTTAACCCAGGACATTCTCCACCCCTTATTCCATACCATTCACGTCATGCTCAGATCCCACTATTCCCTTAATCTATGGACCACCCCTCCATAATTTTATTGAGTTCATTTAGTCTATGACTTTAGGCTTCATCTGTCATGGCAGTCTTTCAAGGCCGGATAAAAATGATGCAAAGTCCACTCAGTTGGTAGAGCATGTTGTTGGACGCAGGAGATGGATGCTGTATAGTCTCTGTTGCATACTGCATCTGGAACTCACACTTCTGGTATACCCGTCACAGTCCACGTCTATGGTCTGCAAGCTGAGGATGTCAATCTCAGGGAAGTTGCTGGACATCAATTCTGATTCTGTTGAACCTGCAAGATTCTTGATTGAATATCATTAGTATAATATATATATAACAATCATAGCAATGATAATATGCAATGGCAGGGTTATGCAGAAGCTAACACTGTACAACTAAATTTATCGGCCACTTTCACCCATCATCAAATCCCCTTGAGGTACACATCGAACCTCACCGTCCTTCTGCATTACCCACCAAGTATACCCAGGTCCTTGAGCAAAAGCAATCCCACGAAAGGGTTTGCCTTTACCTGAGGCGGGAATAACCCAGACTGTCTTCCCCAGCATGTTCTTGATGTGAACCAGAGGGACTTTATCCCCGTCTACAGTACGTAAAAGTTCTAACTAGGCAGGACCAGCCCAACTAGCAGATCCTCTCATGTTAACTGGCCGAGTGGCTTTTGCCAAATGTATATCCCAGGTTTTGAAATTTCCACCCCCCATTGCTTTCAGTGTAGTCTTTAGCAGTCCATTGTGTCGTTCAATCTTCCCCGAAGCTGGTGCATGGTAAGGGATGTGGTGCACCCACTCATAGACCCACAAGTGTCTATGAGGCTGTTTTGGAAATGAGTCCCGTTATCTGACTCAATTCTGTCTGGAGTACCATGTCGCCACAAAACTTGCTTTTCAAGGCCCAGAATAGTATTCTGGGCAGTGGCATGGGGTACAGCATATGTCTCCAGCCATCCGGTGGTTGCTTCCACCGTTGTGAGTACATAGTGCTTGCCATGGCGAGTTTGTGGGAGTGTGATATAATCAATCTGCCACGCCTCCCCATATTTATATTTAAACCAGCGTCCTCCGTACCAAAGAGGTTTTAGCCGTTTAGCTTGCTTGATTGCAGCACAGGTTTCACATTCATGGATAACCTGTGCAATAGTGTCCATAGGTAAGTCCACCCCTCGATCGCGAGCCCATTTGTATGTTGCATCTCTTCCTTGGTGACCTGAGGCATCACAGACCCAGCGAGCTAAAAATTTTTCACCGTTATGTTGCCAGTCTAAGTCCACCTGAGATATTCTGATCTTAGCAGCTTGATCTACCTGTTAGTTGTTAGTTGTTATGTTCTTCAGTAGCTCGACTCTTGGGTACGTGGGCATCTACATGACGTACCTTTACAACCACGTTTTCTACCCGGGCGGCAATGTCTTGACACAATGGGGCAGCCCAGATGGGTTTGCCTCTGCACTGCCAGTTACTCTGCTTCCATTGCTGCAGCCACCCCCACAGAGCATTTGCCGCCATCCAAGAGTCAGTATAGAGGTAGAGCACTGGCCACTTTTCTCGCTCAGCAGTATCTAGAGCCAGCTGGATAGCTTTCACCTCTGCAAACTGACTCGATTCACCTTCCCCTTCAGCAGCTTCTGCAACTTGTCGTGTGGGACTCCACACGGCAGCTTTCCACTTCCGATGTTTCCCTACAAGACGACAGGACCCATCAGTGAACAGGCCATATTGCTTCTCATTGTCTGGCAGTTCATTGTACGGTGGAGCCTCTTCCGCACGTGTCACCTCTGCCTCTTCCAGTGACATTCCAAAGTCTTTACTTTCGAGCCAGTTGGTGATCACTTCCAAGATTCCTGGGCGGTTGGGTTTCCCTATGCGAGCTCATTGTGTGATCAATGCAATCCACTTACTCCATGTAGCGTCAGTTGCATGATGTGTAGAGGGAGCCTTTCCTTTAAACATCCAGCCCAGCACTGGTAGCCGGGGTGCCAGGAGGAGCTGCGATTCAGTGCCAATTACTTCTGAGGCAGCTCGAACGCCTTCATATGCTGCCAATATCTCCTTTTCAGTGGGAGTGTAGCGAGCTTCAGATCCTCTGTATCCCCGACTCCAAAACCCTAGGGGACGTCCTCGAGTCTCCCCCGGTGCCTTCTGCCAAAGGCTCCAAGAAGGACCATTCTCCCCAGCTGCGGTATAGAACACATTTTTGACATCTAGTCCCGTCTGGACTGGTCCCAGGGATACTGCCTGGACTATCTCCCGTTTAATTTGTTCAAAAGCCTGTCGTTGCTCAGGGCCCCATACGAAATCATTCTTCTTTCGGGTCACTTGGTAAAGTGGGTTTACAATCTGACTGTAGTCTGGAATATGCATTCTCCAGAAACCTACAACGCCTAGGAAGGCTTGTGTTTCCTTCTTGTTTGTTGGTGGCGACATGGCTGTTATTTTATTGATCACATCCATGGGGATGTGATGCCGTCCATCTTGCCATTTTATTCCCAGAAACTGAATCTCTTGTGCAGGTCCCTTCACCTTGCTTCGTTTTATGGCAAAACCAGCTTTCAGGAGGATTTGTATTACTTTCTCTCCTTTCTCAAAAACTTCTCCGGCTGTATTGCCCCACACGATGATGTCATCGATGTATTGCAGGTGTTCTGGAGCTCTGCCCTGCTCCAGTGCATTCTGGATCAGTCCATGGCAAATAGTGGGGCTGTGTTTCCACCCCTGGGGCAATCGATTCCAGGTGTACTGAATGCCTCTCCAGGTGAAAGCAAACTGAGGCCTGCACTCTACTGCTAAAGGGATGGAGAAAAATGCATTAGCAATATCAATCGTAGCATACCATTTGGCTGCCTTTGACTCCAGTTCATATTGAAGTTCTAGCATGTCTGGCACGGCATCACTCAGTGGCGGCGTGACTTCATTCAGGCCGCGGTAGTCTACTGTTAGTCTCCATTCCCCATTAGACTTTCGCACGGGCCATACAGGGCTGTGAAAAGGTGAGTGGGTCTTACTGATCACTCCCTGGCTCTCCAGCTGGCGGATCAGTGTATGAATAGGAATTACAGCGTCTCGGTTGGTGCGATATTGCCGTCGGTGAACTGTTGTAGTAGCAATTGGCACCCGTTGTTCATTGACCTGTAGCAATCCCACAACAGAAGGGTCTTCTGAGAGACCAGGCAAAGTAGGCAGCTGTTTAACTTCCTCTGTCTCCACAGCAGCTACGCCGAAAGCCCACCGATACCCTTTTGGGTCCTTAAAGTATCCTCTCTTAAGATAGTCTATGCCTAGGATGCACAGGGCATCTGGACCAGTCAAAATTGAATGCTTCTGCCACTTCCTCCCAGTTAGGCTTATTTCAGCCTCTAACACAGTTAATTCTTGGGATCCCCCAGTCACCCCTACAATGGAAATGGATTCTGGCCCTCTGAAGTTCGATGGCACCAGGGTGCACTGAGCACCAGTGTCCACTAAAGCTCTGTACTTCTGGGGGCCTGATGTTCCAGGCCATCGAATCCACACAGTCCAATACACTGAATTGTCCCTTTCCTCCACCTGGCTGGAGGCAGGGCACCCCTAATACTCTTCCTCATCAGAGGATTCATTGTCTGACCTGTGTGGTGCCAGACCAGAGGTCCCCTCACCAGGGTCAAGGGGGTCGATTTCAGTCTTTTGATGTCTGCGGGGCTGTCGATTGTCTTCTTCGACCGCTGCAACAACTCCATTGACATCCTTCTTGGGTGGTTTCTTCTTGATGGGTGTCTTCCGTCTTATTTCACGTACACCCGCTTCCAGTTTAGAGGTGGGTTCACCATCCCACTTCCTCATGTCTTCTCCCTGATCACGCAGGAAAAACCACAGCTTGCCCCGTGGTGTATGCTGTCTCCCTTGAACAGGGGATTGCTTTCTTCTAACTGCTGAAATACTGGGCTGCACAGATGAAGAGCAGACTCTATTTTCTCTAAATTTCCGGGGCTCCCAAGACAGCATCTCGGACAGCTCCACAGCTGAGATGCAAGCCTGTGAGGAGGCATCCTCTTTATATTGCCTGAGCCGGGCAGTCACAGTATTCACGGTGATGTCTTTGACATTCATTAGTGCTAGTATATGATGATATGATGGTGGTGCACTGTGCAGAACTTTGCGCCACAGGGGCTGTGTGCACCGGACTTCATCTGGATCTTCGGATGTCTGCGGGTCTGCCGGGTTATAATAGATCAGCTCCTGCACGGCTGATTCCCTTACGTGCTGGATACCACTTTCCATATTGCCCCACTTGCCTGGTTTCCATATATCTTCTTTGTGGGGGTACCTCTGCTTCATGGCGTGTAGGAGCCGTTTCCAGAGGCTGCAAGTCAGTTGCGTTTCTTTAACTCCTTTGCTGATGGTGTTGTCCCCAGCAAAATTTCCCAGTTGTCTAGCTTCTCCATGCTCTAGATGTAGGCTACCGGCTTCAGCATCCCAGCATCTGAGCATCCGGGTGAGGAAGGACTCAACTTTCTTACGACGATAGTCTTGTTTAATGTCTTGCAGCTCACGCCTAGTTAGAGGCCGGGTGGTTACAGTCTCTTGTACAATTTCTTCCTTTTTCCCCTGCACTCGTGATGGCCCTGCTCTGGAGGGGCCTGCCTCCTCTCCATCAGGGTCACGGGTCTCTTCCTCTCCTTCCCTCATAGGAGGAGCTTTTTCCTCCTCTTCTACACGTATTGATTTTTGTGTTTTCTTCTTCCCTACGGGCGCCACAATTAAAGGCAGAGACTCTGGGATGCTGCTTGATGAAGTTTGAGTAGTAGTGGTTGTAGTAGCTGTAGTGGGCACTGAAACCGGAGGTGGTGTGGAGGGCGCTGGGGTTTGTATGGTGGCAGGGGACACCAAGGTTGGAGTCACCACACTGTCTGCTGTAGTGGTTGATGTCTCTACCATACCGGCTGGAGGAGTGGTGGTGGAAGCTGGGTCATCACTGGTAATGCATTGAGTGAATCGTCGATTAACCTTAACAATGTATACGCGTTGATGTACGTTCACGAGGCCTAGCAACAGGATCAAACTGGTTTGAAAATCCCAGCGATACTCAAAGCCCTCAAAAGCTTTTGCAAATACTCTGGAGGAGAAGAGGACAGTGAAGGGAAGCATCACTTCCATAGTTCTGTTACTGGTGTAGTTGGCAGAAACGTTCAGCAAGGGGTACCCAGAGCCCAGGGATGACGCCACAGCTTCACTTAGGTTGGTGCCAACCATTGTAACAACGAACAAGATTAAGCCTGATAGTATTTTCAATTTTCCCAAAGCAAAAACCAACAATCCTCTTCATCAACAACGTCATAACCTCTGTCCAGCTCCCACAGAAAACCAGCAACCCATAAATACTGATAAATAGTATATGTGGCAAGTACCTCAATATTTCCCTCAGCAGCATTTCAGGCAACATAATAAATGCTTTAATACATGCCGTTCAAGTCTGTCATTATCTCAACTGCTCGTGCCCCATGTTGGGCGCCAGAAAGGAATGTGGAGGGTTGGCCCTTGACTGGGGGCCAAACCACACACACCTGCTCACACAACTCCTGCCCTCACCCAGTGATCAGGGAGAGAATTAAAGGGGTAAATGGAAAAGAGGACCTTGGGGTTGAGATAAGGACAATTTAATAATTAAACTACAATAATATTGAAAATAATACTATATACAAATGAGTGATACACAATGATACTGCCCCCTGACCCGAGGACCAGAGGCTCAGCCTGTTGCCACTAACGATCCCAGAATTACACTCACAATTCCCCCAGGCCGTGGATTGCACCGCTCCCAGAGGCACTCATGGAACGGAGACAGTAGTCCAAGAGTCCCAGATGGAGAGCTGGACCACCTGGCCCCAGCTAACGACCTGGGAGAGAGGGAGGGTCCCAAAACTCCCAGAACGGAGATAACAGTCTGAGTGTCTGTGTCTGGCCCCAGCTAACAATCTGGGAAAGGAGGGGGGTGGGGGGGGAAGGCCTTGGGAGAGCAATGGGGAGCCAGAAGAGAGGACTGAAACCGAAAGCCACTGGAACCAGGAAGCAAAGGCAAAGAGAACGATCCTTCTGGGAGTCCTCACCTATATACTGGGCGTGATATGTATGTTATGGAATAGATTATTGGCTCCTCTGGTTCTCAATCTAGTAACTGTAGAATGAATCCTGTGCTAACAGCCAGGGCTGGGCCCTCCCAGCCCTTTTCCCCCCCGACCTGCCTGTGGAGAGCAGAGAGGCTGAAGGACCTTGAAGTATCCTAGCAGTAATTATAAACATTCCTTTCTTATGAGCTTTTCTCCTGAGCATAAATCCAAAACATAGCTTCTTGCTAGCTATTTATGAAGAAGAGAAAAAAAAATTAACAGACTTAACTTTAAGCAGTCTGTGCTTAACCCAGGACAATTGGTTACAGTCAGCTTGTAAGACAGGTCTTCTACTAAGACAGATAATTCTGGTCCCAACATGAGGTGGTTTAAAAGCTGGAACAATGGTATAATTTTTGCCCATTTATGCATCTATTTTTTCTTTCTATAGGAGCATGAATCTGAAGGTGGGAGAACCCCATTAATGAAGGCTGCACGAGCTGGTCATTTATGCACTGTACAATTCCTTATTAGCAAAGGTAAAATACTAGTTTAAATAATTACTTGAAAACTTAAAATGCCACTTTATGACTCTGCATGTTTGTGATCCTTCTTCAAAATTAATCTGGTTATGTTTATATGAGCATTTGTCAAACCATTAAGAGTTTTTTTAAAAATTTCATTTAGTCGTTTAGTTAATTTAAATTTAGTTTGTTTATAACGAATCACAAAATATTTTGCTGGTTACTTTTCCTACTCTTTTGTATAGATTAATAAATAGATTTGAAGTACAGCAAATACTTTGTTTCTTAAAAAAGCACTTTCTCCTTCAGAAAAAAACCCATCCTCAAGTACTGTCTGAAAGAATAAAAATTGCACCATGTAGTGATACTGAGAGTGGTCAGAATGAAACTTCAGGAATCGTGCTTTGTACATCGTCTTCCTTCTTGTGCCGCTTGCGACGCCCACTGTTCACAACTGCCTTGTCTCTACAAGCTGAGGGGGATGATACATAGAAGCCATCAGTTACTCAAAATCCCTTGCTTTTGCTGTAGAAGTTTATATGAATTAGGAAGATCAGAAGAGAGAAGTTTATTCCAGAAAATACTGCACTTCTTGATCCTTTTTCTTAAAAGGAATTTCCTTGTGTTTAATTCTGCGATCTTCTCTCCACAGGTGCCAATGTTAACAGGGCTACAGCTAATAATGACCACACGGTGGTGTCACTGGCGTGCGCGGGAGGCCACCTGGCAGTTGTTGAGCTCCTTCTGGCTCACGGTGCAGATCCTACTCATCGTCTCAAGGTATTCACTTAAGGCTATGCATTTATCATAGGTACTGCACGAAGAGTGTGGTTGATTTGGTGGATTAGTAAACGTGCAATCTTAAATGGTCTAATTCATATTTTACGTGCTACACCAGGTAGCAAAATTCATCTTCTGGCTTTTTATTTCCAAAATCTCACTTCAGGATGGCTCAACAATGCTCATTGAAGCTGCCAAAGGAGGACATACAAATGTTGTTTCGTACTTGCTGGATTACCCAAACAATGTTTTGTCGGTTCCTGCAGCAGACTTGTCCCAGCTCACGCCTCCATCTCAGGATCAGTCTCAGGTAAGGCATAAGGAATTTTTTTTTTTTAAATATCACCATGAATGCTGCAAAGAAGCACTTCTTTAGTAGTTAACTTCTAAAGTCAGTTTAGATGTGAACATATACAGTGGAAAAAAAGTGTATGTATTTGAAGCTGGTAGAGAGTGAGGCAGTTGACTGGTATTATCCGCAGTATCCTAAAGAGTGTATGAGCTTTGTTCCCTTTTCTTCTCTTTAGCCCCAAACCAGTATCTTGAAGGAATATTATTTTCTTGGTTGTGTTTGCTCAGTATTCTGCTTCAACAGTTCTAAACCCTCAAATGTTGTTGCCAGTTTTGGTTGTCATATGAAAGAAAATATATTGTCTAAATTTTGAATTCTGCAGGCTGGAGAGGTAACTTTCTAGTGTAAAAGCCTGAAGATATTAACAGCTTTCCAGCCTACGCAGCCCAGGATTTTGTGAAGAGTGACATAGTTAACTCTGACGTGTTATCCACAATAAAATAGCATGGGACGGGTCATACTAAGAGGTAGCATGGCATACACAGTTTGGGAAGAGTGGAACGGAGGCCTGCTGTAGACATGTATCCTTGTGCTAACACTAGTCCGTTCAAGAAGTTTTTTTAACTGTGTGTCTGTGGCTTTGTTTTAAGGTTCCACGTGTACCGGTGCATACACTTGCTATGGTTGTACCTCCCCAGGAACCGGACAGAACCCCTCAAGAGAACTCGCCACCTCTCTTGGGAGTGGTCAAAGGTTAGTATGTAGCTACTCAAAGAATGTATGCAGTTTGGAAACTGGTAGGCTGGGGGCAGTTTTATATGAGTTTATGCATAGTGTAGTCACAGTCCACTCCATCTGTTCTTGAACACCTCTAATGAAGTGTAAATACTTAGAAGTATTTTATGTAGCGTATAGTTTTTGCCTATCTTGTATTCTACAGTAGAGTAACACTGGTTATTCTAATTTTATTGTGCTTATTCTGATTTATTAGAACTATACTTACTCTGATTTTTTTTTTGGAAGAAAATGATTGTGGTAGCTGCCATAGTGCAGACTGATAAAAAACATTAAACTCAAGGTGTGGTGTTAACTTTTGAATGTTGTACACTGGTCATCTAGAATAGTTGGAACTATCCATGAACTTGATGTATCAACCTTTTTCTGTTCCTACAGTAGTAATGCGAACATGTTGGCACGATAAAGTGCCAATGCAGATATACTTAGAGAAGAATTTTTCTTGTAATAGTAATAGTCCTTTTGTAAGTAATCATGTTGTCAGGGTTTTTGCTTTGAACATGGTTGTACTGACTGGTTAAAACTATTTGCAGTCATTAAACGGTGAATCTAGCAGTTCATTTCCAGCTATTGATTCTGTAGCAAACTCTTTATCTGTTGAGTCAGCTCAGAAAGAGAAGCAGATTCTCAAGTGGAAAGTTACAAACGGCAGCTCCTAATGATTTACAGTTTTGGGTGGGGTTATTAAATACTGTAGTATCAAAAGCTCTGTTAGCTAGCTTTACTTAATTCCTTTGTTCTGGAAGTGTTCAGTGCTTCCTAAAACAAGCAAACAAAAGACCCAGGGGCACAAATGAAGAGAGAAGAAAAATTGTGTGCCTAGTGGTGTTCAGGCGTCCAGACGTGACTCTCTCCACGTGAATGTGCCGTGTGTGTGACTTCTCAAATGCACCGAGTGCATCCTTGGCCTACACTTGATATTTTGGATTTCACTAAAGTCAGTGAACAAGTGAAAAGAATATGCAACTTCTGGTTCAAATAAAACAGCAAGAAGCCATATAGCAGTATGTGTGCCCTTACAATTAAATAAATATTAGTACTGAGAAATGGGTTACGTTCTGGAGGTACGCTCTGTGGCGCGTGGGAATCCAGGAGAGATGAGCTGATACTGAGCCAGAAGATTAAAGCTGTAACCTTAAAGTCTCGTCATTTAATCAAATTATGCAAAGCAAGTAGTTTATTGTAGTTTAAGAAACAGCTCTCATTGGAAAAACCCCCTTATTGCAAACGTCAGCGCCCATTTGAGGTGTGTTGTTAGCAGTACTGTGTTGTTAGCAGTACCGTGTTGCTGGGCCGATGCAGAGCTCTAGTTCTCAGCCTTTCAGGACACGCTTCATGCGTGTCAGCAAAACTAACCTGTGTTGTGTTGCAAGAGGTGTAGCAATTTGACGTGTGTCCTTGGGCTGGGGAGGTGTTCCTGAAAACTGTGTGCAAAGCACTTGTGTGTTTCTGATCTTCGGGGGGAAGAATGGCACCTCTGTGATAAGCATGGTGTGATGGCTGTAGGGACAGCCCTCTGGTACTGCACAGAGTGGGTGTTCTCTGCTGAGCTTCCGTCCGTCACTTGCTGTATGCACGTGGCTTTGATACCAGACTGTCAGCGTTAGACTTGGGAGAGGAGGGGCCAAGGGGGGGATAAAGGTGTGCTTGGTATTTCCAGGGGGAGCAGTCTTAGGTTCTTATGGAACAAAATTGTTTAACTCGGGGAAGACGAAATTTCTTGGCTTTGCAGTTCGAAGTAGCCCCCTGAGTTTTTGTATAAACTCTGAACTGCTTGGAGCAGGGAGAGGAGCACCCAGCCTGCTTAACCTCAGCCTAGTCTCTTAAGGGCCTGTGTTAGTTTTGCAAGAAATACAATAGTGACAACTTGTTCTCTGAAGAGTTCTTGGCCACTGGACTGTCAAACTAGAATATACTTTTGTGTTGTTATGATGCAAATACTGTGTGAGGTTTTTCAAGAGGAATTTATAGTCTAATTTTGAATTACACTGTTATTCTGCAGTAAAGTAAGAAGGCACATAGAATAGTTGCCATTTGAGTAGTTATTTTGGCAAAGGATTTAATATCAGTTTTATCAACTGGAAAGAGAACCCTTTCAGAGCTGACAGTGGGTCTGGAGAGGCTCAGGTAAAGGTGATAGCAAAGGTGGTAACCTCTGAAGGAGATGAAGCAAAATCAGGTGAAAGAAGCAGCAGAATTCGTTCATGGGATGGAACAGACCTCAGCTCTTCCATGCTTAGGAAGGATTGTTTTTAGTGCACTACGTTTAGCATGTGTCTGTTGTGTCCATGTAAAATCAAGTCCCAGTGAAGTTCACCTCTTTGTGCTCTGGGGGGAGAGGCAAGAGATCCCTCCCCTGGCATTTTGTACTTGCTGCTGCCCTTGAACACAGTCAGGGTTGCTCAGCAGTCAGCAGCGGTTCTGGTGCAGCAGCTCAACACTGAGAATCTTTTGACTTTCTGGAGGTATTTCTGCAGGAGCAGGGGATCTCCCTGGCTTTGCACTGCGACGGGTGCAAGCGCAGCGGCCGTGGTGCCACTCCAAGTGCCCCTGCAGCTGGTTGCTTGGAGCAAGGGGCTCTCAGTGCCCGTCCGTGAAACGGTTGAAAGGAATACTGTTGGGTTTCTTGAGGAAATCTGCTGGTGTGAGTGGTGCTGTTGATCATCCAGTTGAGTTTGTAAATGCAAGCTGATGTTTAATAAGAGTGGGATCGGAAGCTCCCAGTGGTGTTTGTGGTTCTGCCTTGGCCCTTTGCAGAGCACGCCTGGCAAGTGCAGTGGTTTGAACCCGTGGCAGGTTTTTAGAACATCACTGAAAGCCAACGTGCTGGTGCAACAAGGCAATGCTCAGGAAGCCTGTGGAAAGCAGCAGGACTGTTTTCTTAATCAAAATATTTGAACTATGTAAGGTGTTTTTAAACATTTCCAGATCTAAAGTAGTGTATTTTTGGAGGCTGGGGTATCAGTTCTTTTATAAATTTTTCTCCAGTTTTGTTTTACTTCATAGCCAATCTGAAATTGTGCTTACAGATGAGCTAACTGGCCTTAACTGAGTGCTTAAAACCTATCAACAGGCCATCTTAGATTCTCTGATGGTGTTTTCAAGTGGGCAGTAACGTGCAGTGTTTCTCATTCAGGATGGATGTTTTTTTAGAATTCCACAAGACCTACTAGACTTCAGTTATTTGTGTGAAAGTGCCCACATCTGCCTTTGATCCCTGGGAAGGAGACCAGAGCTCTCTTAAAGTTGAGTAGTATTTTGGGATTCTGGGAGCTTTTAAAGTTAGAACTTCAATATACTGTATCCCCATTACCCCTGTGCTAAATCTAACAGTCTAACAGCTTGGAGAAAGGAGAGAAATACAAACTCCGTGTAGCTTCAATAGCTACAAACTCAGTATTTTTGACTCCCAGTATCTCTTACGGCCATTACTGAGTTATATACTGACAAAAATCTTGTATATTGTGTGATTTAATCGAAATAGGGACCAGGTAAACAGTAGGACTGGAGAGATTATGTTGTTCCTGTTGAGGTGAAGGCGTTAGAAAAGCAAGCTGATATTTTTGTTTTTCTGTTCTGACTCCTTACAGACTTCTCTGGTTCACAGCCCAGCTGCCTATTCACTGTTCTGTGTGCTTCAGCGTCTCCTGACTAACTCTTGCCATTTCCTCCGTATTTTCTGCCTGGGTCAGGAGCTCACCTGGTTACGCAGGATGTTACCAAGGGAGATGCAACAGTCCCTGTCTCATAGCTTTCTAATGCCACTAGTAGTTTCTTAGTAGACTTAAAGACTTGTTATTCTTTTATGCAAATCTTCAGCAGTGGAGGCAGATGATTGCAAATCAAGATACGTGTAGGTCGCCAAGAGCACAAGTGTATAAACTTCTCATGGTGGTTTATGAAATGCTGCTCCGTTGAAGCTTCAGTCACGTGCATGCCACCAACTGCTTGAAATGACAATACAAGCGGTTGTATTCAGCCATGTAACCATTGCCTGTTGTATGTCGTTGCACCTTTTCCCTCAAGCGTTCTCTGGAATCAGCTGCAGGAGCGATAAAGTTTTGGCAAAAGTACCACATGGCTCGCAGGGGGAACATGGCAAAAATACAAACTCATCCGATCATTCAGCCCTCCACAAATTGTCCTGTTGTTAATAAAAAATAATTAAGTCTGTATTAAAAACAATGTAGCAGATGAACGAACTTGGGAAAAGTAGGCTATTGATGCCCAATTAGCCAGATTATATAATTATTGTACTTGGCATCTGTGTGTATATGGATTAACTGATTGTTTCCCTAAGATTTTAGAGATGAATTTCTTACTCGTATGAATTACAGTTAAACACAGAATTGTCATGAAAATTCAGTATTGAGCTCATGCTATTCCTTTTGATGAGGCTGGAGAATTTTAATTGCAAACTGCAAATCTAACTCTTGACTGCTGAGTGAATTTGGGTTTTTAAAAATCCCTAAAGTGCAAGGACAGTGGACAAGCAATTCTGTTAGCAAAGCACAAGATCTTAGGATAGATTTGTGCTTCCTGACCTCTGGTTTTTGCGAAGTGAGGAACAGCCTGAGTCTGTTTTTTTCATTGGTCGGTGTGTGTTGGTTGTTTTTTATTGTTCTGTGTTTTGGGGGCTTTTTTGGTTGTGGTTCTTTTTTTTTTTTTTTTTTTTTTTTAAGTTATAGGTAATATTACCTTCAGGATGGCATGATTTATATATCAGATATTGGTTCCAGCAGAGCAGATGTATTTGAATGTACAAATGTGTGTCACACAGTTGACTTTTTTCTTACTGCCTTTTTTTATGCTGGAAAAATCTTTTTGAGTTTAACTGTTTGGCTTTGGATCCACTCTTTTTTTTCCTCATTTAACAACTCTAGAAATTAAGGAGCCAACAAGTCCCAAAATTTAATCTCACAAAAAGTAAAAGTTTGATATAACGGTTTCAGTGGTAGTCAGATGAAAAGCAGGAAGCTGAAATGCAAGCTGTGTTAGCAGAAACTCCCTGAAGAGTGTAATGGATTGTAGAACAAACCTTTGGTCTTTTTCATTTTCTGAAAAGACCTTAAAAATAGTGATTTTTTTCTTAAACTTTTGTTGCTTGCTCTAAAATACAACAAGTGTCTGTCCTCAATAATTCATCAGTTAGTGCTTTTAGGGTAAGATCTGGACTGGGCTTTGGGCTGGTAGCGTCTCACCTGTGCTGCTCTACTCGTGGAAGGAGTACAAATGACTTCTTCCTTGGGAGGGGACATCCTGTGGATTAGAAGTCAGGCTAGAAGAGCAAGTTCCTTGACAATCCTAAGCACTCAACTTGAAATACTGTTTCAGACTTGTTCGCAGGCAGAAACCCTCTGCAGAATGAATGTGTTTTAAGCATATTTAAATTAGAGGCGTTTAATTGCTTAGGAGAGCCACCTGAGGACTCAGAATATGAAGCTTATTTTTCCAAACTCTTGCTCACAGTCTAGAACCATAGAATCATGAAGGTTGGACAAGACCTCAAGGATCATCAAGTCCAACCATCAACCCAACCCCACCCAACCCACTAACCCATGTCCCCAAGCACCACATCCACACGTTTCTTGACCCCCTCCAGGGATGGTGACCCCACCACTGCCCTGGGCAGCCTGTTCCAATGCCTCATCACTCTTGCAGTGAAGACATTTTTTTCTAATCTCCAGCCTAAACCTCCCCTGGTGCAACTTGAGGCCATTTCCTCTTGTCCCATCACTTGTTCCTTTAGAGCAGAGCCCAGCACCCCCCTCACTGCAGCCTCCTTTCAGGCAGCTGTAGAGAGTGATGAGGTCTCCTCTCAGCCTCCTCTTCTCCAGACTGAACCCCCCCAGCTCCCTCAGCCGCTCCTCGTCAGCCCTGTGCTCCAGACCCTTCCCCAGCTCCGTTGCCCTTCTCTGGACCTGCTCCAGCCCCTCAATGTCCTTCTTGTGGGGAGGGGCCCAAAACTGACCCCAGGATTCAAGGTGCAGCCTCACCAGTGCCCAAGACTAGGACCTTTAAATGTTACTTGCAGCCAGAAGGCATTACCAGCTGGTGATGGTGTCCCCCCTGTGCCTTACTGGGTGCTCAAGAGACCAGGAACGGCGCCTGGGGGAGGCTCGTCTGGGCGAACGGACTGTTGCAGCTCAGGTGCTCAGGAGATGTCCATAGGAAACATTTATGTCTCATTTCCCAGAGAGAATAAGTAGTCAGAGAGATGGGTGGGAAGCTGCCTTTGTGCAGAGTAGGTCCTGCCCTGAGCCGTGTGTGTTGGTCAGAAAACTGCCTGAAGCCGTGTGGGTGCTCTGCAGGAGCGGTGGGGAAGGCTGAGGGGGTCGGGGTAGGGACCTGTCTGAATATGGAACTAAGTAAAAGAGCAATTGGTGCTTCTGTTCGCAAAATTAGGCAACGCTCATTTCCTTACTGTGTGGCTTTCCTGGCATGTCTGTAACCACTCTGGGTTTTCTGTCAGCCCGACAGTTCTTTGTCCTGTAATCAGGATTAGTGGATGGCAGGTGGTGTTTGTGTAGCGACACCTGGATTTTGGTGATCCTCAGTCATCTGTTCATACTAAACATGTCTTCTAAAAGTGGCCCAAACAGTTGCTTCAGAGGCTAGGTTGACTACTTAATATTGCTAGGATTAATTTTCTAGTAGGTTGGTTGTATAGAAGGTTGATGCTCCACCAAAAAGATAAATTAAAAGAAAAAATTGAAGTAATTATGAGCTGGCCTGTAACTGGATTTTTGTCTTGTTGCACTTGTGTATTTCAAAAGTGTAAGTATGAAGTAGGGTCTTGTCCATAACTGTTTACTAAAATGGCACAGTATTTGTCATGATATTGTAATACAGAAGAGATTTGGGTAAAACAGGAAATTGCTACTTCTAAATATTTCCAATATTGCATTATATTACAGTGCTTCCATATTGAAAGCTGCCAGCAGCGTTTGCTCCAGCCCTGGTTTGAGCTGGCCGTTCAGGTGTGCGGGTCAGTTTTAGCACATCGTTCTTCCTGCCTCTCCGCCTCTTCCAGTATCCCCCAGATTACAGGTTGCAAGTGTGTTCTGGCAAGGAAAGGGTGGTCTGGAACCTGCAAAGTGGCCCTGCTAACCAATTAGGAGCTGATTAAAGTAAATCTCTGCACCTCTTCTGGAACAGCTCTTCACCTGCTGGTGCCCTGGTGCCTGTCCTCAGAAACCGTCCCAGCTTTCCGTGCCCGAGACCAGCCTCGCTGCCTCCGCCCGCTCTGGCTCTCAGAGCAGGGCTGTGCTTCTGCTCTTTACTTTCTCTTCTGCTTTTAGAAAAGTTTTCTTGTGACAGGGTTTTCTCCCCAGGTGGGAGTTAGTTAAGAGGGGTGATATTGGTACTTGAACTGCAGATTTTCTTTCCTCCAGAGTGATGGGGGCTGTCCAGAGCTGCCAGGTCCCGGGAATGGAAGTGGTAGATAAGGTGACCTTAGGAGTGCCTCTGACAGAGCAGTGCAAAGGCTTCCTGGCTTACTCGTGTCTGAAAGGCAGGGTGAATTTGCGGTTAGGTTACTGTGGGGTTTCTGCTGCTTCAGCGGTGGAGCAGCTTAGTTTCAAAAGACATCAATTGACTTTTGCTAGTCTCTAATAGAGATACAGATAAGCATTTCAGAGATTTTTTTCTGAGTGCAGATCTATTTTTCAAGAGTGGTCTGCAGTACTAACATTGTACGCCACATTTTGGAATGCAAGGATAACTAAATAAACACTAAACACACCACAAAGCCACAGCCAGCAGCTTATAGCAGGCCACCAGCCAGCACAGAGCCAGTTATTGCTAGACTTCAGTCACATTCTTTATTGTTCTGAGAAATTGTTTTGGGACTCAGTTATGGTTCAGAGGCAAAACAGTAGTCGTGGCTGGAACCACTGGCTTGTACAAAGCAACTATGTGAAGTACTGGGCTGGAGAGAGAGCTTGCTGAAGGCTATTAGTGTTGTGGCGTGCTGGGGTGTTTCCTGGGGTTATTAAGACTTTTTGTTGTTGCCCTTAAATTTAGATACGGTTTGCTTTCACTTCAGAGTCTGAAGGTATTCAGCACAGTGTTGGTTCAATTCTATTTGAATGCTTATTCTTTCTCTTTATAAGAGAAGATTCTCTTAAGATAAAATTCTCACATTTGTTTGCTTTTTCAATTAGTTCCTCAAAAAATATTCATTTCAGAGTGAGGTGTGTGTGACTCCTGTTTTGACAGCAACACAAAATAAAGTCCCTTGTGAATTGGTATTTTGGTGAAGGAATGCCCAGAGAGAAATAAGTCAGTGTTTTGGGAAACTTAATCCTTCCAGAGCTAGCGACAGATCTGTGACTTAGTTCTTGCATGCAGATTTTCACTTACCTGTGTGATAGTTAGGTAAATTTATTAAGCCGTGGCTCAAACTGCATGTAATCTTAATTCTGTTTTTAATGATTAATCGTATGAGTCCGCTGTGTAAATATTCCAGGTTTTCTTTTATCTTTTTTTTTAAGCTACATATATCACTGTGCGGGTATAGCAGATTAGCGTTAGTGTAGAAAATTATTTGATCAGGCTAAAACCTTCCACATTTTTAATTGAAGTTTCTTTATACTGAAGTCATAATTAAAATTTCAGCACTTAATGGGTTCCTATTAGCAAGATCCGACTGGAGGTTTCCCAGGCGTGGCTTTTGGGAAAGCCCCTTGGGTCACTTGAAGGCAGTGAGCTCTCAGAGAAGAACTGTCCTGCCTTGGTGGTCCTTGCTAGACTCGCGTTGAAGATTTTTTTTTTTTAATAGTGAGCAGAATTGTGAATTTGTTCCTGGAGAGAGGGAGGCAAGCAAGCTGTAAATTTTGTCTCAGAACTTCTAAAAAGGTGCTAAAACTTCAAAATATTTGTGTATGCTAAGTGTGCACTGGCAGGATTTTCTGTGTAATGTGAAGGGGGAATGCTGAAGTGTTTGGGGAAATACCAGTTCCAGATACTGGTCTTTCTGCAGAGCTGGTCTTCTCTCAAATATATACTACTTCTGCTTGTCACCTTGCTGTTGGAAGTTAGCCTCTGGAAAATAGTCTTGGTTTGATTGCCCACTAGAACGGCTTTGGGAACTCAGTAGACTATTTAAATTGCCTTGCTCTTGTTGCTGATTTCACTTCCCAGATGTATTGTCATGTGTGTCAGAAACTGTAAAGGTTCTTTATTCCTTAAGACTGAAATAGCTGTGTTCAAAGGGATGTTAGGACCCATACTGAAAATTCCAGCTGTATGCTTTGTCCTTTCTTGTTTTAACATGGAGTGTAGGGTCCACCTTTCTGTAGTTTGACAGATACAAAGTGTTAGTTGTAAGGGTTGTAAAGATTTTTTTCTTTTTTTTTTTTTTTTTTTTTTTTTTTTTTTTTTTTTTTTTTTTGGTGGGTGAGAGGGGAGGTTTGGGGTATCTTCAGCATGGCATTTTTTCAAACATTTTTCATGTGCTTAGGTGCATCCAAGCAGAAGTCAAGTTCCCTGCAGGTAGCAGATAAGGACCTACTGCCACCCTTTCACCCATACCAGCCTTTGGAATGCATAGTAGAAGAGACTGAAGGCAAGCTGAATGAACTTGGACAGAGAATTAGTGCTATTGAAAAAGCACAACTTAAATCATTGGAATTAATTCAAGGTGAACCTTTAAATAAAGATAAGATTGAAGAACTTAAAAAGAACAGAGAAGAACAAGTCCAGAAGAAGAAGAAAATATTGAAGGAGCTGCAGAAGGTGGAAAGGCAGTTGCAGATGAAAACCCAACAGCAGTTTACCAAAGAATATTTGGAGACCAAAGGTCAGACAGACGCAGCACTTCCCCTGCAGCAGCAGTGCCCACTTACAGGGGTCTTCCCAGAAGTGGAAGCTGATAAGGGTCTGCCAGAGGATAACTTTTCAGGGTTACCTCAGGTTGACACAATCTTGTCTAAAGATGACGAGCAACAACAGTCTCCACCACCTGCTGAACAAATAGAGTTTGTCCCTATCCAGCCTTTGCCAGCACCACAATGTAATTTTTCTGGTAATTTAGGTTATAATGGGACAGAGTCTCTTGAACTTCAGAAAGCATTAGGGAATCAGCAGAATGTAGGACAGCAGCAGCAAATTGCTGGGCAGGGGCTCTTAGTTCAAGAACCAGACGGATTAATGGTTGCCACTCCAGCACAGACGCTTACCGACACTCTTGATGACCTAATAGCAGGTGGGTTAAGAAATATACCTATTTTTGCATTAATCTGTGTGCTCAGTTTCCCTCTCTCTCCTTCCCTCTAAAAACATCTTGGGGTTTTCTAGTTTGGGAATACTTGCTTAAGAATAAAGTTCCTAATTAGTGCTGTTAATCCTAACAGTGACTCCAATTCTAACATGAGATTTTTAAGTATCTTTTTTCCAAAGTGCAAAACTTCCTGTACTGGAGACCTGTTTTAGCCCCTTTGGCCTCATCTTTTTCTGTGCTTCTTTAAAAAGCCGTATAATAAGTGATTAGTAGTGCCCATTAGGAAACTTGGAAGTGTGACAGTTTTATCTCTTCTGTAGAATTTTCTATACAGGCTTACACATGAGTGACTTTCTTCAGTGTAGTAGCCATCTCTAGAAAAATCCAATTATTGTCACTTGTATGGACGAATGTGTCCCTCTCCTTGCTGTTGGAGGTGTTGCTGCAGTTTAAACACAGCCCAGAATCCGCACACAATCGCTCTGTTCTGTAATGACTCGAGTTTTCAGAATGCCTGCTAAACCCTGGTTGTTGTACAGGAATATCTGCTTGTTAGATATAACATGGCAAAAAATGTGTGCTGTTATCTGCATGAAAACCAAAAATCCCAACGTCCTTCCATTGGTTGATAACGGTGTGAAGAGGAATGGAAGTTCCCACACGTGGGGTTTGTGTGAGTCCCCCTGTGCAAAAAGAGGTGTCCTTTCGGTTGGCTTCATTTCGTGGATCTGACTAGGATTGATGTTTGCTGCTGGAGGTATGTAGGATGTAGCCAGTGTTATTTGGTCTGTAGTTTTTGTTTTTTGTTTTTGTTTTTTTTTTAATTTGGTGGTTTTCAGCTTTTCTTTGCACCTTGTGTCTGTCCCTCAGCCCTGGTCTTCCCCCTGCCTCTGCCACCCCTCCCCTTCATCGTCACTGCTCTGTCCTCTTTGTTTCGAGGCTGTGGAGATGTGCGGTACGACCCTTTGCCAGCCCTTCCTGGGAACGGTTAGATGATAATTGCATCAAGCTCATGCAAGTCAAGACTGCCTGCAACTCTGCAACCCTCCCCGGAGCCTGTAGTTGTGGAGTAGCGGGTGTGTGTGCCAGCTCCCTTCAGCTGTAATTCGGATAAACCCTCTTGCAGGACAGATCGGTCTTCGTTCCCCCTTTGCTGGCATGGCGTGCCTCCCTCCCCTGCTCTGCAGTGCTCTTTAGAGTATTCGGCCAACGTTAAAACAAAGATGCAATTGGATTATTCTGGAATTTTGTTACTGCAGATTTAGTCTGGGAGTGTGCAAGGAGAATTGGAACGGTTAATGGGCAAACATCATTGACAAGGACTTAATCTTTGGAGTGGTTCCTGTTGCTGACAGTTGGACGTATCTAGCACGAGACCATGTGGCACTTACCCTTTCATGGTTAGCAGCTGTGTATTGCATCCAAAACACTCAGAGCACCCAAAATGAAAAACTGCTGCAGTCAGCCCAGTGCGGAAACTCTGCCGTTTGAAAAAAGGTTGCAAACAACCAGAAAAGCTTCATCTTAAAAATAATTTTAAAAACCTTGAGTAGGCATCAGCTCATTTTCTGAAACCATTTACTGTTTTTGCTAAGTAGTTGAAGACATTTTTTGCTAAGAAATGAGGTTTACTCTTTTCAAAAATCAATACAAACAGCATGCTCTTAAACAGCTATTAGAAACTGTATGTAAAGAAATGCAACTCAAGGAAACTTTGGCTGTCCAATTCCAGAGGCTTCTGCAAAAAAAGATATTGATGTTGCTTTATTGAAGTATATTTTCTTCTGCAATTCATAAGTTTGTTTTATTTCCCTACCCCCAAAAATTGTTGGAAAAGAGTCAGATTTTTGCTCACTTTAAAAATACAGACTGAGTAAAAGAGTGACCCCTGTGTAAACTGGAGTCCTACTGTTTCTCTAATTTATGTACATTTGAGAGCAAACTGTAAATCTGCCTACTCGCACTACAAACTCTTGATCCATATTTAGAACACACTTGACCATTTTCCACAAACTAGCCCATTAGTCCTTAATTTTGTGGAGAAGTCTTGAGCAATAGAAACTGTTACGAGAGCTGATTTTTACACGCGTGCTGCAGGTGCCAGGTAAAATTGTTAAGGGGTGCTTGGCGGGTGCGTGGGAAGTCTGTCTCCTAAGAAGCTCTGTCTGGCGTGCGGGTGTGCCGAGGAGGTGTCTCCCTTGATGGCGGTACCACTGGTGGAGCTGCAGTGGTGGTGGTGAGCGACTCTTGGTTTAGAAGAGGTATGAATATTTTCATTCCTGCTGAGTATTCCGGTTTGTATTGAGTCTACTTCAAAAGACCAGAAATGTTAAATCGGCTTTTTGCTGTCCACACCAAAATACCTTTTACTGTTGCTCTTACCAGTGGCGATAAAAAGCAAATTTTTCAAAGCATTAGTTGAGACTGGTTGCAAGGGTGAACCTGCATTTCTGCAAAGCCTCAAGTCTTTATTTTGGTAACTAACTTAACTAACCTTCGGAAAGTCAGATAAAACCTAAAAATGGAGCAGCTCTCTCCAGTCCAGAACATTTTGGTTGTAACGGAGTTTGTTTAGATGTGCTGAAGCAGGAGTCTTGCAACTAATCCTGTCTTTGAAGGTGTGACTTACCACAGTCAAAATTTTAACGTTAAGAGTATAGACGTTGTGCAGTTTAGAGTGGGAAGGCAATAAATTAGTTCTGGATCACATCTTCCAATAGGAGAGGATGTTTTGGATCTAATTTTCATTGTTCAGTAGACATTGGGTTTCTTGAAGCATCTTGTCTGGTGTGGTTGGAGTTTCATTTCGGTTCACATGATGCATTTACCGTAGTAGACTTTTTAGGTGGCGGTGTCTGAATTGAGGCTTTTTTTGCTCTTTTAGAGTATTCAAGATGAGGAACTTCCTTTTCTGGTAGGTTTTGTCTCTAGTTGGAATATTTTTATTCCTGTTTGTTCTGCTTGGCTGGTATTTTTAGTCAGGAGGTGGCATCTCTGCGTGCTTCTGACTCTTCCTGCGAGCTCCCATTTGTGCACTGCAGTTCCAGGTGTGTTTTCAGAAACTTTATTAACTGTCATGTGGTTCTGAAGTTCTGTCTGTGGTCGGTTATACAGAACTGAGATATTTTAAGGTACTGATTTGGAAGGCGACACCTGAGTTACTGTATTTGGGATCGCTCTTTGGAGTAAAACTGGCTACTGGGATAATCTGGAGTGAGGAACGGTGACTGATAAAACAACACACGGTTACCAGCGTGCAAAAGCCTCCGCGCAGCAACACGTTACTGAGAAGCTGCATGGGTGGGCTGAAAGACTGGTCACAAAAAAGCATTATTTTCTTTGTCCTGAAAATCCCAGTTCCTTTGAGGAAGGGAGAACAGAAATCCAAGTCCAGTATTGAGCAGCACCCATGCTCACGGCATGGCAGCCTTCGGGTGGGTGCAGTTCCATGCTACAGCTGCAGTCCTATCCAGATCTGCTTGCTTGAGGCTCTGCCAGTGCCTCCAGAGTCATACTTAGAAAAAATGCCAAGTTCTTGCTTCCTTTTGTTTTACTCATGTTTTCTGTGATGTTTTTTCATAACTTTGGAAAATAGTCATCCACGTCTTTGGAGATCTGTCTTTGACTTCGCACTGATTCAAAGACAGTCCCTTTGAAAAGTCGCAAGCTTGGGGACCTGAATTATGTCGTTACAGAATATTTTTTAATACAAGTCTTTTGAGTATTGGAGTCTATGGAAACATCCAAAACCCATGGCACAAAATAGGTATTTTCTAAAGATCTGAGGCATTAATTGTGAAAAATGATTTTTATTAGTGGTTTAAATCAATGCCTGGCTATCAGTACGTCTATCAGCACCCTTCCCGGTGAAAAGACAAAACACCTGTTCGATAGGAAGCAACCTGCGTGTCAGGAAGTTTCTGCCTTGTCTCCTCAGAGGGTGAAAGTCACACCTTTTTCTACTCTGTTAGAATCCTGCGGCGTGGCGTAGAGCTGCTGATGGTGATGTCTGCCTTGGCTGGCAGTCCCGGGCAGTGCTGGTGCCGCTCTCTGCTGTTGAGCTGCAGCCATTCCTGTGCTGATGCCCGTGACTGAGATGAAGGTTTGGAGTGGGTCTGGTGGTATTGTTCCTCCGGAGGCTGCACATCAGCTTCTGGTGCTGTGTGTGTGACCTGCCAAAGACTGGGGATCAGCAAGTCGTGCTCAGCGTCCCTGAGGCTGGTGCCGGACCGATGGAGCTGTCCCCGAGGATGGAGCCGTCCCCGAGGGCGCGGCTGGGCTGCTCCTGGTAGCAGGAGGCAGAAGCAGAGAGGCAGCTCTCCAGTTGTGTCCCGTTGGTAGGATGACCTTGTCTCCCTGGACGGGGTTCACAGGAGCAGTAGCTGTCCCACCGCCTGTGGTTGAGGTTGGTAACCCTGAAACTTGGGGAAATAAGAGTTAACTCCGATTTCATACAAACTTATGTGAAGGGATGTTGGAACCATTGTTGCAAGGTCATCTTTGCATGTTGATGTGTAACTTAGGCTGAGCTAAATCAGCCCTGTTGGGGCTCTGGAAGCTGGAGGCAGAAGTTCTCAGACAAGTTTGCTCCACAGAGCACAAGTTGCGCTGGTGCTCCATGGGGACAGCGTGCCAGCCATGCTAAGGAAACAGAAAATTACCCTTTAAAAAGTTTTGTAAACTCAGTAGCTATAGAGAGGATGATTAATCAGTGGGTGTTCTAGGATTGGTTTTTTTTAGATTTTGTTTTAAACAAGAGTTTGAGGTATCAGTACAGGGTTTGTCTGCATTTCTGCTGCCTTTGGCGTTCTCTCTCACGTCTGATACCGTTGTCACTGTGCCCGTGAAGTGCTTATCGCACACGTGTCAAGCACATGATGAAAATCTAAAGTATGCAAGAAATACTTGGACATTTTCAGTCATGGCTGTGAAATTAGGAGAATTTGTGGGACCTGTGACAGCAGCACTGGATATATTACACGAAGGACCCGTGAAGTGGCTCAGACGGAGCCCCCCTGCGCACGCCCGCTCTGGATACGCAGCATGTGCGCGGTTTTTTGGATGTACCTGTAGCTGCAAGATCTGAAAGTGCTGAGCCAGGGTTTTGCACGAGGAAGGACCGGTTTGATTTAATGTAAGTCTTTAGCAGGATGATTTGGTGTCTTGTATTTTGGAAAGAATAATCTTTAGAAATCCAATTAGTATCTTGCACTATGGCGCATTGAGCAAGAAAGCAATTGTGTTGCATTAATTACTGCTCATCTCTGCTGTGAGCAGTAATCCAGAGTAAGCCGATGGAGCGTGGGAGCTTGTGTATTTGAAACTTTTGGATACAAACCTCGTTTGCTCATAAGGTTAATGTGAAGCGAAAGTCAACTCAGAATTCAGGTATAATTCTTTATTGCTTGAATGTGTTAGCCAAGGATTAATGCTGGTTTTGCTTATGTGCCAGGGAGAATGCTTTACTTGAAAAATACAATTGAAAACTGTCACCTCCCAAAATTTCAGTGACAAACCCCCGCCACGCTTCCAGAACCTGGCTGAAGTGACCTATCTAGACTTTCTCTCATCTGTTTCCTTTCTCGCCACGTGCAGTCCTGTCTGCAGCCCTTTAGGCTGAACTAATGGTATTAGTGGTCATGTTGAGGATTTTTCTAAGACTTTTCTGTCTACACTCTTTTCCTGTGAGTAATTGTTGGTGTGTAGTTTGTCAATGGAATCGGAAAGGTTGAGCTGGGAGAGGTTTGCAAAAATTTCTCTTAAGTCATACAGAGGTTTGAGTTCATCCTTCATCTTCCCCTAGTGCTTGAAACACTTGGACAAAAGCAGAATGCCGCTGCTTGTTCCTTACCTGCAGTTGCTGGTGTTTTCCATTGGTTCTATGAACACTGCAGAATACCGCGTGTTCTGGAATCATTGAGCTAACCAGGTATTCCATCCAGTGAGGCTGCGCAGTGTAGAAATTTGGTGCTCCGGCAGTGAAAATACTTGTCAAACTCAGCTGCTATACCAGCCTGGCTTGCTGCAGTCAAAGTGCACTTGTAGCTAGTGCTCGTGTTTGTCAGACCTTCCTGCCAGCCCCAGCTGAGCCTTGCGTTTGTCTGGACTCCCCTTGGACTCTCATGGGGTTGCAAAGGCAGGCACGCTTGTTCTGGTAAAGCTTCATGTAAAACTAGTTGATCAAAATCTGATTCTCAATTATCAAGTCTTGAATTTTTTTTTCTTTCTTTTTTTTTTTTTAAAGAATCACAGAATCACAGAATGTTAGGGATTGGAAGGGACGTCGAAAGATCATCTAGTCCAATCCCCCTGCCGGAGCAGGAACACCTAGATCAGATCGCACAGGAACGCATCCAGGCGGGCTTTGAATGTCTCCAGAGAAGGAGACTCCACAACCTCTCTGGGCAGCCTGTTCCAG
>WKFP01014903.1:30195-60814 GCA_011057875.1 Pterocles orientalis | reverse complement strand
GGTTC
Source organism: Pterocles orientalis (assembly GCA_011057875.1). Taxonomy (NCBI): domain Eukaryota; kingdom Metazoa; phylum Chordata; class Aves; order Pterocliformes; family Pteroclidae; genus Pterocles; species Pterocles orientalis. Next base: position 60,809 of record WKFP01014903.1, on the reverse strand, counting down.
AAGCTGGAACATAGGAGGTTCCACTTGAATATGAGAAAAAACTTCTTTACAGTGAGGGTGACAGAGCACTGGAACAGGCTGCCCAGAGAGGTTGTGGAGTCTCCTTCTCTGGAGACATTCAAAGCCCGCTTGGATGCGTTCCTGTGCGATCTGATCTAGGTGTTCCTGCTCCGGCAGGGGAATTGGACTAGATGATCTTTCGAGGTCCTTTCCAATCCCTAACATTCTGTGATTCTGTAATTCTATGATCCTATGATAATGGAAACTGGTAGCATACTGGAAGTTTTGAACACGTGATAACATCCTTTCCCTGCCTGGCTAACAGCAGAGGCCACAGTGTGTCTCTTAATGTGTGTGCTGTCTTTTCAGGTTGTTGATTTGCTGTTGGCCCGGGGAGCAAATAAAGAACATAGGAACGTGTCTGATTATACACCGTTAAGCCTTGCTGCGTCTGGTGGCTATGTTAATATCATCAAGATTCTTCTCAGTGCTGGGGCAGAAATTAATTCAAGGTAATGTGTTACCTCCACCTGAGGAACGGAGCATAGCACAGTTCCATTGCTGGCTTTGCTCTGAGGCACAGGTTGGAGTCTCTAATGCTTTCAGACCTCCTTGCAGCCTTTCTGCACTGATGTTATCCTTTATGTGCTTTTAAATTGCCTTTGACTAGCACAAACTTCATCTCCCTTACGCCTAAATCTTACAGTTTGCAAACCTATTCCTTCCCTTTCTGTTTTCCGCCATTCTGGGATCTAGAGGTCAAACTCTGTTTGTGCCCACCAGCACACTCGGGGGAGCTCTGTGCCTGTGTCTGGAGATGTCTTTTTAAGTAAGAGGGACAAATTTAAACAGCTATGTTTCTTAAGTGTCCTCTTTATTAATTTTCGGAAAACCTACATATATTTTGTCACCAGCGAAAGTTAAAACTGCATCTGAGCTACAAGCGTGTTCTTTTCTGAATGAATCAGGTGCAGCCTTGATTTTTAGTGTATGTAGTTCAAGGCTTATGTGTGCTTCTGCCACCTGTGTAGAAGCTGAAACATTTTCCTTGTTCGTGAACTGCAGTTGTCTATTGCATGTAGTTACTCTGGTTTCTTCTAATAAATTCCAAAATGCAAGTATTTTAGGTCAGTGTCTGTACTGCATATGTTGTATGTTGCTTTCTTAGTTCCAACAAAACCTTTTGTTCCTCTTAGCTATGCTTGCCCCAGACCATTCCTCTGGTTCTGGGGACTGTAGTTTGTTTCTTTCCCTTTAGGACCGGGAGTAAGCTAGGTATTTCTCCTCTGATGCTGGCTGCTATGAATGGCCACGTACCTGCTGTGAAACTGTTGCTTGATATGGGTTCTGATATTAACGCCCAAATTGAGACCAACCGGAATACAGCCCTCACTTTGGCCTGCTTCCAGGGCCGAGCAGAGGTGGTCAGTCTGCTTTTGGACAGGAAGGCCAATGTTGAGCACAGGGCGAAGGTAAGCGTGTGAATCCCCTTTCCTTGTCACTTATTTCTAACAGGTGGCTTCTCTGAGGCATCAAGTTTCTCCAGATTTTCCTGTTACTTTGAACCTCTCTGGGCTCAGAGGACTTATTAAATCAGAGGACTTATTAGAAGTTCTGAAATAAGTTTTTTTTTAAAAAAAAAAGAAAGCATCAGTGATGATGAATTTTTTGCATGAAGGAAAAGCTGACTGGTCCTCCTGAGTTCATAATGAAACTGAGATTGACTTGTGTTCTGTAGACTGAGAGACTTTCCAGGTTTAACTTGAGGTGATGTTCGTTACCGGAACAGATAGATACACATGTTTTTATATATGCAAGAAATCTGGGCAGCAAGGCAATAGTGTTGTTTATGGTGATTTTCATATAGACCAGCTTTCTTGCCTACAACAGAAGTAGTGCAGTCAAACTTTGTAAAGCTTTTACATTGCTGTAGAACCCGTGGCTTCAGTGCTGTGACTTTCTGTGCCTCTGAAATGCTCCACAGGTCCCATCCTTTGGTACTCTGGGACAGCTTTGTGTCTCCTGCCATAAAGCAAGCTTAAAGCTTGTGTAGACAGCCAGACTGATTTCCCCAGCACAAAGGAATTTTTGGTAACTCCTAAGGCTGCTGAAATAATTGCTGTGTCTGTCTACCCCGCCTGCTTCTGGAATGACTGTGGCTGGAGAAAAGGGGATATGGATAAAAGCCAGCTCTCCTCTGGTCAGTTGGGCATGTTAGCAGCTGGTGTAAGTTTGTTTAACAGTCTAGCCTGGCAACTACATTGGGCCCAGATCAGCCTCAGCGCTAACGGAAGATAGAGAAAAGCTTATAGCTTATAGCCAGTTTCTGGACATTTTTGTAGAAACACTTGTGTCTTCATTTGGATCTGTTCTAATTTTTAGAGATCGTGTTGTAAACTTCATTTTTGGTGTTGAGACAGGTATCTGGTGGCACTTAGCCAACAGTTTGCCTGGATTTGTATAAATCAAAGCCCAAGATATTTGTTTTTCGGGTTTTGTTTTGTTTTGTTTTGCTTGTTTTTTTGGTTTTTTTTTTTAATTTTTGAGAGAGAGTTAGGCTCATAAACTAAATATAAGCAGCTAAGTAAAAACTCTAATTTCTCTGTGTAGAAATCATTTGTTTCTTACCCAAGGTATATTGTACACGTTTCACACTGTAACTCATTCCCTTTGCGCAGACTGGTCTCACACCTCTGATGGAAGCAGCTTCAGGAGGATATGCAGAGGTTGGAAGGGTTCTCCTTGATAAAGGAGCCGATGTTAATGCTCCACCTGTGCCTTCCTCAAGAGATACAGCTTTAACAATTGCAGCAGATAAGGGTCACTACAAGTTCTGTGAGCTCCTGATCAATCGGTAAATTATTTCTTCTCATTAGCGGCACATTTGTTCTGTAGCTGTATTCCTCTGTGGCAAGGATGCCCTTGTTCCCATTGCCTTGTGCATCTGAGGCAAAAGGGAATGGGAAGCTTTGTGCATGGGATGTTGTGTCTGTTCGCTACTCTCTAGTGTTATCCTGGAGCATCCTGCTTCTTCGGTGTTAAGCTAAGCAGGCAGCTGGGACTGGAGGTAAGCACAGTGTCTGGCGTGGCAGCTCTGGCTGTGTGTTAATCCAGAAATTCCCACGTGAGTGTTTCCCTGCTGTCACCTGGGGGGCAAAGCCTGGAAGTTGCTCTTGAGCTCTTCAAGCATGACCCTATGCACAGCCCAAATCTCTGGGAGTTGGTTGTCCTGTGGGCAGTCACCACACTGCGGATAATTCAAAGGACCCATGGTTGCCGGTTCCATGGCTGTGGTGCAGGAGGCTGTGTTAGACGAGTGTTTGCTTCTGGCAGGGAGGTTTAACTAGTCCCCGTGTTGCTGCATTGCAACTTAAACTGCAGGTTTCAGGGACAGAATGTCTCTGGCCACTAGATTTCAGTAAATAGATATCCAATTGTATTCTGGTCTTTCGTGATCTTACTTCCTGACTTCCCCCTGTGCTCATACCTTGTTTGACTGGGTTACACTTGTACTTTTTTAGAGGAGCGCATATCGATGTTCGTAACAAGAAAGGAAACACACCTCTGTGGTTGGCAGCTAATGGTGGCCACTACGATGTGGTTCAGTTGCTTGTGCAAGCAGGAGCAGATGTGGATGCTGCGGATAATCGGAAAATTACACCTCTTATGTCAGCGTTTCGCAAGGTAGGAGACCAACTTCATTTTATGTTTCAGTGATAAATGTTTTCAAAATAGTTTCTCATTTGGGCTTTTAAACATGAATGTTTGATACTATTTTGGTAAAAATGCCTGCTTTAAATTAAACATAATTGTGTACTTCACACAGATGTAATTTTTGAGAGGTGAAAAACTTTGTTCCATAAAGTATGTTAACTTTATTATTTCTAGTTAAACACTGTCCAAAGCTTTCAGTGTTTGAGATTTCACTGCTTTGAGATTACCGTAGTCCCCTCTAAATTTCTGCAGATTATACTGCTTGTTTCCGTCCCGCTTTTGAGATAAGCAGAATACCAGTGTGTAATGGGCTGTTCTCCTGTTCTGTTCCTAATTTGTTGTTGAGTGGGCCACTTTGGGTAGTGGGCTCGCTTGTCGCCACCTTTTCTTCTTGGCAGGAAGAACATTGCTTTGTGCTGGTTTCATCCGTTACGTTGTTGGATGCAAGGACAGTAGCTACAGCAGTGGAATTCATTAACTGTAGCTGCTTTGCCTTTAACAAAATACCAAACGTGTACAGCTTCTTTGGCACACAGCAATGGTGAGCGTGCCACTGCTGTCCCTCCCCTGCTTTCAAGGAATGTCAGAGACAGCGGTGGGAGACTCTCTGTGTGGTTGCACGGCGTACCCCATCAGCGAGCGGATCCAGCAGCACAGGAATGTGTTTGCCAGAATAATACTCAGCTGGCTCAGTTCCACGATCAGACGCCTTGTAATTGAACAATCTAAGTTAGCTCTGTGGTGGGAGTGGCAAGAGAGTGGGTTGGGGTGATGGGTGGGCTCTGAAGAGGGTCATCTTGGCTGTCATTAAAACATGAACTGATGCCTCTGCCCTTGGGCTTGGTTTGGTCCTTGTATTTTAAAATAAAAAATCACTTGCGGGAGAGCTTGTCTTTCCCACCGTGGTGTAGAACCGCAGACGTGCTGTCGACACTGAGCACACAGTGACTACCTTTCTCCCCAAACAGCACCTTACCAGGAGTGTTCTTGCTTATTCTCAGTCTTTTGCATTGGATAAGAGATATCAAACTTGTATTTTGATGATGAATGTTGGAAATTTGCATACAAGCGATCAGAATTTTCTTTGCTGTTCTAGGGGCATGTGAAAGTAGTTCAGTTCCTGGTGAAAGAAGTTAACCAGTTTCCTTCAGACATTGAATGCATGCGATACATAGCGACGATAACTGACAAGGTGAGTTTCACTTTGGGAAAAGACCCTGTTCCCTGTTTTCAGCAAAAATATACATGAGAAATTCTTCCGTATTCAAAAACTGAATGTACATGTTTGTTCACAAAGGTTTGATTTGGAGGTTTGTGCACGTCTCCTTTTTAATACAGAACTTTAAAAGACTCAGCGTTCAGAGTCCTGTTCTGTTGAAGTAGTTTGTATGTTTGTGAATACAGGGAAGCTAATCTCATGCTTGTAGAGCAAGCCGCACTCCTCAGTTTTAGTTTATTATGGGGGTAGTAAGACAAGTTTGCATTCCAGGACCTGTTGAAAAAGTGTCACCAGTGTGTGGAGACAATTGTGAAAGCTAAAGACCAGCAGGCTGCAGAAGCAAATAAGAATGCAACCATATTGCTGAAGGAGCTAGACCTGGAAAAAGTGAGTAGCGAATTGCTGTCATGCCTAGCCTAATGGTTTGAACTATGCATTAATCTATAGGCTGTGCTTCCTGTTGGTGCTTCTTGGGGCCACAGTTCTTAACGCCGTTGACGGTATGTGCCTTCCTTCCTCTGCTGTACAAGCAGTGAAGTGTGTACTGGGGGTGGCAGCTTGGAACCGACCTCTGCTCAGCCGCTCCGTCGCCCTTTCTAGGGAGGCTTGGCGAGAGTTGCCTTAGGTAGCAGATCTCTTGCGTTACTTCAGTGCAGATGATGTGAATGAGGGAGGTCTTCAGTCTTGGTGGTGTGCTGCATGGTGTGTCATAAACCGTGTAAGATGTGGTCCGTAGGCATTTTGTGGGCTTGTACTCAGCGTTACGAAGGAGAGCCTAGCAGTTGCCTCGGGAGCTGTATGGAGCTGAGCAGAGAGTTAGGCAAAGCAACTTCTCCCTCACCGAGAATACTGTCAAGTGTCCCAGAGTGATGCAGAAACTTCTTTCATGGGCTCTGGTGATGGAGGCTCTTACAGTTTTTGATGAAATGTTTGATTTGTACGGTATTTCATTAATGACAGGGGTTTTGGACAAGTCCCATACTAGTTTATTAAATTTTCCAGGTTGCTGACTGGTTGAGTGCCTGTCAGTTGCTGCGCAAAGCTTCAGTATAGCATCATTGACTCGGCTGATTCCATGTATAAAAAAGTGGTCAAAATGATAGCAGTTGTTTCTGTTACATGCTCTAGGAGATCTTTTTGAGTCAAACATGTGAACATGGCTGCAGAAATACGGAGTTTATTAAATGTTTTTTGAGAAAGGACTGAGATGGTGAGAGATTTTGCTGGTTTCCAGTAAAATTGTTTTTATAATACCTCTGGTTACGTTGTTATTTTGTCACTCCTTAGAAGTTTTTGTGACCAACTAGTCCTGTTCCATAGGGTCTGCCCACTTTCTGCGTAATGATGATTCAGTATGTGACAAAGTCACTCCAGTTCATTGTGCTCTCCTCTCCTTTCTCCTTCCCCCCAGATTTCTAGGGAAGATCTGAATTATAACTATAATTTAGTCTGTGTGAAAATGTTTAAATATGGATCCTTTTCTCCTACATAGTCTAGAGAGGAGAGCAGAAAACAAGCTCTTGCAGCTAAAAGAGAGAAAAGAAAGGAAAAGAGAAAGAAGAAGAAAGAGGAACAAAAAAGAAAACAAGAAGAAGATGAAGAAAACAAGCCTAAAGAAACTCTGGAACTGCAAGAAGATGATGATGAAGAAGAAAACGATGATGAAGGTAAAGAACAAGTGTTTTTATGAATAATGTAGTTGTGGGGTACCTTTTTTTAACCATCTAGATAAGGGAATCTGTCCGAAAGCTGGCTTCTCTGTGATGCTGTTGCATAGCTTCTGCCCTGGTTCTTTCCTCTGCAGTCAGAGTTGCTGCCAAAACTGCTTTTTCAGTTTTTTCTCCCTCCTTCCTTCACTAGTCCCCCATCCCCTGTTCACTTTTTCCTCCTCCTTTGTTCCCAAAAGTCTTTGCTCTTGGGAGGATTTATGGCTGAATGCAGTGCAAAGAGTCTGACAGCTCAGCAAGGAGTGTAACTTCAGCTGTCGTGTCTTCAGTCAGGGCACTGATTTCTCTGTTTTGTAGGTTTTGATTGTGTATCAACTTTTTCTTTCAGTGGAGCAAGAAGTTCCTATAGAGCCTCCCAGTGCAACTACTACAACTACAATTGGAATTTCTGCAACTTCAACTACTTTCACAAATGCCTTTGGGAAGAAGAGAGCTAATGTGGTGACTACTCCCAGCACAAACAGAAAAAATAAGAAAAATAAAACAAAAGAGACTCCTCAGAATATGCAGATAATTTTGCCAGATCAGCATATATCTCTAGCACAGCAAAAAGCAGATAAAAATAAAATAAATGGAGAGCCAAGAGGTGGTGGTGCAAGTGGGAATAGTGATTCGGATAACTTGGATAGCACAGATTGCAATAGCGAAAGTAGCAGTGGAGGTAAAAGCCAAGAGCTGAACTTCACAATGGATACAAATTCCTCTGAGCGGCGCTATGCCTCGTTGCTTATCCCCTCTCAGGAAGAAAAAACAAGCACCTCGGCTTCAAAAACACCAACCAGGTGGGACTGCCATATTGCTTCTCTGTTGGTTCACAGGGTTTTCCCTGTGTTAATGTAAATTTTCTGCATCTTAAACTTTACACCAGCTGGTACATTCCCAAAGTCTTGAGAGAGTGAGTTTGCTTTATTTGCGTAGTTGTTAAATAATACTGTGAAGTCAGAATGCAACCTGTTTAAAATGGTAAAGATGAGATTTTTTTTTTGTCATTGCTGGCTAGTTTTTAATACTACTTTAGCAGAACAGCCAGTTTTCTCTCTGCAGTAGTTAAACATCCGTGTTGCGTTGTCAAGTTTGTTAGAATAGATTTTAAAGTGAATATGCTGGGAATTTACAAAGGAATTGCCGGCTTTACTTATGGTCTGCTTACAGAAGTGGTTTCATTGCCTTTGGATTGTTATGGTTTCATGACTTCACTCATTTGAATTGCAATCTTTGTTCTAAGGAGGGAAGAAGTTGATGACTCTGAGCATTTCACCTGCCCGGTTGATGGCCAGTTTGATTTAACGTGTTCAAGCCAGAGGTGAGAGTCAAAAGAACTCGGTGAATGTACAGGGGCCACACGGATGATTTGGTAAATCATTCATTTGCCAGGAATGTGCTAATAACTTCTGTAACACTGGTTTCTCAATACATCCTTGGTCTGAATCAAAAAGCTCAGATCCCATCTGAATCTGAAGTGTGTGCTTATTTTTACATAAAAGTAGTATGATTCTGATCCTCCATAGTTTTTTTTCTTTTCCCCACTTCCTTATTAAGGGAGGGGAGAGGCTGCGGGGGCTGCTCTGCAGGACGCCTGGCTGATGAGAACACCAACGTTATGGGATCAGAAGGGGCAGCCCCGAGAGGGCTGTTGCTGATTGGGGCACTTGTCTGGGAGTGGGAAGAGTTAGAATTTTCTTTTTTCATTTTTTCTTCCCCAGATTAAAGTTAGATGCAGAACAAGTGGATTTGTAGCCCTTGGGGCTGGCGGGTGTGCATGTTTTGCATTACCCTTAGGAGTGTTAGAAATTGGATTTTGTCTGTGTTCTGGTCTATGAACGTAAATTGTTTCTGCCTTGGACCTCTTGTCTGCAGTCTCCTACAAGAGCCTTGGGATCCTATACAGCTCACTACAGCAGGACTCCCTAAATGCATGGTTCTAACTCCTTGTTAGAAGAGACGCTTCTCTTAGCTAAAGCAGGTGTTCTTTACCGTGCTCTTTGGCTCTTGCACTAGGCAAACTTTGTCTGAAATTCGTTTCTAAATTTGCTCTACCTGAATCTGTCTTCTCTTTAGGCATAGACATGCCGATGACAAGGGTATTGTAATTAAAGCTTAAACTCAGCCTTTGTGACCGTGCTTTTCTGAAAACATACATAGACGTTTTCAGACAAAGCAGAAAAAAGCTTTTAAAATCTGCTCTGGAAATTATATTGTCAGAGAGCTCAAACTTACTAAGGTAAAGGAGAAGGTGCTGCCGTTTTAAAAGGCGTGTTGTCGAAATGTGGCTTTTCAGATGATCAGTTCCCTTTGGACAGATCTCTGCAGTGTGTATAAAGTGCAGTATAAACAGTTTGCCTGCAAGAAGACACAATGAACCTAAAATGCAGTAAAGAATGGGGAGTAAAATGGATGAATAAAAACTTGCACGTAATAAAGAGAGTGATGCCTAGTGGGATAGCTGAAGCATGGGCTCCTCTGTAGGTTTTCCAGCTGTGCCACAGATTTGCTGTCTCAAACCAAATAAGGCTAGTTTCAGTGACTTGTAAGGTGGCTGCCTGTGTTTCAGTGCTGCAGATGAACTTGTGAGCTCCCAGTGCTGCTTTTTTCCACATCAGTTAGCCTAACGAGATTGCCTGTGCATGCTTTCTCCTTCTCTTTTTCTCTCTCGCCCCAAGGTCGTGGTGTTTGTATCCCCAGACTATTGCTACAGCTGTATTAGCGCAGTAATGATATCTGTGCACCTGCTTCCAAACTGATGTCACTGGAACTTAAATACAAAAATATTCTCAAATGTCTGCCTCAGCTACTCATTCCTGAAATGGGGGCCGAGGGGTAGAAGCACTTTCCAGGGAGTCTGTACCAGTAAGAGCTGAAAAGCACACATTGCAAGAGACATTGCCACGGTACCTTTTCTTAAAAAGTTATTCAGAAAGGAGAACGCAGTATAGACACGTAATCACGATGTGCCTAAGTGTCTGTGTACTGCCTGGTGTAAACTATTTCAATTTGATGTCCTCAGTGCTTCTGGTATTACTTCATTCAGTGTAGCACTCAACTTTTTGGAGGAAGGGTACAGGCTGTGGACTAAAAGGTAAAAAAACCTGCCTATGCAGTCACCCAGCAGTTGTTCCAGGTAGAAAATAAGAATGAAAACAGCTCATGCTAGCAGTTTTAAGCTGCAGGATTGTATACTGTAGTACTGCCAGGTTATTCTGTAATCTGTAATCAGCACGTTTCTGTTCCCAGACTCGATGGTGAAGGTCATTCAAATTCTTTGTCGACTGCTTATAAGCCTGTTTCCCTGCCTCTGACCTCTCCAAATGTAAAGCTGAATCTGACTAGTCCAAAAAGAGGCCAGAAAAGAGAAGAAGGCTGGAAAGAAGTGGTTAGAAGGTAAAGAATTTCATTCAATGTTTAAAAACTGTCTGTGAGCTTTTTAACTTGTAAGTTATTCTCAAATATAGAATGTCCAGCAAACTTTTAAAATTAGTTAATTGTAAAATAATTTATAAAAAATCTACCCCCCTTACTCTTGCAGTGCTGTAAAAAAAAAAAAATTGCAGTCTTAATTTGTAGTAACTCCTCACTGTCTTAACATCGATATGACATGAACATTTTATTTGTACTGGTTCTTATTATGTGGCCACTGACACCCCAGTATCTCTTCTGTACCCGTTATAATATCTACTGTGTGTAACTAGAAATGATCATCTGGCTTTCCTTTTTTTGTTCTTTTTACCAAAAAGGAATACAGCACGAACACACAGGTGTCATGCTTTGGGTGCACTTACAGTGCCCTCCTGCTTTTGTGTTGTGCAATGGCAGTGAACAGATACACTCATTTGAGAGGATTCTAGGCTATGTGCGGAGAATGTGACTGGACAGAGGATTTCATGCATTCAGATTAGTGGAAGCCACAGCCTGTTCTTGTAAAGGTTAAGAAGGCGGTTCAATCTGAAAGTTAAGCATCCGAAGCCTTAGAGTGGGTTCGGTCTCTGCCGTTTGTTGTGTTGGCTGATGCAGTTCTCCATGGTGATGTGGCCTCACAGACTGCCTGCCACTTGGTGAACCCCTCCAGCAGGCAGCTGAGTTTTCCAGGGCGGCACACAGACCCCCCAGTGACCCTGGAGCAGCCCCATCTCCCCTCCTGGGTCCGAGTTGTGCAGCTGCTTGGTTGGGTGTTGACTGCTCTGCTGGACATGGCAGGGTTCTAGAGATGGCTCCCAAAACCCGACCCTTCCTCCTCCCTGAGGAGCTGGACCTTGTGCCACGGACCGTGTCCATGAGTGTTCGGCACTGGTGTTTGCTGTGCCCTGACTGATCAAGGGACACATCCTGACAAAGGGCTGTTTGGCATCTTCAGATGTGTGTGCACAGTGCCCGGGAGCTGCACGCCTTCCTCTCCTAAAGTCTCTCTGGGTCTCAGCAAGTGTTCTTCTCCTCCCCTCTCCCATGGGTGCCCCCAGCTGACAGGGCTGTGTGTTGCAGACATAACCCGTGAATCCATCCCTTCTGCCCCGACAGGCAAGTGGGCAGAGTTTTGAAAGACCCCCCCCCCAGCAGCACTCTGCAGCCAGCACCCATTGAGCAATTCCAGCTGCAGAGAGGAGGGCGCTGCTGCTCCGGAGCAAAGAGGTACAGCATGGGGCACTGGGCGAGGTGAAAACCGTGGAGCTTGGTGGGTGGGGAGGGAGATGGCGGTTGGGTGGTGGGTGGGCAGGCGCCGGGGCACTGGGGTGAGCTCTCCTGGAGGAGGAATGTCTCCGTGGCTGGTGGCTTGGGGTCTCCTGGGGGCTGAGGTGGAAGCAGAGCAAAGGCACTGTCAGAAGCCCTGTGAGTAATGTGGTTGTGTCGTGAAAGCTGGGTGATGGTAGGAGCTCTGGCTTGAGGAGGGAGTGACTGGGTTGTCTGGCTTAAGAGAGAGGCCTTGAGGGTGGCGGGGGGAAGCAAGCCCAAAGCGTGACAGAGCCTTGGCAGGGGAACTGGGTGGATGCGCTGAGAACCTGCTTTCTGGGGCTGGGGAGGGCTGTAGCAGGCTCTCCTGGCAGGAAAGGGGGAAGGAAAAAACACCTTGGCAAGGGCAGGTGATGCTTTAGAACATCAGGAAACGTGTAGATGTGGTGCTTCGGGACATGGCGGTGTGGGTTGACGGTTGGACTTGATGATCCTTGTAATCTTTTCCAACCTTAGTGATTCTATGATTCTGTGATTTCCATGTATTTAAATGTGTTCAGAATAAAATGGGTTTCCTTTAAGTCCTATTAAATGAGAAACAATTTCCTGAGGATCAAGTTACTGAGAAGTTCCCGAGGCTGGAAGAGCTGGGTGAAGCTGGCAGCCTTTTCTGGGGGTGGTGGTGACCGGCAGGGTGCTCACCGTGGTTTCTGAAGCCCCTTTGAATCCCCTCTTGTTCAGTGTTGACCTGTTGCACATCATTGGCAAGTTTGAAGGCAGCGTGTGGGCTTGACAGGCCCCAGCCTTTAGAGTCTGGGGACAGCAACGGCCCCGGGAAACCTTGGCCAGGGTCTGGATAAGAGTCGCTCATGTTCAGAAACTGCCCAGTACTGTGCGCCTGCACTGACCCACCCCTACCGTGTGTGTTGGAAGGATCCCGAACTGACTTATTTCAGTGAGCGCACGGGCCTGCCAGTGAGCCTGCTTGTGAAAGTGTGTGCTGCCTTCACAGTGCCTTCCAGCAGCTCCTTCAGTCACAGAACCCCACAGTTTAACCGTCTGCCATCGCGTAGTGTCACCAAGAAACGTTCAGATCTGGAGGTCTGCTAGAGGTGGATACTAAAAGGTTGTGAATGCAAGTGGTGTGCCAGAGCTGGTCACTGGGAAAACACTGGAAAACCGCCTTGTCCTTGCTATAAACCCTTGCTGTAAATGATCAAAGTAGCTAAGCCATGGGCTTTTATATTTGAAACAGAACCATTTCTGTAGATTTAGGCTGATAAGCTAAGGATTTTGTCTCACTTTGAAGGTACACAAGGGTAAGTTTCAGGGCAGCAAGTGTTTTTCTGCTAATATTTTCTTCACCCTATGGAGCCTCTCTACAACTCCCCCACTCAAATTATTCACCATCCTCAGCACCCAGCACGGATTCTCCAGGAGTGTTTATTCCACAATTGTTATAACACAGATGTATGTGCTTCACACTGTTTCAGAAACACTTTTGGTTTTTACCTTACTTGCTGCCCTTCAGCCACCTGTCAAACAGCAAGGGATTTTTTTTGTATGCCTGTAAAGTTTGAATACATTTCACAGATTTGTGGTCTTTGTGATATAGGTCAAAGAAATTATCTGTCCCAGCTTCTGTCGTATCTAGAATAATGGGAAGAGGTGGGTGCAACATCACAGCTATTCAAGATGTCACTGGTGCCCATATTGACGTTGATAAGCAAAAAGATAAGAATGGAGAGAGAATGATCACTATAAGGTACAGTATCTAGAAATGAAAGTCTTGACTTTGTTCACAATGTCATGTACAAAGAAGTTTGTTTGCCTTTTTAAGACGGGACATATTTAACTTCTTGGTACTTGAATAGAACATATATTACTGCTGCCAAGGTATGCTCAAGGTCTGCTTCTTCAAAGATAATTTTTAAGATATGCAAAGAAATAACTTGGTGGATTAAGCATGCAATAAACCTGCAGATTGGTATAAAGTTGAGGCTACAGAATGTTGCACAAAGTGGGGTTTCCTTCTGCAAAATATAAATATTTTTATATTTCACCTAGGGGTGGTACAGAGTCAACGCGATACGCAGTTCAGCTCATCAATGCCCTTATTCAAGATCCTGCCAAGGAACTGGAGGACTTGATTCCTAAAACTCACATAAGAACACCTGCTTCAAGTACCAAATCAATCCATGCAAACTTTTCATCTGGAGCCAGCACTGCGACTGCTTCAAACAAGAACTCCTTTGCTCTCGGAGCACCGCCCCTAGTCACATCACAGTCATCAACACTATCTACTTTCCAGCCTACTAACAAATTAAACAAGAATGTCCCAGCAAATGTGCGCTCATCTTTTCCGGTGTCTCTTCCTCTAGCTTATTCTCACCCTCATTTTGCCTTGCTGGCTGCCCAAACTATGCAACAGATCCGGCATCCTCGCTTACCTATGGCCCAATTTGGAGGAACTTTCTCACCTTCACCGAACACTTGGGGACCATTCCCAGTGAGACCAGTTAACCCTGGCAGCACAAACAGCTCTCCAAAGCATAATAGTTCGAGTCGTGTAGGTAGTCAGAATGGAAGTATTTTACAGACAGAGTCTCCTGGATTAGCTACTTCTAGTTGTCCCATTACTGTCTCTTCTGTAGCTGCTTCCACCCAGCCGCTGTGCGTAACCAGTAATCGGACTCCCTCTTCGGTCAGAAAGCAGTTGTTTGCCTGTGTTCCCAAGACGAGTGCTGCAGCAACAGCGATCTCAACTGTGACGAGCACCTGCAGCACTCTGCCTTCAGCTTCCTCTGCCCCTGCAAACAACGGGCAAGTGCCCACAGCGTTTCTGCCATCTAATGCTCCACAAACACAGCATTCTGCACTTAAAGCGGACTCTTTCTCAGCTGTCTTGGCACCCAAAGAGAAGGTGTCGACACCGGACCAGCCTGCTGCAAACACATGTGCACCATCTTCGGTTGCAAGTAGTTGCAGTGTGTCAGCTAGCAGCAACTCAGGAGTCTCCGAAACTCGCCCATCAAGCAGCCCTGTACCGCTAAATAATGTCCAAGATGAAATACAGCCAACCAGCGTGTCAGAGATTAATCCTCCTATGTCAATGCCTTTTTCATCCAGCTCAGAGACTGCTCCTTTAAGCTTAGCATCACCCAAGTCAGTTGTTGCAGATAATCAGGACAACAGTAACTTACCTCAAGTAGCTGTACCAGCGCCTCGAGTTACTCACAGGATGCAGTCCAGAGGTTCTTTCTATTCAGTGGTACCAAATGCAAACCTCCATCAAGATCCTCAGTCTATTTTTGTTACAAATCAAGTTCCTTTAACACCTTCTCAAGGTCCACCTGCTGCAGTGCAGCTTTCATCAGCCATGAACGTTATGAACGGTTCTCAGATGCACATTAACCCAGCAAACAAATCCTTGCCTCCTACCTTTGGGCCAGCAACACTCTTCAATCACTTTAGTAGTCTTTTTGATAGCAACCAGGTGCCAGCTAACCAAGGATGGGGAGACTGTCCACTCTCTAACCGAGCAGCGGCTGACCCATCTTTCACTGTTCAGTCTACCTTTCTGAATAACTCTGTGCTAGGACACGTGGAAAACGTGCATTCTGACAACTCCAAGGCTCCTGGTTTCAGGCCACCTTCCCAGCGGGTTTCGACTAGTCCTGTAGGTAAGTCATTAAGATCATGCACTGGGCAGAATTCTTTCTCCAACCGTTACACTTTGATCATCTCAAACTGATTGAGAAGTAGTTTACAAACGTCAGGTAGAGATGACTAATGTAACGAGGATGGCCTGTTTTCTCCAAGTGCTCTTTAAAAAGTTTATTATTTTTTTCCTCTTTTCTTCAGCTCTTCTCAGATGCTAGGTCTTGGCAGGGTTGCAGATGTTGCATTGCTTGTCCTGTGTAAGACATAGGAATGCTTCCTTCCACCTGTTTGCGGAGTTTAGGGTGGCATTGATTTTAGCTTTTGGGTTGGAATGGAACATAGGATGGGGTGATACCAAACCTGAAACAGTGGGGCCAGGACTCTTTGACAGGTTCCAGCTGCAGGAGTGACTGCCTTTGGTTGTTCAGTATTTTATCTGAGACTCCAGCTTGACTCAGTAAGGGTAAACTCTCTGTACTTTTTGTCTCTCTATACAGATCTGGGATTTTAATAAGCTTCTGTTGTACTCTGGAAGATTGGTGTGCTGCTGTGTGGTGTGTTTTATTAGGAAGTTACTGTCCTGCTTTTCAGCACAGCAGTTCAAGCTTATCTGTGTCTATTTGAAATGGGTTAGGAGCACTCATCGTGAGCTCCCTGCCCTCCTGTGCTCTGCCGAAAGGATTACCGTCATCTTAGTGTTCAAACTATGTTGCAGGCAGCTGGCTGCACCCATTTGGCTGGAAGGGACCCACAAGAGATCTAGTTTGTGCCACCCTGTTCTCCCCTTCGTTCTTGCTGTAGTGGCTGTATGGTTCCTTGAAGCTGGGTAGCTAGAGAGCCTTGCTTTGGAGTTGTCTTTACCCCCGCAATGTCTGTGAGATACTTAGGACAGATATTTAGCCCAGTATTTGAGATATTCCAGCTCCAGGACTGGAATGCTGGATTGGGCCGAGTCAAGTAGCTTGACTTTCAGACTACAGGAGAAGGGGGTGTTTGGAAGACGTGGCAGTGAGGAAAGAGGACTTTCAGCATTCCCATTCCTCTTGGTTGATTTACAAACGTGCGGCACTGCTGAAACCCAGAACACTTCTCTCTGACGAGGTTTAACCACAAACCTGGGATGGTTGCTGTGACTGTAGTTTTCTTACTGGTTTGATTTGGGCTGTGTAGCTCTGCAAAGCCAGTGAATACCTAGAGCCACATCCAGTCCCAGTGCAGTGAGCAGAACCAGATGGAACTAGGGCTGGGGAAGGTAAAGTAACTGGATCTTGTTTGTCTGATAAGCTGCTAGTAAGAGAATTGCCAGATCCTCCTCTGCAGACTCCAGAAGCGCATTACGTTGTCTCAGCTTTTTCTCTGCAGTGCTCTAAACTGGGAGTTGGCTGTTGCTGGAATAACCTCTGGGGAAGGAAGCTTATGGCAAAAATGGGATCTGCTGATTTTTGTGATGATTGCATTCTGCGTGTACAAGGGCGGCTGACATAGCAGCAAAAAATGTTGCTGTTCCCTTATGCTAAGGTCATGTGTCCTTGGGAAAAAGTTCTTGGTCCTTTATATACCCTTAAATGACTGCAGGTATTTAAAAGGCAGTCTAAATCTGTTTCTTCCCTGAGTTAGGAAGGTTAGGTAGATACCCAAGGAGAGCTCCTATGGTTGACTTTGGGGAGAGAAGTGTGAAGTTCTTCTTAAATGAAACAAAAATGTTTGGACAGAACACATTTTTTCTGAGAACAGAACACATTTGGTTAGGACACTGCAAAGTGAAGAAAAACTGCAAATAGATGGAAGAGCTAAAGCTCTGCCTGGCAGGAGGGGACTGGTTACTTATTCAGGTCGTCAGTGGATTCATTGAATGTAATTCTACTTAGTACTGCTCTCGGTCATGTTCTTTTCAGAATCTGGATTGTCTGTCATACAGGAGGAGGGGCTAGGGGAGAAGGGGCTGTTTGAAGGTGTGTGGATAGTGAGGAAGGGAGTGAGGACGGTAGGCTGAGGACCTCTCCAATGCCTTCCTGTGGAGTGTAAGCATGGTCCTGTGCTCTGTCCACCCCTCCCATTCCCTGGCTCCTCCTGGGGGAGCAGACCTTTTGGCATTGCTCAGCCTCCGAGGTGAGTTGAACTGGGGAGCACCTTGTCTGTTTCCAGAGGGTTTGGTGGGAGGTTTCCTGAGGTTTTGAGAAGGGGGGAAAAGGGCCAGTTGCTGCTTTGGCCAACGGCAGTGCGATGGGCATGGAGCGGTCTGGGCCTTGCCTGGCGAGTCAGGACCCTTTCCTGTGGTGAGAGGGGGCAGTGATGGCTGTCAGAGCAGGTGGACACCCATCCTCTGATCTCAGCTGTGACTCTCCACCTGCCGGAGCAGAGGTTTATCTTCTGTGGCTGTCTTGCACAGTTGGGCTGTGGCAAATTTTTCCCCAAATCAAAATCTCTTGGTGATCACCGTCTCTCGTCCTGGCAGCTTGAGGGCAGGCTTAGCCCAACCATTGGGGGAGGCTGCGGAGAAGACCACATGAAGTCTCTTTGTTACCGCTTTCCTCTGCGTTTTAAGAAGGGGTTTGAAACCTTGCTCACGTGGCATTAAATAAAACGTATCGCTAACTTGAAATATGCCCGCTTAGGAGGCAGCACGTGAGTCTGAAGTTGCATGAAATGCTGGGCCCCATGTTGTACGTGGAGTGAGCAGGGGTTGTGGCTGTTTCTCTCAAGGTGGAGATGGCCCTTGCAGTAACCAGTTTCTGCAGGAGTCCCTGGGGGCTTTGATAAACTGAATTTTGAGCAGAGTTTCTGTGAGATTTAGACACCAGTCTGGAAAGCTCAGTTATGCTTTCAGAGCATGATGAAGACTTTGAATTCATGGCCCCAGTAACTGCAGAGTGTGGTATTGTAGAAGGTTTCAGTATTACAAAACCTGATTTTGTTGGTAAGTACAAAAATAGGAAGCTCATTACTGCAATCGGGATTCTGTCAGTCCTTGTTCTAAGAAGCCATTTTTAATATTGAACAAAGGGTTTCTTTAATCCACTTTTGTGAAAGGCAGGATAATGATAAAGAGTGTTCTTTACAACCTGAAAACTGACTACTCTGTTAAAGTTCTGCATCTCTGTCCGTCACGCTTCCCTCGACCTGTAGAAAATACACAGCAGTGCTGAAATGGCCTTGGCTCCACTTTGACATCCTGTCAAGCCTTCAGAAGACAGAGCTGGCCATCTCTCTTCTGCAGAAGAGCTATTTTTGTCAGAATTTCTGCCTTGTTCTCTGCTCAGAAAACCAGCAGTGCCCACAGGCAGCAGCAGCTCTGTTACCCCTTCACGTGGGGCAGAGCCTCAGGCTCGTCGGTGGCTTGACAGTCAGCTGGAAGCTCATTTTTGGTGTGCGGTGGAACCGGTCACCATAGGGGCCTTTTGACTACCTCTGAGCTGACTTTTGTGGATGGAGGGTTAGCGGGAGTGTCCCACGGGAGAGGTGTCGGGGGCCCTCAGCTGCAGAGCTGTGGTCTGCTGACGGCCAGTCCACGCCTCTGGGCAGACGCAGGTCAATCGAACTGTGTGTACAGGCAGCTGCGCGGGAATTAGCATCCTCCTCATAGCCATCGAGTCTTGCACTTGGTGCTGTGACAAACCCTGGAAGATTGTCCTCCCACACTGGGGGTTCCTCGTCTGAGCGCTCTGTGTTCTGTTGGTGCTCGTGATTTATTTCTCCTTATCTGGGTTGGAGACTTCTCTTTTTTTAACCCTTGAGGTAGGACTAATGAGAAAAATACCTCCTTCAAATCCCAGTGAGTCACTTCTGTCAGTGTGAGCAGGGTGGAACTGGCACTTGTGGAAGCAGTAAATCCAGCTTGACTTGGTTGATAATGTTGGGTGGAAGACCTGGCTTTTAGGAATGTATCCAGGCGAGGAAAGGTGCAGCTCTGGCCTGTGTCTGGGTGTCGCCTGTCGCCACTGCTGCCTGCAGCCTGCTGTGGCGTGAGTAGGTACAACCTCCAACCTTGCTCGGCAGCAGTGTAGGCTGGTCCTGGTTGTGGTCATTTGGAAATGTTTAAATGGTTTTGAAACTAGTCTTGTTTAATAGGCCCTTGAAACTAAACCCAAAACTCAGGTCAACATATGGCCATGCCCGCTTCTGCTTCCAGGTAATAATGTGTGATAAGAGCTTTTACAACATTTTGGAAAAGTACTTAAAAGCTTTGGCTTATTAAAAAACTGTAATTCCCCCTTGCTAATAGTTTTCATGGGACTTGGAACTTTCTCTCCATCTCTCCCGTCCTCTCACGCGTCCCTGTAGAAAGCAGCCCCCTTGCCTGTTGTGCTGGGCATCGTCAGCCCTGTTTCTCTGGACACAGCATGCTCTGACTGATCTATATGTGAATGTACCTATAGGGTGGCAACAACTGTACTGCAGCAAGTGACTTCCCTGGTGCCGGATTCCCCTGGGGCTTTCACAGAGCCCTGGATCTCTGTTTGACTTGGGTGGCTTTTTTGTAAGCAAAGATCCTTGCCACTCCCAACTTTCCTCCTGCGCCCTCCCTGCTAAGGTCATTTCCTTTCAGCGACCAGAGGGACGGCTTTTTTTGTTAAAACTTCAACTTTCAGGCCAAAGCAGAGTGTGCAGAAATGCCTTCTATTGGTTTCTAAGGGAGGATCGTGCACCTGTAAAATGAACTTACTGTGTGCAGATACCCCTGAAGGTGATGAGATGCTTTAATTATATTTGGAGCACTAACTCTCTCTGGTGCTTTGAAGCAGGTTCCCAAAGAGAGATATTTAATCAAATTTATGTTTATTTCAGGCTTACCCTCTCTAGATCCATCCAACAGCTCTACAACTTCTTCTTCAGGTCCTTTGACAGGCTTTTCAGCAAACATACAAGGAGCACGGGTTTACCTTCAAGGGCCAGCGCCTGTTGGGACTCCCAGCTTTAACAGACAGCATTTTTCACCACATCCTTGGACAAGCGCAACAAATTCATGTAGGAACTTCGTGGGTCTGTCTTAGTTAACTATAAATTCATAGCTATTGTCTGTAGTAGATCTGTAACTTGAGGGGAAATCACCCAGTGATGCACAAAATGCTTTCCAATTGCTCTTAGCAGCTGTGAGGATGGCGTGTGCAAATTCCAAGCTGTACTGTTTGGTGTTTTTTCCCATGTAAAATGCCAGTGGTTCTGGTAGCATTGCTAATGGTGTATGTGGGCAAAAATATCAGTCAGTGTAGGCTCTGAGAGGAGAGGGCCTGAAACTGTGGGGGAGTGGAGGTGGTTGTACCAAGCTAAAGATTCCTCTCTAAACAGTATGAGTGTAATGTTAGTTGAAAATGTCATGTTTGCAATGGTTTGAAGTTATACTTGCTTTTTTGCCTTTTTTTTTTTTTTTTAATTGGGACTCTGGAATTATTTCATGTTACTTAAAGTGTTCCAAAACCTTTAAGCATCATCCGAGGTAACAGTGGGTTTTCCTTCTAATGGGAAGAACATGGAAGTAGCTTTACAGAAAACACAGGTGTTTGATTCAGAATCTCAAGTGAAGAAGCTTTTCGTGTCACTGCATGCAACTTCATTGCCACTCTGAGCTTAAGAACCAAAACGTTTAAATGAGTGCTCAAAGGAAGTTGGATTTCTCAAGACGAGTCAGTGACGTTTTTGAAGTTGGTGGGACTTACACTCTTATGTGACACATGTGGCTTTGGGAAGCTGTCTAATTTCTCTTCTGCTGGAAGCGGTAGATACCAAAACCAGGCTGGTTGGATATTTATGGTATTTTGGCTGATGTTTTCACCTCTTCTTGAAACTCTTCCATGTTTCTTATTCTTTCTTGTAATTAATTGAGATACACTGCTCTGTCATGAGAATATCACCTGATTCTGATGGCTGCAAGCATTTGTGTTATAATGTTGAATTTAGAGTTGAGTAAACAGAATTTTTGTGAGAGACTTGAAGAATGCTTGCCAAAAAAGCCTTTAAAACCTTTTTTATCTTTTGCTTTGAGATAATATTGGGGGGATAGATCGGGTAGCGTTTATGCTCACTAGCTTGTGTGCTTTGTGTGTAATTAAGCAAGAGAAATATTCTTTTCAGCAGGTGAATCTCCTATTCCATCAGTTTCCTCAGGATCATCTTCGCCCCTTTCAGCTGCTTCTGCACCGTCTAACTTGGGCCAGCCAAAAACGGGTAACGCCAACCAAGATCGAAAGGTACCCCCTCCCATCGGGACAGAAAGGCTTGCTAGAATTCGACAGGGAGGATCTGTCACTCCTACACCCTTGGGAACCAACTTCACAGCTCCTGTTGGCCATAGTGGTATTTGGTCCTTTGGAGTTAACAGTGTATCTGGTAAGTCCGTTGTACAGCCCGGGGTGGCCTTAGAAACTTCTCGGGCTTTTCAGAAGTACTACATTTGAAAAGAAAGTTGGGGAGGAAAGGGAAGTTTTCCCTGAAGGGAAAACCAGTGTCAGTGATGAGAAAGCCTGTATCAGTGCAAGTGCTGTGGTCTCGCTCCTAATGTAGGTGGCTCTCACCCAACCTAGAGTATCTGTCGGTACACTTGTAAACCCTGAGAACAGTTCAGAAATTTCATCTTAAGCCTATTGAATAATACAGAAGTTAAAAAGTAAACAACTTTTATCTCTTTTATCAGCACATTTCCAAGTTTGACCCTTGGCCTAAAAGGACAACTGCCTCCATCCGAGTTCCTAGGGAGCTTTCCATTAACATTTTAAAGTGTTAGTTGTGGTACAGCTGCTGCATCCAGAAACACATAGCTGTGGATGCTGACTTTTGCATTGGTCTCCTCATGACTCTTGAATAGTGTGGGGTGACCTCTGTTCCAGGCAGCCCCGTTTGAAAACAATGACTTTGGAACAGCTGAAGTTTTATATTCAGTTTCCTGATAGTTTGAGGTTCTGGTGGAAAGGAGGAGCTGCAGCATTTGAGGTGTAAAGTGTTTCCACTGGTAACTTCAGATGTTTAATACTCCTGGATTTGTTACATATTTCAGTGAAGCCCTCCGTACTTTGTTTAGCTGAGTGTCTCAGCATTGCTGTGTTCTTTCAAGAAAATCTTGTATGCGCTAACTGACAATGCTTGAAGGTTTATTGGATCTAAGCTGTTCTGATGTGGGCACCTGAAACTCCCAGTTACAGTCCCCTTTGTCTCCATCCATGGCTGGAGGATCAAGACCAATGTACATGCAGATGGCATGTGCCTGGACGAACTTCCCTGACCTCAGCCATCTCTCTTTCTCTATTTTTGCCCTTGTAATAAGTGTTACTCTTTTCTGTGTTCCTGTGGTACATGAGGGGATGTGGGAGCTGGAGGGAAAGAATGTGTGTGAGTGTGTGTGTGTGTGTGTCGCCAGCCTTCTGTAGTGTTGCCTGCTGCAGCGTCCCTCTGAGAAGCCTTGGTGCTACAGATGAGATCTGTGTTTGCATCGTCAGTAATGGGTTGAAGCCTGAGAACTGCAGTAGGCTATGGAAGGTGTGCCTTTGCAGCTGTGTGTTTTCAGGGAGCCTTTGCATGTGTGTGGGTGTGTGCAGCTGCTGAATTCTACTTTAGAGTATCTTCAGTGAATTGTAATCGGCTGTTTTCAATCTCCTCCTTTCCAGAAGGGTTGTCAG
Organism: Pterocles orientalis; assembly: GCA_011057875.1. Taxonomy (NCBI): domain Eukaryota; kingdom Metazoa; phylum Chordata; class Aves; order Pterocliformes; family Pteroclidae; genus Pterocles; species Pterocles orientalis. The sequence goes on along the minus strand of WKFP01014903.1, from coordinate 38,220 downwards.
GTTGGTCCCAGCCTGTCATGGGAAATCATCCGATGCATCAGCAGCTGTCAGACCCGGGCACGTTTTCTCAGCATCAGCCAATGGAGAGAGATGATTCTGGAATAGTGGCTCCCTCAAATATTTTCCACCAACCTATGCCAAATAGTTTTGTGGATTTTTCTAAAGTAAGTTACAGAGGGTTGGATTGAGTCTATAAAATGACCAAAGACTTCCTTTGTTGTATGTCCTGTTCTGCCTGTTTACGTGTGTGTCTCTTCTACCGCTGCCTCCCGCACCTAGTCCTGAACCTCCTTTCATCCCAGTACTGACCAGACAAGGTGCCCAAGCTTGGTGGCGCATTTAAACAAAGCCAGAATTTGTAGATTGCAGATATTCTCTTGTCAAGTAGCTGAATGCTTCCATTGCTCTCCAGCGTTTCCTTCCTCAGGGGCTGAGCTGCTTGGACACCTTTCATAAGGCTTGCTCAGACTCAGATTAAAGGTTTGCTTACTGCTTTTGGTACAAATCATGCCTGTGAAGGCTCCATGCCTTTCTTAAGGAAATGTTAGGATAAGAGGACTGTGCCATGTATGTTAACGCTGGAAAGTAGCTTGAGGCAGGTAGATATAGCCAAGCCAAAGGCAGCTTGGCCACCACTGGAGGAACATCCAGGATGATGTACTCAACAGCAGACCTGCTCGCAATGTGTTTCAGAAGTAGCTGTAGCGTGTGCTCTTCGGGTCCTCTAAACAGAGCAGCAGTCGTTCAGACATGGGAAAGAAATCTCATCATTGCAATAAGCTGCTCTGTAACTTGCTCTTCTGAACTGAAAGACTGTTTTAGATGGCCATTAGTAATTTATAGAAAATCTTCAACTTGGAGTCTTGTAGGCTGCAGCTGTCTGTGGGCTTTGCCCAAGTGCAGCCCTGCATGCATCCAGGTTATCATGCGCTGCAGAGGTGAGAGGAGGGGCACTGAGATCACTCTGAACAGCTGCCTCTGGCTTTATACAGTCATCAGCACTGTGCAGAGTCTGCTGTGTACTGGCAAGGTGCAATTTCAGAAATATCGGTAAACTGACTTGAATGGCAAGCTCTGAAGAGTGGCTGTATTCTGTGCTCTGCCTCGGTGCACAGCTGTGCTCTGCTTTCTCACATTTGACAGCAGGCGAATGCTGCATAGGGATGCCTCTGTCATCTCAGCAGGCGTGATACTACAATAATCCTTTACCACTACTGCCTTCTGCACCAACAGTGCTTTCTCTTGTTCCCTCAGGGCCTACCGATCTCCATGTACGGCGGCACTCTAATACCCTCGCACCCTCAGCTAGCGGATGGCCCGGGAGGCCCCCTCTTCAATGGGCTCCATACTCCAGATCCCGCCTGGAATCCCATGATCAAAGTTGTCCAGAACTCAACAGAATGTACGGATGCTCAGCAGGTAGGGTGGCTGCCTTGTTCCACCTTTGCTTACCTGGGGCTTTCTGTGGTGGTGTGCTTTGGTTTGGTTTTCTTCATTTTTGGGGCAGTTTTTTCGGTTCTTTGATACTGGAATTGAGATTGTTTGCATGACTTTTCCCCTACAGTGTGTGTGTATTTATAAAAAATGTATGGCACTACCTGTACCAAACCTTTTGGGTAAAATAAGCAGCATTTCAAGACTGCTCAGCCCAGTAATCAACTGTGAAGTGAGAGGGTTTATATCCGTACTCGGCATCCTGCAGGTTGTCAGTCACACCTCGGCCAGAGCTGAAGAGGGCTCCCTGTCTTTAGAAGGTTCGGTTGTGTTTTAGGGGGAAGCCTTAAGCTTGCCCTCTTGTGGTTAAACGCTCTGTTAAAGGAATCTTTATTTGTTTTCATAATAGACTTGTCTTTTTATTTCTTGCTGTAGATTTGGCCTGGCACCTGGGCACCTCACATTGGAAACATGCATCTCAAGTACGTCAACTGATTTAAGGGGGTCTATCCTTTTTTGGCCTTTTTTGGGAATCTTTATGATCTTGAAGAACCCTGGGGATTTTTTTAATGTGCCTAACTAAGCAATTTTCTGTGGGCTATAACAATGGAAACTTGATTGCCCGTTGTAGAAGAACAAATTGATTTACCTGTACAAACTGATTCTCTTCTCCAGTTAGTTTAGCCATTTTGGTCTTAAAAATCAGACAAAACTAGTGCTTTTGGCTAAACACAACTGACTGCTCCTTGTATGCAGCAGAGAACTAGCTGATTACATGATTTCAGCCTTTTAGGGTGGTAAATACATGTATAATTTTTTACATACTTAAGGAAAGCTGAGTAAATTTCATGTCGTATAGTGGCTCTACTTTATGTAGCCTGTATTAATGTGAAATACTTACCTGAACATTCAATAAAAGGCGAACAGGATTTGTAGGTTGTGTGTGAGAATTTTGGAAGAGGCTGTTGTGTTGTCATCGGTAGTTGCTGCTGTGCCCAGTGGTCCTGTGGATGCAGTCGGGTGGGGGAGGGTTTTGATCTGCAGCCATCTGTGATGCAAGGTCTGCTGAGCCCTTCCCTCTGCCAGTTGTTAGCCTTTTCTGTGTGTGTGTGAACACCGCTGTGCGTTTTGGTTTTGTTTTTTTTTTTTTCTTCTGGATTAGTTCTGCTGCTTCTAGCACTCTTTTTTCCAGGTGGGTTGCCTTGAGAGGTCAGGTTTTGTTCAGGGGCTGGGAGTAAGGGCTGAGTGGACAGCATGGACGTCTTAATTTGCAGAAGGTAAAAAGGCAGCTCGCAGTTAAAGGCAGGGTTTCTTCACCTGGCTTCTGTCTAGAAGCAGCTCTTAGGAAAGCAGTGACCACTCCCCACTAGAGAAAAACGTAAGACCTTCAATTGTCAGCTCCCTGTAACCCTTCAAACCTGGTAAGGACTGCTTAAGTCCTTTCTGTGAGGCAGGAAGGGATTTTTGCACGCTGCTTAGGACGAATGTTCAAGCTCTAGCCAGGTGCAGAAATCGCCCACTGCCTGCACTTGGGCTGGGCTTGTTTCTGCTGTTGCTGGTGAGCGATGCAGGAGCCGCACTGCGGATCTGATCCGTTCCTCGAGAAGGTACCTGCAGCGCATAGCGTCCAGTCTAACAGACCACTTTCAGTGCTCTCAGGCCAGATGGAGACTTCTCCACCTTCCTCCAGCTCTTCCAGACAAATCCTTACCCGCAGCAGCGGTTTCCCCAGGAAAAGCCTGAGGAAGGAGTACTGAAAACCCAGAGGGCACAGGCCATACCCGAGTACCGCAGGCAAACAGCCGTCAGGAATGTTACAGGAGGATGTATTTAGGTCCTTTTCCTAGTGTTTGAGGAAGAGATGCAAAAAGCCTTGAGCTGCTGCTGCCCTGGGGTAGTGCAAACGCCAAAGGAGCCGCACTGGTGTTAACAGTGATGGGGACGGGGCTGTCCCTCCAGCGCAGTGGTGGCCCAGCCAGCCCGTCCCTGCCTCCCTCAGGCACTCCCTCCTGAGCAGGGCCTCTCCTGGGCTCTGCACCCACAGCTTGGCCGCCAGGGACACGGGCACCAGATCCAGGCAGGCCCATGGCGTGGGGGTTTCGCTGGCAGCCCAGAGCTGGAGTGGAAAAGGGAATCAACCCCAAAGTTTTGTAGGAAGATCCTGTTAGAAGGGAGAGCTGTCATTGCCCGGCGGTGCCGGGGGAGGCAGAGGCAGCGCCCAGCATGTGTGCCACTCGGGAGCGGGCTGCTGGCAGCCTCGTGGGGCCCGCGGGGGCAGGTCACGTCCAGGCGTGGCTGGAGCTGGGGCCCGAGCACGAGTAATCTGCTCCCCCTGGACTTCTCCAGCCCTGGGGGGAGGTCCTGGGTGGTACAGCTCCCCCAGGGGTACCCTAGGCCTGCCCAAGCCCCTGGTTTGGGGGTCGAGCAGGTCCTTTGTTTTGCTGTCTGTCCTCGGGGTAGCTCGTGCCCTGGCCCTGAGCTGGGTGTGTTCTGGTTGAGCCGCAGGCACCTGCCTGCCCTGTGCGTGCTGGCTCCGTTGCGTGCCTCTGGTGAGCTTCTCTAGGGCTGGGGAGCCGGGCCTGGTGCTGTGGGGCGGCTGGGGGGTGCGTAATGTTTGTGAGACCTGGAAGGCTCACGCAGGAGCTCTGAGCTCTGCTGCCTTGGGGTCCTGGTGCAGGGCAGGGGAGGACGGGCCGGGGCCTGGCGCAGGGCAGGGGAGGACGGGCCGGGGCCTGGCGCAGGGCAGGGGAGGACAGGACGGGCCTGGCGCAGGGCAGAGGAGGACGGGCCGGGGCCTGGCGCAGGGCAGGGGAGGACAGGACGGGCCCGGCGCAGGGCAGGGGAGGACAGGCCGGGGCCCGGCGCAGGGCAGGGGAGGACAGGCCGGGGCCCGGCGCAGGGCAGGGGAAGACGGGCCCGGGCCTGGCGCAGGGCAGGGGAAGACGGGCCCGGGCCTGGCGCAGGGCAGGGGAGGACAGGCCGGGGCCTGGCGCAGGGCAGGGGAGGACAGGCCGGGGCCTGGCGCAGGGCAGGGGAGGACGGGCCGGGGCCCGGCGCAGGGCAGGGGAGGACAGGCCGGGGCCTGGCGCAGGGCAGGGGAGGACAGGACGGGCCCGGCGCAGGGCAGGGGAAGACGGGCCCGGGCCTGGCGCAGGGCAGGGGAGGACAGGCCGGGGCCTGGCGCAGGGCAGGGGAGGACGGGCCGGGGCCTGGCGCAGGGCAGGGGAGGACGGGCCGGGGCCTGGCGCAGGGCAGCAGGCTGGTGCAGGGTAGCAGGCCCCGGGCGGGCGCTGCCTGGAGGCTGCACAACCAGCAGGCTGTCCTGCTGCAAGAGGTATCCTGCCGAACCTGGCGCCTTATCCTGGTGCAGGGTGCGGCAGGGTGGCTTGCTGGCTGAGCTGATGGGAATGCGTCCCTGGGTGCAGCTCCCCGTGGTGGCACTGGGGGGGGGACCCAGCCTTTGCTTTGTGATAGCTGCAGGGAGCTACCCCCGAGCTAGCTACCTCTGGGCAGGGTGCATTGGGGACCCGCCTGCTGGCTGGGGCTGCGTGTGAGTGCCCCAGGGCTGGCGCTGCCCTGCAGGTAGCACAGGGATGGCTGCGGGGTCAGCTGCCATGGGGCAGCAGCGTGGAGGCTGGATAGCCTGTGCTGTGCCCTGGCAGAGCCTGGGGAGCCTCAAGGGGAGGGACAGTGTGGGAAGAGCTGCTGGGCAGGATGGGTGTCACAGTCTGCCGTGGGGGAGGCCGCAGTGGCTTGAGCCAGCTGTGTCCCTGAGCTGCGGCCAAGCGCTGGGTCCTATCCCCTGCTCTGGGCTCAGGCCATGGTGTTCAGAGACGGGGGTGGCCAGGGGCTGGCAGCACCTGACGGCCCCCTGCTTTTGGCAGGTACCCACATCATCTACGACCACAAGTTCCTGCTGGAGTGCAAGAATTCACCCGTGGCCAGGACCCCTCCCTGCTGCCTGCCCCAGATCCCCGGTGTCACATCCCTGGCCCAGTCCAGCCTCGTCAAGCTGGAGGAGCTCAAGGAGCAGAATGAGAGCAAAGAAGCCATGCCAGGTGAGCAGCCCAGGCACACAGTCCCTGCCTCCACACTGCCTGTGGGCAATCATGGCTCCTGTCCCCTTCACCTGCGTGTTTCTCCCCAGGCAGCCCTGTTGTAACCCTGGTGCTGTATCCTCTGTACCCTTGCAGATCAAGACCAGTTTGAGATGGACATCTGAGTTTCCAGCTTCCCGTCTCCAGGCCGTGGCTGGGCCTGTTCCTGGGCCTCGTGGAGGTGCTGGCACCGTGACCAGCTGGCTGCAGCCCTCTCTGATGCTGGGGATGGACGGTGACACCTCAGGCTCTAGCACAACTGGCTGGTGCAATTGCCTAGGAGCTCATGCTTGATCAATAAACACCATGAAACCCCTGTGCTGACCTGGTGTGTCTGTGATGGGGCTCAGCCGGGTCCTCGGAGCCTGGGGGAGGGAGCGGAGCAGCACCAGGAGCCTTCTGAGGGTGCAGAGGACCTGCCCCTCCTGCACTGAGACCCTGCCGGCTTGGGGTGGTGAACACTGGGCCTCAGAGACCGCTCCCAGGCTTGGGGGGCCACATGCCCCCCAGACAGCTCCAGCTGTGGTGGGGCCGCTGCTGAGGCTTTCCTGCGAGCGGGGGAGGTAGCAGCACAGTGCGCTGTGTGCGTTGTCCACCCTGCGCTTACCTGACCCATCACTAGCACTGTGACGTTTCTCCCTGAATGTCCCTGAGGTCACTCGGGTCTCTCAGGTCCTGAACAGGATGGGCAGGAGACCCAGATATGAGCGCAGGCTGTAGCTGCAGCACAAACACAGGTGTGCCAGGCTGCTCTAAGCTGGCAGCTGGTCATCCTGGGAGGCTGTCATCTCCTACAGGCGAGCTGGGCCGTCTGCCTGCTGCTGTGGGCCCCCTCCCTGTGCTCAAGGCAAGGCCTGGCCCAGCAGTCCCCTCTCCTGCTGCTCCTCAGAGAGAACCAGGACCCAGCCAGTGCCAGACGCCAGGGCAGGCTGCGGCCAGGGACAGGTTAGTGCTGTTTATTAAACATCATGTAGTGAATCAACACTAAAATGTTGCAAGGATTAAAATCCCCTTTTCCTGGGTGAGGACTGGGAGGCAGACAAGGTGTCCAGACGCCCTCGGGCAGCGGGGGCCCCTCCGCTGCCCTGCTCACAGTCTGCAGCCCTGTCCCTGGCATCAAGGCTCCTCCTGGCCAGGCCCAGCCTCGGCGCTGCTCTCCGTCACCACCGCCTGCTCGGCGCGGGGCAGGCTCCTTGTCTCGGCAATCAGGCGCTTGACGCCCACCAGCCACTGGGTCACCTCATTCACATGGTCCACCATGAGTGAGCGGTGGATCTCGTCAGCTGCGTCCCAGTGCTGTTGCTGGAGCTCTGTCAGGAAAGGGGAACCCATCAGGGGCGTGGAGGCAGTCTTCCCGGGGCTGTCCCTGTCCTCAGGGCCTGGATGCAGCCCCCCCTTGCCCCTCACCTTGCACCAGGAGGCTCATCCTCTTCCTCACTGGGGCTGATAGCTTCCCTTGAGTCCATGCATCCCCCAGCACCGTCAGCCGCCGCCCGATGTCGTCGCACACTTGTTTCTGGAAGCAGAGAGGAGTTGGAGGGGGGCCTGCCCCCCCCTGGCTCTGGGGCACTCGCAGGGCACGGGGGTCCTCCTGCAGGAGGGGGGCAGAGGCAGAGGCCAGGGCCTCACCTGCACGGTGGGGCGGCAGGCGGCGAGGGCCTCCTGCAGTGGGGCAAGGATGGTGTCGGCGGGCACGTCGCACTCCTCGGGGCACGCTGCAGCGTTTGCCCTCCTGCTCTCTGCCCGGGGGGCTGGGCTGATGGGCCCCAGGGGGGGTGGCCCCAGTGCCCGGGGGGGCGACACGGTGGGGGCAGCGGGGACGCTGGCCGGGGCTGGAGGAGCACCTGCAGGGAAGAGACTCCGGCTGCTGTGGGGCCCGTCAGCCCAGCCCCCGCGGCGGGGACAGCAGCTGGGCGCTGGGAGCTGCGGCTTCTCCCCGGCCCCAGGCTGCTCCGTCGCCACCGCCCAGCCCCTGCCCCCAGGGCCGGCAGCCAGGGCAGGGGCCGCCCCGCTCCCGGGCCCCTCCGCAGTGGGGCAGGGGCAGGGCGCCGGGGCCAAGGCCCGGCCCGGGGCTGATTCCGCCAGGGGAGGGGACGGGACGGGACACAGGCCCCCGGGGAGGGGCCGGCCCCAGGGAAAGCCGGGGTGGCCAGGCGACGTGCGGGTGCTGACCTGGGGGGGCCCGCCGGGCCAGCGGGGTTCGGCGGGGACCCGCGGCCTGCGCCTGCAGCCCGTAGGAGAACTGGGGGGGGTCGTTCCAGCCACGCTCCCGGTTCCCTGCAGCGGGAAAGGCCGCGGTGAGACCCTGCGGTGAGACCTGCAGGGACCCCGGGCCCCTGCTCCCGGACAGGGCCCCTCCCCCAGAGACCTCGCCCCCCGGGGCCCCTCCCCCCCGGGACCCGCCCCCCGGGTCTCCCCGCTCCCGACGCGGTCCCCGGGCCCCGCACCCGGCCGGGTCACCCCCGTTCCCAGCACACGGACGCCCGCGAGCGCT
>WKFP01014903.1:12109-24834 GCA_011057875.1 Pterocles orientalis | reverse complement strand
GCGGTGCCGGCGGGGGCCGGGCCCGGGCGGGAAGTGGGACCCTCCGGGCGTTTCCGGGCAGCAATGGGGACCCTGGAGCGGAGAAGGGGCGCCGGGGCGGGACCGGGGGTGTCTGGGTGCAGCGGCCGGTCCGGGTCACCCCTGTGTCCTCGGGCTCGTTCCCTCCCCTCCGCGCACCATTACGTTCTCCCCGCTCCGCTCCCTTTCCCCCGGCCCTCCTCGCTCCTCCCACCCGCAGTCATCCCGATCGCTCTCGACCGTGCGCGCTCAGCTCCTCCCGCCCCCAGGCCCGAGCCCAGCCTCCCCGGGCTGCAGACACACGTCTGGTGCGTGCTGCTCGTTTCCCCTTCTCGCCAGAGGCCCAGAGCTTGTATCTCCCGCTGAGATTCCTGTTTTCCGTGCTGCCCTGAGCTGACAGTCCTGGCTGGTGCTCAGTACCTAGCGACAGGAGCACTGGAGACGTTTGCTGTACCCCTCAGTTCCCCCATGGAGTCCCCCATGTGCTGCTAGGGACAAAGTCCTTCCAAGCTGCAGGTGCCTGGTGACATATGTCAAGATGGTTTGCTCTGTGGCATGTCCGGACAGTCCATCACAGCCTTTTAACCTTTCCTTCTTCAGAGACAGAAGCCAGGGCTCCTGGATGCAGGCTGTGTCCTTGAGAGCCCCCACGCCGCCCCAGCTGCCCTGCTTCCTTCCAGGCACAGTTGTCTGCAGGGCTTGCAGGTTTTGGAAGCGCAAAATGAATTTTCCGTGCCTGTTCCCTCTCTTTCAGCAAGGCATTGCCTTCACTCAGCCCCATTCATGCACGCTGTGGGCTAACACATCCCCAATTTTGTGACACACCCTTCCCTCCTGCCCACATTTTAACCTTGCTCACGTCTGCTGGCCCAAGAAAGGCACCAGCTGCACAGTCCAACCAGGTCACCATGCACCGTAATTTCTGCATCTTCTCTTGCCATCTGCTGTTCTGGGCACAAGCTATTTCTTCTGCTTCTGTCCAGAGCCAGTGGGATTTCTGAGACCCCACTCAAGCACTGTGTCCTTGGGACATGTTTTGACTCCAGCACAGCAGGATCAAGGGAGACTCGCGTGTCCCTGCACTCAGACCTGCCCGAGGCGATGGGACTCAGAAGGTGTTGCGGGCCTGACCTTGACCCCTGCTTTGCCCAGATCAAGTGATGCTTCCTCTTTTTCAGTGCCCAGGAGAGAGCTCACCTCTACCAGGAACACACTTATGGTGAATGTAACACCGTGGTGTCCTCTGCTGCACGTCACCTCGTCCTTAGTTCAACACACATTTCACGTCCAAAACCCGAGGCTGGCTGATCAGATGGGATGCAGCAATCCTGCTGCAAACTGATTCCCTTATCTTGCAGATCAGCAAAGCCCACCAAGGTGACATACTGAAAGCAGCTCTCTCTCCTGGCAATGTCATGAAGCTTAAGGACAATGATGGCCTATAGTGATATAAGACTTACAGTGGGATGCAGAGGGAGGAGAACTTGGGGACGGAGCAGAGCAGAACCAACAGATTGTATGAAACTTCATATGGGATGTTTAGGGAAATAGACATTGGAAGGGGAAAGAGAGGGGCCAGGGGACGAACAAGCATGGGAGTATGGAAATAAAAGGAAGAATCATAGAATCGTAGAATCATTTGGGTTGGAAAAGACTTTTAAGATCATCAAGTCCAACTGTAAACCCAGCACTGATAAGTCCACGACTAACATCTGTCCCTAAGCACCATGTCTAGTCTACAGCTTTAAATACCTCCAGGGATGGTGACTCAACCACTCCCCTGGGCAGCCTGTTCCAGTGCTTGACAACCCTTTCAGTGAAGAATTTTTTCCTAATAGCCAATCTAAACCTCCTCTGGCGCAACTTAAGGCCATTTCCTCTTGTTCTAACACTTACTACTTGGGAAAAGAGACTAACCCCACCTCACTACAACCTCCTCTTGGTCAATTGTGGAGAGCAGTAAGGTCTTCCTTCAGCCTCTTTTTCTCCAGACTGAACCCCCCCAGCTCCTTCAGCCGCTCCTCGTCAGTCCTGTGCTCCAGACCCTTCCCCAGCTCCGTTGCCCTTCTCTGGACCTGCTCCAGCCCCTCAATGTCCTTCTTGTGGTGAGGGGCCCAAAACTGACCCAAGGATTCAAGGTGTGGCCTCACCAGTGCCGAGTCCAGGGGCACAATCCCTGCCCTAGTCCTGCTGGCCACACTATTGCTGATACAGGCCAGGATGCCGTTGGCCTTCTTGGCCACCTGGGCACACTGCCGGCTCATGTTCAGCCGGCTGTCGACCAAAACTCCCAGACCCTTTTCCACCAGGCATCTTTCCAGCCACTCTTCCCCAGCCCTGCAGCGTTGCAGGGGATTGTTGTGACCCAAGTGCAGGACCCAACACTGAGACTTGTTGAACCTCATACAATTGGCCTCAGCCCATCGACCCAGCCTGTCCAGATCCCTCCGTAGAGCCTCCTGCCCTCAAACAGATCAACACTCCCACCCAACTTGGTGTCGTCTCAAACTTATTGAGGGTGCACTGGAGCCTCTCGTCCAGACCATTGATAAAGATACTGTATGGAACTGGCCCCAGTACTGAGCGCTGGGGAACACCACTTGTGACTGGCCACCAACTGGAGTTAACTCCATTCACCGCCACCCTTTGCTGCGTTGTCTGGTTCTTGCTCGCAGCTAATCAATAGCAAGTGAAGTGAGAAATAAAGGTCTTTGCTTCCATGTCCTTGCTTGCATGAAAGCAGAGTCCATGCCTTTTTCAGGTCACCACATCCAAGTGCCCCATTTCTGAAGCTTTTCAGCTGAGTGCCTCTCACACACGCAGAAATGTCCTTCTGCTCTTTGCCCTTCCGGTGGCTTTTGAGATCCTGCTTCACACACGGCCTTTGGCAGAGAGCGGGGACCAGCAGGGCTGGGGCTGCAGCTAGTGACCCGGCTGCTGGGTTGGCAGGGTCAGTCCTCATCCAGATGTTGTTCCTCTTCCCTGGGGGGTACCCTGACAAGCTCCCTCCTGCTCTCCTTTACTGAACAGTGGGTTCTCCATCTGTGTGGAGAAACTTGCTCCCCAAGCACTCTTTGTAAAAGAAAAGAGAAATCTCTTCCCAGTCCCTCTTGCTTTCTCCTCTCAGCCAGGAGGGGCTCTGTAATTTCAGAGCAGTGCTTCTGCAAGGGCATGGTCATGCACCCAGGCGACGCTCCCAGGTTTCAGCAGTCTCCCCGTGGCTGCTCTGCAGGATCAGCTAGAAGCAAAACACAGAGCAGGTTTCACAAATGAAAGAAACGGGAGGTGTGGAAACCCTCTTTCCCTTTATTTCCTTCCTCTGCTTTGATCTGATATTAAAAATTTAGAAACAAAACCAATAAAATCAGTCACGGTTTTCTACCGTGACTGGCAGGAGCGTCTGAGACACCAGGAGATCGCGCTGCCACCCAGAGGGACCTCGACAGGATGGAGCAATGGGGTGGCAGGAACCTCCTGAAGTGAAACCAAGGGACATACAACATCCTGCCCCTGGGGAGGAACAGCCCCAGGCATCAGGACACGCCAGAGGTGCCCGGATGGAAAGCCACTCTGCAGAGAAGGTCCCTATGGACGCCACGCTAAACTTGAGCCAGCAAAGGCCAACGGTGTCCTGGGCTGCACGAGGAGAAGCGTTGCCAGCAGGTTGAGGAGGGAATCAGCAGTGAGGAGGCCATCCCCCACCCCTGGAGGGTCGTGTCCAGTGCCAGGCTCCCCAGGACCAGAGAGCCAGGGACAGGCCAGAGAGAGGCCAGCGAAGGGCCCCCACAATGAGGAGGGGACGGGAGCATCTCTCCAGTGAGGAAGGGCTGAGAGAGACGGGACTGTTCATCCTGGAGAAGAGGCGGCTCAGGGGACCTTCTCCATGTACGGAAACAGCTGAAGGGAGGGTGCAAAGCAGACGGAGCCAGGCTTTTCTCAGCGGTGCCCAGGGCCCGTCCAGCTCAGGGTGGCCCTCCTTCAGCAGGGGCTTGGACCAGATGACCTCCAAAGGCCCCTGACAACCCCAACCACTCCCTGAGTGCATGGTGCTGGCACAACGACCACCAGCAACAGGGACCGCCTGAAAGGGGCCTGAGCAAAGGCAGAGGTGAGAAGCACGCTGCAAGAGGGGCTTTGTATCACAGGGTCTGTCTCTGAGACTGGGGGCTCCTGGGTGCACCCCTGAGGCTCTGTCACCCCAGGAGATCACTTATGGTGGGCAACCATAAACACCAATTCCTGCTGGTGGCACCTGAGGTGCCAGGTCTCGGAAGTGGCACTGGAGACATCAAATCCTCACAGCGGCACTGGAGGCATCCAGCCACGAGCGTACAGCCCTGGCCACTGCCAGAAGTGGCCCCCGGGGAGGGGACCTGCCCCATATGCCAGAGCCCATTTGAAGATCCCGCCTGTGTGGCTCTGTGCTGGCACATCGTCTGCATTGAACGCATCTGGTGCTGAGCTGCCACGACCACTAGTGCACCTGCCTGCTCTGCTGGCAGCCCCCTGCCCCCACCATCCACTGGGAGGAGGACGACAAAGGGGATCAGTGCTGGCTTTTGCTGCTAGCACCTTTCCTGTGGGAGCCATTGCTGGATGTTTCCAGCGTTGGAGACAGGCTCTGGGGAGAGTGAAAAACTGTTCGGACCATGAGGTAGATAAAGAAGTGCAGAGCACGAGTGCCGGAATGGCTGCAAATGTGGTGCCAAGGGAAGGTGAGAACCATTAAAATGTGTGTTTAAGTACAGTAAAACTCAAAAGGGTGCTTTTTACGGGTACAGTGAACTGTCTCTCTCACAGCTAGGCTGTGCTGGGATAAGACTGAAATACCTAACCAAAGACAGGCTACAGAAGTTGACAATACATCTGAAATATCCTGGTTTTCTCTTCTCTTCAGCTGCCTACATCTGCTTTGCAGAGTAATCTGATGGCAAAAAGGCTTTTCTAAATTTACAACACAAATCCTCTCCTTCTAATACAGCCATTTTGTTCAACGTTAGCAGTACAGAGGGCTCAAATCTCCAGGAGCTCTGTGGAGGGGAAGAGAAAAGGGTAGCAATTCTGGCTTCTTTCCCAATAACATAGGAAACTTAATATCCTCCTTCAGTGCCCACAGTAATGCTGTAAGTCTGCTGCTACTTCAGTATGCGAGTGTAAACAAACACAATTTACAAAGTAACACTTTGGATATTATTGGGTAATCAATAAACAAAATGTCTGTGTTGCATGTTCATGTAATCCTTCTATATTCTTGCAATATCCTTGGAAAAGTTCTTTGTCTGATTCCTTACATGCTCCAGTGGAAATACCGGTAGCAACTCATTTTTCAATATGCCCCCGACTTGTGTGTGCTCTGTGTTGGACTTGCTGCTGGCATTTACAGTGGGTATAGCTCTGGCACTCAGGCTTATTTTTTTCAGATTGACCTGTCAAGATCTAGATGTGTTTCAAATTTAAAACTAATAGGGGAAATAATCTCAAAGTGATCTGAAAAATCTCACCCTCGGTAACTGGCTTGTAAAGACATGAGTGCTCACCCCTGGAAGGATCCCAAGGCTCTTCTCTTGCCTGATTTTTTTTATTTGGCAAGAGGGGGGGTGTAGAAGTGACCAGGACCAGCTCCTTCAGCAACCAAAAAGTTCTGGGACATGCCAGAACTGTGTAGGGAATGGCACAAAAAATAGCTCCTGCAACACTGTGCAACAGCCACCCCACAGGCAGGTGACCCCTCAGCATGGTGGTGAGCTCCACGGGCATGGCCAGCACTGCAGACGCAGCCCCAGTGCGCTCCCTGACACTAGAAGTCCCACATTTCCCTCCTTTGGCCCCCCAGTACAAAGCAGGTCTCGTGCTGCTGCACTTTCCAGCCTGACCGACAGACCCAGAGAGCGAGCGCGAGGGCAAGCTGCTGCTGGCGTGGCTCCGCACGAGACACAACCCACACAGCGCTGAGGGCTCTTGTAACACCCTGAGCTCCCTACTGGAAGTCTTCCAGGGGCTTCACCTTCCCTGCACTTGCCTGTGCCTGTATGATCCTAGAGACAAGGCTGGGAAGGGTCACCTGTCCAGCCCTCCGCCTGCTTCGAGTACCTGCCTGGAGAACTTGGGGCGTGAATGCTCCCATTCCCAAAGCACAGAAGGGAAATAAGACCCAAGTGCAGAAGAGATAGGAGGCATTTTTTGCATGCCCAGTTGCCTCCAAACTCCTGGATAATCATGTTTGTTTATGGGAAATTTGCTCTTCTTACATCAACTTTGGCAGGACTTGAGATAATGGAAAGACATCAGAAGTGACATTAGGATTGGTAACTGCTCTTTCACTAGAAATTGTACTTTCTTACCCAGCACCGTGAGTTTATGCCATGCATTACAGAGCATGGCAGGTCTGCCATTAGCACAAGCTCTTACTGGTCGTCTGCGTTGCTGGACTTACAGCTATGTTAATGAATACGTTTATTTGCTATTTAACACAACAGATGAAGAAGTAAGTTTTTCTATACTGCTCTTGAAGCCTTATTTGAAGAAATTGTCAATCGTACAAGTGCTGAGAAATCTTCATCAAGATCGTACTTGCTAGGTGATGTACTTCAACTGAGCATAGAAACAGAGCAGATCAGAGCAAAAATGCACCTATCTTAGCATCCTATTTGTCTCCAGCAATGGCCAACACAAGACATTTAAGGGACTTGGTAGACTCTGGAAGATCAGGGCCTGTCTCAAGTAATTAAATATGAAATGGATTGCTTTCTTGGGAAACTGTGACACACAGAATGTAACATATGTTCTACAAGGTCTTAGAAAGAACACAGAGAATCACACCCAGTGCTGTGATGAAAGTAACAGTTCATGAAATGATGCACTTTCCTTTAGAGAAATCCACAAGGAGGGCCACCGTGCTGGTTGTTTTGGGGCAGACAGTATCTGTCGCACAGGAAAGGGAAGAACTAATGTTAAGCCAAAGAAACCTGTCACTATTCTGTAGAGCCAGACCTACTCTGTGTTTCTCTATCACTTCATACCGTTAGTTCCTCAGATGGTTAACCACTCAAAATGGCTTCTAATGGGGAAGATTTCTCAGGAGTCATTTGCAGAATTGTCAGGGAAGGGCTTGCTTCATTTATCAGTTTTCCAGATAAACCATTCCCAGTGGAGGTAATACAGGGTAAAGAATGGGGACGAACTCTAAAAACTGAACAAAAATATTTCAGAGTGGTTGGAGAATTCTGAATACTAAGAACAGTAGCTTGGGCCTTGAGAACTTTTTAACTTTACCAAAAACAAAACAAGATTTTAATCTGAAAAGCTTTACAGAGCTCTCAGTCCCCCCATCTGCGTCTCTACTGATTTCCTCCACACTTTTCAAAACGTTGCTACTGTAGATAGTTCTTCTCCAACTGCACACAAATAAATCTCCAGCTGTGTTAGTCTCTCATTCTGTCTCGGGTAAGAAGAGGTGAATATCACTATTTATCCCTGCATGAAATAGGTATATGCTTTCTCTACAAAACTGGACTTCTCTACAGGACAATGGAAAATGAAAAAAACCCAAACCAAACCCCCAAATAAACAACTTTGGGTTATTTTTTTCCAGGTCACCTAACATTTTTCATTTTGATTCCATTCTATGAGTCTATGCACCTTCACGCACATGCACACCCACTCCCTCTTTTTCTCCAGCTGTCACAATGCAGTGCTGCGAGACAGGCATTGCATCAAATCCAAGGTTTACCTCTTCCTGGTTTACTGCCTTTGTTGAACTGCCCTCATAGCCAGTATAAATTCTCTCCTCTTTTGAGAAGATCCACCATCAAGGGGTTAATCCTGTCACACGTCATTCTCCTAAATGGGTAAGAGCGAGACCTGCGCATGTCAGACACCAGAGGTTCCTGCTCCAGAGGCTCCTGCAGGATGTAGATGAAATGAATACTCCAGTTAAGATAGTACCACAGAAACTCTTTTCTAACAAGCCTCTCCTTGGGAACTACAACACCATTTACACTTGCAGAAACTTGACATCAAGTATGTGACTATGAAATCGTGTAAAAAAAATTTACCTAGACGTAATACCTCAAAAGTCAGTCATGCGGAAGTGATGAAAAAGTAATGCAAAGAGATGCAAAGCTGTCAGAAACCAAGCTGTTACAATGCCAGGATAATTATCAGTCCTTTCTGAAGGGCTTTAAATGGATGATCAAGCACAGCTGGTTTGTTTTGTTTTTTTTATTATTATCTTCCTTGGATTCCTCTTAAATATCAAATAAAGACCCTGCTTGACTTATGAGGATTAAAAATCTTTTTATTAATGGTACCATACAGGTTTTGCAATCAATGTACCAGTGTGTTGCCCAGGAATATAAAACAGAACCTCATTCACACTCCCAGCGAGGGTTACCATTGCCCAGTCTGATGGCTAAAAGGTAAAGTGGTGAACTGCTCTCTTGAACAGCTGAATCAGGGGTCAAACGGATTAGCAGATCAGCTTTTATTCAAAAAGGAAGTTTAAAGATTCTTGTGAAAGGGAAGATTTAATTAGAAACACAGTAATGTCGTATGTGCTTTCCTGAATATGTAGAGAAGGAATGATTCGCTGGAGTGAAGAATCCTCTGCTGCGTGTAGATATTTTCCCGCAGAGTCTGCTAAAGCAGCTCCCTTGAATTCTTCGGCTACATGAGGCAGTAAGGGACAAGAGCTTTTTCCTCTCTTCTGATCAATGTAGTGACCTCTTGAGGAGAGCTGTTCAGTTTACATTGTGAAATTTTATGACGTTTTTGAACAACTTAAGACACAAAGAGCAATTATTGGAGTGTCTTTCTGATAATGTTTTACTGGTGTAAGATTAAGTGCTGCTTGTCGCATCATATAATTCAATATGCTGCAAAGGGAACAAGGCAAGGGTTATGGCAAAACTGCGCTTCAGGATTAGCTCTCCCTAAGCACTGCAGTCCATCGCTAACGCGTGGCCGGAGGACTTCATCCTGCAAGCTGCTCCAGTCGGCAGCTGGGAGGGAGGAGTGTGGCTGCCATGGAGGAAACGATTAGAGGGTTCTGCTCTGAATCCATGTTTTCATCCTCACTAGAAATGGGTTTTGGTCTGATAGCAAGGAGAATAACACCAAATTCTCACACTTGCCAAACTAATTGGGATCGTATGGCCCGTGGTCTAGCAAGATACAAGAAATCCGTTTTCTCCGTTTTTATAGGCTGCTCTGTCATGGCAGTGACATGTCTTTATGTCAATAACTTGATCAGTTTATTTTTTTCTAGACAAAGCGGTGGGTTACTTTTATGGCTGATGTTTTGGATTGGTGTTTTTCTTTGGGTTCTGTGGGGTATGGTGAGTTTGGCATTTTAAAACTCATTGTCAGGAGGGGCAGAGTTCATGTTTCAGGGCTGAAGCGCCTGTGCTTACTTTTGACAGGCAACTGTTCTGTGTTCATAAGAGCACAGCCGTGTGCATTTATAAATGATGAGACGTTAACTGATTAATTTGCACACTGCACTGAAAATAAGCCTCCTGTCCTGATGCTTCCTGCTCAAATAAACTCAAATATTTTTTTAAATTCATTTTAGCCAAAAGTTGGCAGCTCCCTTACCCCTTCGACTTTGAACCGGTTGTGAGCATTTGACAAGGGTCCCTCCCTGAGGTATTCTGGAGCAAGAAGTTGATCTCAGGAGGGTTTGGTTATTTTAGTTTCTGCTCATGAAGCTGTTGTAGGTTTGGAAGAAATTTCTTTTGAGCAACTACAAATGACAGTGGGTTGGGAATGCCTCTTTCAGTGGCACTCAGAGGGTACAGTGCGCACATTCAGACTGCAGCAGAGGTTAACTAGTGCTGTGTCTTGACTGTAGAACTTGACTATGTGTTTACTGTTTTGTGCACAGATTGGTGACTCTCCTGCAGCTCTTCCTCTGGCCCGCCTTTTGAAGGTATCTATATATTCTTGTCAAATACTTTATAAAAAGTGCTTGCTTTGTATTTTTTAATCTTATGCTGTGGTCTATAGCTGGATAACTGTTGTAATGTGAATGAAACTTTAATTTAGTTGTTAATAATTCAAAGTACGTTTTTTAACTTTAAACTGTGTGTGTATTTTGACACTGTCCTATCAGGAGTAGTTCCCGGTTTGGGAAGATAGGAGTACCTTATCAGCCTCAGCGTAGCGTCGCAGTGTTGCTCATCTTCAAGGCACAGAGAAAAAGCGCTCCAGAAGCTGTTTACCGTTTTTCTTAAGTTTTGTGAATTATGTGTTGGAAACACATAACTTTTACAGAAGAATTTTTACAGAAGAATTTAATTGTCTGTAAGTTCTGGACATTTCACAGGGGGTTGCAGCAGCCACAACAGAAGCGTTTCTGGAACACGGACAGTTGCATGGCTGTTGTTGGCTGTCGAGTCATTATAGTTACCGATCCCTCCTCGGAATGCTGCACAGTTTCATGAATTGCAGCATATGTACAGGGGACAACACAACCTGATTCGTTTGAACGCCGACTGTGTAAATTGTGTAAATGTTCCGAATTGTTTATAGGGATGTAGCAATGTGTGCTATTTAAGTATTTCAGAGAAATGCAGGAATGTAACGTAAAGCAGCTCCAAACTGTTCCTTACTCTAACCTCTTTAGGGCAGGCGGGCTTAGCGTGGAGGCAATGCATTGTACAAAGTTTTCTCTTTTATTATTGCAATGTATGAAATGCCATAGTTGATTTTTGATCTATTTCCAGTAGTGTTTTGTGGTTTTTGGAGATGTTTTCTAAACTGCTTGGGTTCAAACAAACAAGTCAAGCAGCTGTAAAGTCTTCTGTAAATGTTAGTGGGGATGGTTTCATAGGTGTCGATCTGGATTATGTTCCTGTCGAGAAAAAAGCTGTGTCTATGAAAGAGCCATTTAATGAAATGTTGAAGCTCGTTGGTTGCTTTTGTGAATAAATGCCTATAAACACAAACCCACGAGTGGCTGATGTGAGTCGTGGGTGCTTGAAGGTCCAGCTGATCAGCAGTCACTGCCTTGGGCCCTGCTTGTATCTGGGCTGGTGTGTGATAACAACATTTGAACAAATGCTGCTGCAATAATTTGGAGATCAAGTTCCGCATAAGGTTTATATTACCCTTTGTGTGTTAAAAGGACACAGTCAGCTGGGAAACCTGCAGGTTTTGCTTACTGTGGTGGAATCACGTAATATGAAGAAATTAGTAAGGGGAGGACATGCAGTTTGGACTGCCTACAGCGCATGACGGTCAGATTTCTACTGAAACGAACCTTTTGTCTTGCTGAGGGGTTATAAAAAGCTTGATTCCGTTTAATGTTTCTGTGTCAGAAGCTGAACTTCAGCAAGCAAAACCAACTGCTCCCACTCTTAAGTTGCGTGTCCTTGTAATGCTGCAAAGTGTGAGCAATGATACTTGCATCCATCCTCCTCAGTTCAATGTACAGTGGGCATCTTCTCCTTCCCATAGTCTGGAGCTTCAGAACCAGCTGAACACCACTGGAGAGTGTGAACTTCTCTCCACATAGCTTCCATCCGTTTGGAAGAAATCGGCTTGGTGACACCAGACTGTGCCAGGTACAGACAGAGCCCAAGGTTTTGAGTGCCCAAGAACGCTCTTCCCAAGCAGGTTAACAGGCACATCAAGATGGTGTTATGGCGTAAGGACTCCCCAGAACACCTCCAGGACAGCTGTGTTTTGTGTCAGCAGCTGTTCTCATGCACCCTGAGCAAGCACTCTGCTGCTCTGTACAGGATGGGGTGAGTGGTGGTGTCTTTGGCTGCGTGGGCTTAACCGTGTTTCTAACATGTCTGTCAAATAATTACCCGTTAAACAGACGGCCAGTCTGGCTGAAGCAATGCTTCCGAAGAAGATAAAATAAAAGCTGTGATGATACAGTCTTGCCAGGAATACGATCCAATCAGTGTTGATCAAGTCAGATGTGTTCTTCAAAGGCGATGGAAAAGCTGTAGAGATGTTTGTTTTAACCAGAGAGACACACAGATACATTTTTCTTTTTTTCCCCAAAACCTTTTAGTTACAGGAAGAAACCCTTGGGTCCACCTCCACCATCGTACACTTGCTTTCGTTGTGGAAAATCTGTCCACTATATACAGCACTGCCCGACAAATGGGGTAAGCTTGTGGGGGACTGCTGGTGGGACCCTCGCTGGTGGCCAGGATGGACCTGCCCTGTGTGCCCAGCGCCCGACCCTCGGGGAAAGGAACCGAGCCGAGAGGGGGACGGGTCAGCCCAGCCGGGTGGAGCCTCAGGAGGGACTAATTCAGGGAGAAAGCCCCAAACCCGAGCCCACCCCTGCAGGCATTGAGGGATCCCAGTGATGGCAGATGGAATAAAATGAGGAGAAAATGGCAAAAATGTGGTAAAATTGGGATAAAATAAGGAGAAAGTGGGGGAAATTGAAAAAATTGGGAAAAAATGGGGGAATGAGGGATAAAATGGGGAAAACTGATAAAAAAAGGAAAATATGGGGAAAATTGTGATAAAATTGTGCAAAATGTGGTAAATTTGGAACAAAATGAGTAGAAAATGGCAAAAAATGTGAAATTGCAATAAAATAAGGAGAAAGCGGGGGAAAATGGAAAAAATTGGGAAAAAAAATGGGGTTCATCAGCCACCCCACGGCCCCCTGGCAGCTCCCCCCCCTCGGGGGAGACGTTCTCCAGCACCACCAACTCCCCTGCACTGGGGGGAACCTC
>WKFP01014901.1:599109-612762 GCA_011057875.1 Pterocles orientalis | reverse complement strand
ATGCCCCATCCCTGGAGGGGTTCAAGGCCAGGCTGGATGAGGCTTTGAGCAACCTGGGCTAGTGGAGGGTGTCCCTGCCCATGGCAGGGGGGTTGGAACTTGATGATCTTTAAGGTCCTTTCCAACGGAAACCATTCTATGATTCTATGATTCTATGATTCTATGATGATTCTATGATTCTACGATTCTATGATTCACAAAAGAACTTTTCTTCCAACATGCTCTGCCTGCGCTGTTCCTAGACATGGCAGTTCTCTTCTTTAGAAGTGTTCTGCCTGAGTGCTCTGCCCATTGTTTGAGACATGAGTGGAGGGGATGGGTAGGGGTCCAGTCCGTGTCAGTATCCAAAGCACCATGTTTCAACATCACAGAATCACAGAATCACAGAATGTTAGAGATTGGAAGGGACCTCGAAAGATCATCTAGTCCAATCCCCCTGCCAGAGCAGGAACACCTAAATCAGATCATCCAGGAACACATCCAGGCGGGTTTTGAATGTCTCCAGAGAAGGAGACTCCACAACCTCTCTGGGCAGCCTGTTCCAGTGCTCTGTCACCCTCACTGTAAAGAAGTTTTTTCTCATATTCAAGTGGAACCTCCTATGTTCCAGCTTGAACCCATTGCCCCTTGTCCTATCACTGGATAAATACTGTGTTTAGAAGTTCTGTAATGAGCAATTAAAGAGAGTCTAGAAGTTTCCTGAGTCACAATGGAGTATAAGCTGAGTAAGACCTCGAAGGTTCCTTTTGGAAAGCTTTCTTTGTCATTGTTTTTTTTCATAGAATTATTTATAATGCAATAATGAGACTAGGTGTGTCAAAATGTAGCAAGCTTCACCATTTGAAAAGGAAATAAGGATTGGTAAGACATGCATGACTCATGATTGTGAACTGTCAATCCAGTAAGAGTCTATGTCTACAAAATCTCAGTATCTGGAAAAGTTAGTATTTTACATTGAGCCAATTTTAATATTAAGAATGAGTTTATGAGCAAAATAATAGCTTATCAGATTTTAAAAAGTTCTCAGAAGTATATATCAAATAATTCTGCCTTAAAATATTTCTTTTAAATTCTGTTCTACAACATAAACCCAAAAGACTAAATATACACAGTGTAGAATAGAATTTTCCTCAGCATTACGATCTTCCAAAATTTTCATACACAGTTCAGTTTCCCAAAACAACACAATTTATCTGGTTTAAAAATGTTATTAACTCATGCCTAAAAGAGAAGGGGAAAAAACTGCAAATAGGTATAAAGGCATAGCTGTCAGTGAGAGTATCTTGTATATGCTGGATCGTTCTCTGGTTATCTGTTAGAATATAGTGAGAAAGGAGACAAAAAAGAATACCTTGCTCATATTTCTCAATCACTTAAAAATGAGCTTCTTCTCTTGATCACAAAGATGACTAAACCATATTCTCCAGCTACCTCTGCAGCATTTATATTCTTACACTTTAAGATAACCTTGCTTTTTCCCGGAACTGTTCCAGAACAAACATTTCTGTTTATATCATTATACAGAGTGCAAATGAGCAAAAACTTTACAGCTTCAATGACAGCAGCATATTTTTAGGAAAAAATTGTATCAGAAGATACTTTGACTTGGACTTAGGAGCTGCCACTGAACAATATGGCTGTGGACAAAACAAAACAAAAAGCTATGCTCTTCAACACTTTTACTTTCATTCATCCTTCCTTTCTGTTCATGTTTTCTTCATCACCTTTACGTTCTTCAAGGTTCCTATTACATACCTTAAAAAGCCTATCTTAAATGGAAACACAGCTGTCATGAGACTTTACTTCCTTACAACTATTTATTAAAAAATACGTGTGCATTTTGCACGAATTTCTGTGTGTTTGACAAATGAGTGAGAGAAATGGGAAAACAAGTATCTCCAACAATTTAGTGAAAATATTATAAATTTGACAAATTATTTAATCGAAGGGAAGCTTTTCTTTCTTTCTCTTTATGTAGTACCCATTCTAAATAGCAGTGGGGCTTGAGTAACCCTTTCCCAAACCTTTAAACACAGATATATGTTCAAAGCATGGAAATTATGATTAGGCAGAACTAAAAGGCCAAAGCAAAATCATCTTGAATTTGTGTCCATATCCACAGCTCATGGGCTGAAACTACTACCTCTTGCTTTTTTATGTGCATGTACACAGTACTGGTGTTTTTACACTTTCATTTAGTGTAATGCTGAGATTGTAACAAAGACAGATGAAGCTTTTAAACATGTTCACACTCCTGCTTCCCTAACTTAAGCTTACTGTACCCACTTACAGCTGTTCTGTTAATGGTCACAATCTAATTGAGATAGACCTTTGAAAGAGTTAGTTGAGTGGGACTCACCTACTTAGAGGCTATAATGCTGTAATAGCATTGTACTGCCCTCTCTTGTGTTTTGCTGCCAAGCTGAAGTACAAATGGAAAGCTTTTGAATAGATTCACAATGACATTTGGTGTACTTCAGACATCTGAAGTAATGCTGGGATTTTAGCAAAGGTAAGCAATCTGAAGAGCTGAATTAGACTGACGTTGATTTATATGCAACTGTGTTAGTTTCTTGTGTTTGAAACCAGAATATGCGAACTAAAGTCACATGCTTGTTTTGAGTACGAACCACAGGTAGTGCTATATCGATACCCTCTTAATCACTTACACCCTTGAGGGAAAGGACATTCATCTTCATTTCAATTTCTAAACAATCCCTAAACAAGTCACACTAATTTAAAGTCCAGAATAACAGCAATACTTCCAAAAACCTGAAAAATTAGGCAGGCTTTTTCAAAACAAAGTGTATCAGTGAACTGAGATACCTATGAATAATAGATTCCACTGTTTTATAGTGCCAGATGAGTCAGATGTCAAAACTACCTAATTAATATAGGTCAGATTCAAATGAAGTTTTGACTCAGAGTAATTGGCAGCCTGGGCATTGACAAATAGGACCCATGCACCACCAAATTTACTATTCATACTGAGAAGTCTCTGTCATATTAAATGTTTAAATGTTCAGTTTCCAAGAAAATGAAAAACTGAACTGAAAAAATATGAAACAGTAGGAAAAAAGTGCAAAACTAACATCATGATAGCGTTCATCTACCACTAGCATCAAACACCTGCCATAAATAAGGCCTCTAAAGGGCATAGAGGTAGTTTGAGCTTCCTTTCTTAAAAAGGAAATGTCAAAATAAATATTAGATTTACCAAAAGAGAAATCAAAACTCTCTACCCAATTTAAAGTAATAATTTGTAAATAGGCATATTCTACACTTGTATTATATTTTATAGGATTAACCTCTGCCTCTGTGGAATTTAGCAGATTTTTTTAAATTTTTAAATGTTTCTAAAATATTGTAAAACAAGGGGCACTTCATCATACTAGAAAGTCCTTGTTGCAGTTTTTAATTTTAGAACTAGAACTCAAATTCTTCTGAAGTTTATGCTAATGTACTGAGATTCATTTCTGTAAAACAAATATGCTTTGTATAAAGTTACTTGCTAAGGTGAACGGCAGATATTCAGTTCTAAGAAAACACTAGAGATTACACACTCAAAATCTTGGGTTTAAGGATGACAGAAACTGTAGTATTTTCTGATGGCTTAATGGAATTTAAAATTATAATTGTTTGGTCAGCCTGAAACAAAATAGCTTAATGCATTTATTCAATAAACTGAAAAATTAACTACAAACACAAGTTTTTGGTCAAATGAAAATTGTAGTCCAGCCCTGAGAAAAAATATTGCAGATGAAGGAGTGAATTTTTAAATACTTTTTAAAAATTATTACTTTCTTAATGTGGGGGGGAAAAAAACAAAACCAACAACTTCTAGACCAAAAGTTATTTTGAATCAAGAAATCAGAATGTTTTCCTTAAATTCAAACCAAAGTTTCAAATTTTATTGGAAGCAGGATCATTTTCCGCCAGTAAAAACAATTTGGTTAGTGTATTTGAAGAAGTGAAGGACAGAGAGCACCACCCCTAGGGTTACATATGCTAATCTGTTTAATTTGATTCATGCAAAAAATACTGGAAAAGTAATCAGATGAAGTCTTTGTTGTTACCTGGCAGAAAACAAAGAAGATACCCAGCCAAAATTATATAATCTAATTTTCGTCTTGAATAGAATGGCAGTCTAGTAGGTGAAGGAAAAGTAGGAGATATTCTGTATCTTGTCTTTATTACAGATTTTTTGCCTTCTTTTAAATGATATTGTTAAAAGAAAATTATATAATCTCGATGAATTTCCTGTGTAAAACACACATAAATATTATTGTTAAACAATCGTATGTGAGTATTTAGCAGTAGTTTACTATTCACATGGGACTGTCCTGAGTCCACACTCTTGAATAATTAATAGCTGAACTGTGAACTAGAGAGTAAGTCTATGGAAACTGTAGCTGATATCTGTTCATGAGAGGAACTACAGAGATCATCAAGGACAAGAAAACCTTAACATTAAAAAGAGCTCATTGGAGGAGCTGAGAAAATACAATTGAACAAGGAAAAGTGCAATACACTTAGGGCAGATGACCTTCACTGTATTTCAAAGTCCAGTTTTGGCAGCACACTTCCAGGAAGATGTGCACCAAATGGAGAGAAATTACAAAAGCGCTACCAGAAAAAAAAAATTTAAAATAAACAGATAAAAAGACATAAAGTGTGAAGTACGACCTGCAAGGAAGCATTGGATGCAAGAAATGTAAAAGCTTAAGTGGCAAAAAAATTAAAATATGCAGATTAGTCATTAGAAGAGATGTTTTGACAGTTAATGAGTAGTTTTGTGAAGATAAAAGATAGGAATGTACTGCTTGAAGTGGCTGTGGCACCTCTATCTTTAACAATAGGTTAAGCAAACGTCTGTCAAAGATAAATACACACAGGGGATTTGCCTCTTGACAAGGATGTGACGAAGTAATCTCTTACAGTGCAGTACAGTCCTAATTATTTGTACTTTCTTGAGTTTGCAGAAGCCTTTAATTTTGCTTTGTGTTTTTCTGAAAACCTTCCTTCTGCCTGCAACTTTCATTCAACTCTGCTTCTAAAAATTGTCCTCAGTGACTCTTCAGCTAACTGCTAACATAGTGGCTATCACGTTCTCCTGCTCCTACAATCTCAGTGAAGCTAATTCCTTCTTGTAGCTAATGTAATATCATCTTTTTGATACACACACTGGGGCATTTGTGACGGGAACTTCCTTGTGAACAGATACCTGGTCTACAGTTTTCTGAGACTCTTCTCACAGCTGAAGGAGGCATTGGAAAGGCCGTTATGTGACTGAAATTAAAATATCTTAATTCTTCCACTTATTCAGTGTCATGAAGGACTGTTAACTGCATTTGGAAACGGTGAAAGCAAAAAATGTTTTCCAATCTGTGTGTCTTTTATTTTTTTTAACAGTCAACATGATACTTAACAATAATATTGAAGAACTGCTTCATAGCTGTTGAGTTATGCCATTGCTTTTCCAAATGCTTGTCATAATGTGGCGGTACTCCACTAGTGAGCTACCTGAAAGAGTATACGTTTTTGGACTTGTTGATCTGGTCTCGGTGAGTCAGCAATTTTCTTAGTACAGATGTGCTGGATGACAGATGGCGTGAGAACAGACCTGGCTCACTCTTTAACACAGTTCACTCAAAAAAATTGAAATAAGTATCACCCAGCATGCTATGTCTTTCATATGAGACCTTTAAGGATGAGAAAAACCGTCCATCATTTTATGCAAAATAAAGGGTTTCTTGTCTAATTTGTAAGTATAAATGTTTTTATGTTTGGTCAATGTGATGTCAGTTCCGGAAGTACAAGAAAAAGGAAAAAGAAAAGTCTAAGACTAATTCTGTAAAATTACTTGTCCTGGTTTCAGCTGAGGCGGAGTTAACTTTCTTCATAGTAGCTAGTGTCAGGTGATGTTTTGGATTTGTGTTAGGAGAAGGCTGATAACACACTGAAGTTTACAGTTGTTGCTGGGACTTTCAAGTTTCTCTGCTGTGCCAGTGTGTGCAGGAGAAGCTGGGAGGGAGCACAGCCCCAGTTACTAGCCTAAGATTCAATTTTAGGCTTAGGATTGTGTCCTGGGTTCAGCTAAAACAGAGTTAGCTCAGGACAGATTCAGTTCCAAATTGGCCAATGGTAAATTCCATATCATGCAGATTGTGCCCAGTATATAGATGAGGCTCTGTCCAGAAGTTGTGTCTCTTTCCAGGTCAGCTCGCTCTTACTCTGGGTCATCTCACTCTGGGTAGTCCATCTCTCAGGGTCATCTTGGTCTCTCACTCTGCTCTGGGATTGCAGTTTTGGGACTCTCCCTGCTCCGGGATCATCATCTGGGAATGGGCTGAGCCTTGGTCAACGGGTAGTGAGCAGTATCACTGTGTATAATTTGTTTATTTGTATGTATTACTATTATTATAATAATTATTTTCAATATTACTGTAGTTTAGTTATTAAATTGTTCTTATCTCAACCCACTAGTCTCTTTTCCCTTTACCCCTTTAGTTCTCTTCCCCATCCCTGGGAGATGGGAGTGTGAGAGAGTGGTTGTGTTTTGCTGCCAGCCAGGGTAAAACTACAACCTTACTTCTCTTATAATTATGGCTCCACCCAATGACTGTTGAATACAGGGAGTAGAATCTAACTATGGACTTGAAAGAAGACAATTAAGTGCCAAGTAAATGTTGAGTGTTTGTGGGGTTAGCACCTTCATTAAAGGCATAATTTGACTTTTCCAGACAAGATGGTGAATTAATCTTAAAAAAACAGTTAACCGATATATTTACTAGTCTGGATACTTTTACAAGTTACTTTTGCTAACCATTGCTCATAAGCATTTGGGTGGCCCACATTATTCATGAAGCATTTACAAATCCTGGAAAATGCTTAAATGTTCAGGATAAACACTTTCTGACATTGAGATGAAGGGTTCCAGCTTGTTCCCTCTGGGATCTAAACTAATTTTTGGTCTAACCAGATCCTACCTCTTTACTGAAGGAAAATTCCATTCGTGTCCATGGAAAATTTGATTTTTGAGTGCAGCTAGACTTGACCCATTGAAACGAAATAATTGTCGTCTTTGTTTAGCGCTGGCTAGACAAATGCCCTTGTTCATGCTTACTTACGCTTTGTGTGGTCCCATCAGCTTCAGAGGGGTCATTTATTGAGTTGAAGTTTGTATTTGCCATGAGCATGAGTAACCAGACGCAGTCCTTATACAGGGGGTAACTACTGTGCCTAGTTATCAGATCTCCTTTTATATCTTAATTAAAAAGTTACAAATTGAACACAGAATTAAGTTGTTTTTAAAGGTAAACTAAGTGTGTCACTAACTCATATTTGTTCAGATGTCTTTTATATGATATCTTTATCTTGTTGGGTAGTTGCTAATTTGTTAGCATGGCTAATCCAACTACTGGCTCCAAGTTCCACTAACAGAGAGTGGTGGTGTGCTCCACCCCCTCCCCTGCTTAAGCAGTAACTACCAGCGGTCGCTATAGCTACAGCCGGTCATGATGGCTGCATCTGGCTTAAATTGGACTCTGGGGAGACAGACAAAAGCACAATAGCCGATGGCTATCTTGTGCATTTTGCTCAATAGCTGAGGGCTATCCGAGAATGTGCCAACTGAAATACGGCTAGAATGCAAATATGGCTATAAATCAGTCATCCTACTCTATAAATAGTAGTCAGCCCAGGGCCTGTTGAGCTCTCCAACACAGCAGCAGGTTGCACACCAGGATCTCCCCTTGAGCAGGAATGCCTCTTGAGGTTACTCCTTGAGGTCAAGAGATTTCTTGCTGCAACAGGTTCACAGTAAGTGACTAATAGTATGCTAGACTGTGAGATCTTAGCCAAGTGATATAGAGGATTAGTTGTGCATATGTAATCCTTTAGATGTAAACCACTGACCAAGTCTGAGACTAGGATCCACCTGCACATAGATGCCTCTTTGAGAACCTCATGACTCAACAGGAGGGTCTGCCTGACACTTTTGTCTTACCATGTCCTGTATTCAGTAAATAATCAAGTGCACCTTGCCATCAAATCTTTTAAAATCACTGTTGCATTAACCTTTGAAATTTGTTAACTCACTGTTTTATATCAATAAAATATATTGCTGCTTCTCTCTTGCGAGTGAAGTGCATAACTTACTCTGACTCCTTTCACAACACAGAGTCAACTGTCATCAGTTGCAGAGAGGCTTGCAGCACATTTGGACTCTAGCCGTTAAGAGATGGCACTAAAACGGACACTAAGAAACTGTACAGGTAACAAAGGGTAGGACGAGTACTAGTATTTACAGTTACTGCTACAGTACATGTAGAAGAAAGGGTAAGCCCTGGAACCCTTAGTCACACAAAACCACACCCTGATATTACCTCATAGTGAGGGTCTGTAGGAATTATGCTCTGTGGGAATTATTCTTGAGAATTGACTCCACAAGTGAGACTATGTCTATGGTAGCCTACATGCTTTCATCTTCCAGTGTAGAAACAGGCTCATTTATTAACCTTGTACAGACCTGTTGAAACCTATTTGGATTCCTCTGGTTGAATGCTGAATCAGTGCTGCAGCATAATGGAAATCTTGGCTACTAAGCAACATTTACCTGTTTTAGATATGTATCTCCTATAACAGATAAATATTTTTTAGACACACCTAACAACTATTTTTTGACTGCACTGCAAACCAAATTTTGCTGTTTGGCTTACACTTTTTCCTGCAAATTACAGAACACTGTAGTTGTCAAACCACCTCTATTTCACACATTCACTGTTCTCAGTAGTATACTAAATTAACTACTTGACTTCAAATGCATATTCAATGCATTTTAAAGATTTTATGCTCATACTGAAAATTTCTCAATGCTTTCCGTAGCTATCAACTACTCATTGAAATGCCTTATAGCAATGGTGGATGGATATATAAACAGGCTTTAAACCATTAAACCATGTATAATTGTATGTGCTAATTTCTTTCTTTTTTTTTTCAGAACAATTAGTTATGATTCTTATCAAGTTATAATGTAGTTTGTCATTAAAAAAAAATTGTCTCCAACAAAGCTTTGTCAATTTACAGGAGCTGATCTAAGTTTGAAGGAGTTTCAGAAGTGTTCTAGTTCATGAAAATACAGTGGCTGGGATGATACTGAGGCTTAAGCTAGTCTTTTGTTCTTATGATTTGCAAACCTACATTTTTCATATCCACGTAATAATGCCCTGCCTTCACACTGAGCAGGTCGTTTTACTTCTAATCTGCACTAAATGCAGAACAATTTCATGTTTTCCACACTTAAAATATCATGCTGAGTTACAATGGTTATTTATAGATTACACTGCTATTCCTGAAGGTGGATGTGCCCAACAGTCTGTAGGTGTTTTCAAGCAGAAGGAAACCAAGGAGCAACGTTTAGTGCATATCTTTGGAAAATTACTATTAGAATAAGGTCTAAGATTTATGCTTTTTGTCCATTAGCCTGCTAACCATTTTAATATACTACTGTGCATTTATTTCCAAGTAGCTTCCCTGGCAAATAAAAAAAAATTGTCTCATACAAACAAATAAGTAACTAATATACTTCAGTCTAACTGGATTTGGGTCAGTGGACCTACACTACTGTAAATAGAGTTGTAGAGAGAACGAACTGCAATAGACAGATCTGTTAACAGATTGGTAATGTGATTGTGTAATGGACAAGACACAACACAGTGCTAAATAGTGTGGCACACACTTTGTATTAACACACTTCTTTTCCAGCTTTCATCACCTTTGGACTAATGGGAACCACACACATACTTGCTCTTCTATTTAAAATTATCCCATATAGGGAATATACCAAAATACAATGGAAGTTGTTCAGTGAAATACATATATTTATTGAAGTTGCACATATAAACTTGAATCAAATGTGATGGGAGGACTGTTGACTCCTCCTGACTTGATACTACACTAAATCGAAGGATTAAACCTTCTCTCCAGACATGGCTTCAGGCTATTGCTTCTGTGAACTGACAGCTTGGGAGTGTTGCAAGCTTAACAAATCTATCATAGCCATATACTTGACTCCACCCAGAAGAGGATTAAGCCAGGGTGTTCAAGCTGGCTAGGTTTATGGATAATCTCCTTTAAACAAGTAACGTCCGAGCCAGGCTTCTGTCAGTTCCTATTCTGAACCTTCTTAAAATCTTTGCTGTTTGGAGGCAAATATGACTTCTGCTTTGCTAGTTACTGATCATTAGAGCTTTGTGAAGTTTGAAGTGTTGTGGCTTGAGGGACTTCAGGACATATGCTTACCATGTTTTCTATTCAATCTTCTTGTAGTGCATGTTTTTTGCCTTGAATTTTGAGTTTTTTGATTTTTAAATCTTGGGTGAGGGTAAGAAGATTAAATGTAAGAAACATAAAGTATTAATGTTTCCACAACCTTCCCAATTGTCAGCAATTTTAACATACTACAGAGCTTAGCAATCATTTAAGACTGATAAACGCTTTTTAAAATTAAAAATTCTGTTCCAAGTGCTTATCCTTCTTCAGATAAATTGTCCAAGAAATATTGCTTAGTCTAAATATCTTTTTAATATTTCAGGGATAAAATCTTGATCACACAAAAATCAGCAAAACCTGATTTTCTGAATTTCCATAGAGGGAAAAAAGTTTTCTTGTTGCTTTATACAGTACAAGGTACATAAAGAGGACCATAGTGGGAGGAACCACAACTCAGAGTCATGCAGTCACAGTTCCATTCCTGGAATTTTCTTAACCTGCACTTGGAAGGGTAGGGGTAAGAACATGGTGGATTTTTCTGACTGTCCTATGCAGGTAGTAAATTTGTCACATTGCTGACTGGTGGACTGCAAGAAGATATGAATAGTAAGCAGTAAGTAAACAATAAAAGCAACCTAAATAGTGCCTTTCATAATGAACGATCTCAAATTATTTCACATGTATAAGAAAATCTACAAAATACTTGTTACAGTAATAATATAGACAGACAAATGCTGTAATTAGAACAGCATCATAAAATGTGTATATTACTTTAATCAATAAATATGCATGCAGAAATTTTATTCATCTTGTTAATGTTTATATTAATTTACTACAATACTGTATTTAATGGATGCATACTCTGGATCTTCCCCTCTGCCTTCTGTCTTTCTGTGACTACAAGTGCAATACCTTAGGAAAAAGAACAAACTGAGGTTTGCAGAAATTTTAAATTGTCCGTCACACAACATAGCACATGGCTGGAAAAAACTAAACAGTTGAGAAGGTGAGTAGCAACATGAGTTCACTGACAGAAAGAGAGGAGGGTCTGCTCGATTACTGCCAGGCTTATTTGGAAGGAAATTATCTACATTAAGTGGAAAATGTCAGGATGGCTCTTAGTTCTCCCTTTTCTTACACGTACCCATGTGTAAGAGGCCTGACCTCTATCCAAATAGGTGTTTGATGCTAGAAGCCTGAATACAAGTTCTGTCCATTACTTGCAGAAGACATGGCCTACTGTCCTGGTTTCACCTGGGACAGAGATAACTTTCTTGACAGTATCTAGCGAGAGGTGATGTTTTGGATTAGTGCTGAGAAGAAGGCTGATATCATGATGATGTTTATAGTCTCTGCCAGGACAGTCAAGGACTTTTCAGCCTCTCTGCTGTGCCAGTGGCTGCAGGTGCAGGAGAAGCTGGGAGGGAACACAGCCCCGATTACTAACCTAGGATTTAATCTTAAATCTAGGATTGAGACCCAAAATGGCTGATTGTATATTCCATATCATGCATGTCATGCCCAGTACATAGATGAGGCTCTGTCTGGAAGTTCTCTCTCTCTGGGTCATCTCCTTCTCTCTCAGGGTTGTCTCGTTCTCTCAGTTGGCTCTCAGTCTCTTGAGCACACAGGCTCTTCTCTCTCTTCCGGGATTACAGTTTCAGGATTCTCTCTGCTCCAGGATGATTAGCAGAGAATGGGGTACTAGGTGGGAGGAGGGGCCATGCTGGTATCTGGGGGGACCTGTAAGCATGGAATGCCTGTGGGACAAGTCTGTGAGTACTGCCTATTTGCTAGTGATCACCAAGCTGAACCAGTCATGGGAACAGGACCTGTGGAGCAGGTAAGAGGGCCAAGATCCAGGCAGGGTACTGGGCACACAGGTGGACAATGCCAGTACATCAGGGATCTGCAAATGTCTGTGCTTGTGAACCTAGAACCTAGAACGTGTTGTGTGTGTGTCTGCACTAGTGACCCCTTCTCTGCCAGATGAAGAGGAGGAAAGAGATGTGGAAGCCTGTGCACTTTTTTTTTTTGTGTCCTGTATGCAGATGCTGTTGAAGGCAATGCCTTTTCTGAGGCAGCCTGTGTGACCAGCCATGTCAGTGTCTTGTGTGTGTCTCCGGGACACATGCTGAGTTTTGCTGCAAGTGGGAAAGCAGCAGGCATATCCATCAGCTTGGAGAAGAGATCCCCAGGTCTCTAGGCTAGGCCCCAGCATTCAGGCAGGATAAATCTACAGGCTTCCCGATTGCTGGGGGTAGTGGGCACCTATAACTTCCCTTACCATGTAATAGTCTTGATACAATGTACGTGATTAATTTTAACACATATTGATGAGATTACCATGTGAGAAACATCTGCAGATCTATCTACAGTAGTCTGTAGTCACTGACTGTACAGTAAGTGAGGGTCTTCTGGGTTCTTCTGATGGTCAGCAGGTACAGTAAGTTGGAAAACTGCTAGATTTCTGAATTTTGTCAGGGGGTTTTTTTCTGGTTTTTATGACAGTAAAGGATTAGAAAAAGTTTATCACGGAAAGTAATTTAGTTAGTAATTATCAAAATAATGGTGACACAAACAACTTTGCTACCCTAGTTAAGGAAGGAACAAGAGCAACCTCTGAGTAGCAACCTCAAAAAAGCAGGCTCAATACAGCAAAATGGAGAAGACAATATAAGGGTTAAGGGGGTGACGAGTGCATCTGTCAGGCCTCTGAGAGCACTAACAAACCTTAATAGCCATGATCAGCCTCGCCTTGAGCCTCCATCCGCACTCATGGGCCCAGGAGCTATACTTAAGCTCAGCCTGAGGACTTCACTCCCTGTTTGGGCTGTGTTTAGAGGCGGGGACCAGGACTGAGCCAGGACTACTGGTCTCCAGCCCAAACATGCCCCTGTTTAGATATAGTGCCTGTTGATCCAGATCTGAACTAGTGGGTAAGCCTCCAAGCTTCACAGCCCTGTCTTATCACTATAGACCTGCCTGATGATCACTGGACCTGACCTTAAGCCTGATCTATGGATTGGCTTTCTGTCTTGGCCCAGGACATGCCTCACAACAATGTTGTTGCCTTACAACTTATCCTCTTGGTTGCACCTGGCCACCAGCTCAGCTCACTGCTCCTGCTGGCTGTGCTATCGTTTTAGTGATGCCCAGTGACAGGACTGCCTCTATGGACACTGTCTCCCACAGTATCCTTGCGGCTAAACTGAGGAAGTGTGATCTGGATGATCGGGTAGTGAGATGGATTGTGAACTGGCTGGAGAAAAGAAGCCAGAGAGTTGTGGTGAATGGGATGGAGTCTAGTTGGAGGCCTGTATCTAGTGGAGTCCCCCAGGGTTCGGTACTGGGACCTGTGCTGTTTAATATATTCATCAA
>WKFP01014901.1:575061-587009 GCA_011057875.1 Pterocles orientalis | reverse complement strand
CATTTGAATATGAGAAAAAACTTCTTTACAGTGAGGGTGACAGAGCACTGGAACAGGCTGCCCAGAGAGGTTGTGGAGTCTCCTTCTCTGGAGACATTCAAAGACCGCCTGGATGCGTTCCTGTGCAATCTGATCTAGGTGTTCCTGCTCCGGCAGGGGGATTGGACTAGATGATCTTTCGAGGTCCCTTCCAATCCTTAACATTCTGTGATTCTGTGATTCTGTGTGAAGACCTATTATCTGAAAAGAAACTTGCTGGATATTATGTGAAGTAAGACCTCATGTCTTTGATGAAATATTTTATTTGGTATTGAGTGTGTATGTTGTAATATTGTATTTCGTAACTCCATATGTCATTCTCTAAATTTACAAGTTTGCAAGATTTGTTTAAATGTCTTGAGTCCTCTAAAAGTCCTACAAGACACAGAAATATTTTTTGATAATGTGGAAGTGAATAATTTAATGTTTACAGACTGATGTGGTTGTAGATGAAGACAAACACAACGGAAATACTTTGGAAAGGAAAGCTGCCTGTCACTGTTGCATTTGACCAGACATAATCAGAAATATAATGTGATACATGACATCCCAAATAATTTTGAATTTTGAATAATTAATTTAATAATGTTACTTATTGAGTAATCATAATGATATTTTTCTTATGTCCTATTTAAATTAGAAGGTGTATGCACACTATAGAGCAAAAATACTTCACTAAACCCTTATTTTTTTGTAAAACACTTTTCTTCTGCATGTACAGATTGAGTTCAGATTTGATGACATACTTTTTTTTTAACGGGGAAATTAATCACCTGATCTTGACCTCTTTTTCTGCCTGCTCACTAAATACAGTACTTCATTCACTGTGTAGTTATTCTAGAATTTTTGATTTGTTCAGTGAGTTGATATTTGGGAGGTTCAAAATAGAAGGGCTTCCTGTTTTGTAAAGGTTCTATTTTACTTATATTAACAGTGTCCTATAACACTTTTTCTTCATCTTGGGTTTGCAGAAACAATAATTTTTTTGTGAAGGTTTTTCTGAAGGTTACTTTGCTGTCTTTCTGTTGTAAAGTTTTGGTGGGGGAGGTTAGGTCTTCACTTCTGTTATTCCTCCTTCCTGACTTTTATTGTTGACTATCATGGGTATTTATTAAAAAATATTAATTTGGAAACCGTTGTATTTTTTTTATCCATTAAAAGATGTAAAAAGCCAGGGTAATACAGTGAAAATTTCTATGTATCCTAAATAAGAGGTGACCCATAATTCTTTCTTTTGGCAATTCATGAATGGGCCATTCAAGATTAATGAGTACTCTCCTTAAGCTTGGCACAACCTAAATGAAAATGCTGTGACACAGAAGTGAAATATTTAATTATTTAATTTTGAGAGATCTTGGGAGCATGAGACACATTGTAAAAAGATCTCTGTTTTCTAGACCTGTTACCTAGCAGTCTGATATAGGTACTATTTGAAAAGAAAAATACATTTTAAACACTCTTTATTCTGCTAAACAAAAACAAACAAAAAAATGAAGTTAATGTAAATTTAAGAGACGTATTTTGTGGAGCGGAAAGTATGATGAGGCATTTTACCCAATAAACCTTTTATTTCTGCTGAAGGAAAGTGAGTTATCACTCTTTTATACACTTTCTTTTTCGTTACTGTTCTAGCAAAAGTCTTTGAGTAAAAAGGTTGTCTCCAGAGTAGCACTATTCTCTAAACAGAGTCTTTATTGTCTCTCATGTAGATTTGAGGAGTAAGACCAGAAACCCCATTATGGTTTAAACAAAGATCCAACCCACTCCTCATGCATAGCTTTGTCAGCATAAGATTTGTCTCAGATGTAGCTTTGTCTATAGCTGCTGTTCAGCCCTTCTTTCCTTCTACTCCAGCCCCTTCTCAACACTTGTAGTTTTCACATTCTCAGTTTTGCATAAAAGATCGAGATATGTTTTTGTTGTGACATTCTCATGGTGTGGTGGGTTGGCCATTGGCTGGGGGCCAAACCACACACACCCGCTCACACAGTCCCTGCCCCCACCCAATTATAGGGGAGAGAATTAAAGAGGTAAATGGCAACGAGGACTCGTGGGTTGAGATAAGGACAATTTAATAACTAAACAACAATAATATTGGAAATAATACTATATACAAAGATGCAATGTGATAAACAGTGATACTGCCCTTCCCACCTGATGACCAAAGGCCCAGCCCACTCCCAGCCAATGACCCCGAAGGAGGGAGAGAATAGGTGATACACAATGATGCTACTCCCCCACCCCCCGAAAAAAGGCTCGGCCTGTTGACAATGATGCTGCAACCCTGAAAAGGCTCGGCCTGTTGCCAGCTAATAATTCCCAGAAACCGCACAGACGATTCCCCCAGAAAGGGGGGGGGAAAGGGGGAAAGGGGGTGCACCGCTCCCGGAGGCACTCACAGAACGGAGATAACAGCCCAAGCGTCCCAGCCCGAGAGCTGACCGAAGCAGGAAAAAAAAACAGCTAACGATCCTCCTGGAGAGGGAGGATGCCAAAACTCACGGAACGGAGATAAACGAGTGTCCCGGGCCAAGAGCTAACGGCGACCGTGGGGGGAGGGGGGGGAAAGCCCTTGGGAGAGCGAACGAAGGAACCCAAAGCGAGATGAATCCGGAAGTGAAAAGACAGCTTTCCTCAAAGAGTCCTCTCCTAAATACTGGGTATGACGTGCATGGGATGGAATAATTGGTCAGTCTGCTTCTCAATCTTGACTTAAAAGCAAATCCCAAGCTAGAAGCCGGGCTCTCTCTCTGTCTATTGAGAGGAGAGAGGCTGAACGTATCTTGTCCTTGAGAACAAATAGCAACATCCTAGCAATAACTATAAACGTTATTCTCTGTTCTTCTCTTATCAATTCTCTCCTGAGCAGGAATCCAAAACACAGCTTTTTGCTAGCTATTTATGAAGAGAAGAGAAAAGGGAAAAAAAAATTAACTCTGCTCTGCTTAACCCACAACAAACTGCTAGAGCTTCGGAAAGATATTTTTATGTTTTTAGGATTGGAAAGACTTTAAAAGTACAGTTTTTGAAAGCTTTTACATATCTATGAAAAAAAAAAAGCTGTTCTACCGATTTCAATGGAAATTTCTGTGGAAACATGCAATTTGAAGGTCAATGAAAAATTGCTTCATCCTTTCAATTCCAGTTCTAGTTCATTCTGAAGGATTACTTAGAATTAGGGAACAATACTAGTGAGCCTCTCTGTATGTTTATTTCAGGGAAAGCAGCTGAATTGAAAAAACTAATTTTTTTTCCATGTTTTCAGTTTTTCCAATTTTTTTTGGTGAATGTTACAAGGTGTTCCAGATTTCTTTTCTCCGTGAATGTGAACACTAACATCATTGTGTGCTGCGAACATAAACCTGGAACACTTCAAAATTCATATGGTTTCAGTTTAACAATCAAATAAATATACAAAATAGGAAAAGTTCCCAAATTTTCGTTGCACTTGAGTTCTTTTATCCCAAACAGAATATTTATAATCCCTCATATATTGTAATTATTAATTATTACGTGTATCACAGCTTTGTCAAGAGAATACACACTGTAAGAGGCCCCAGTGAAAAACAAAGGTTTTAACTGAGTAAGGCTTGGATTCATCTAACATCAGGCATCTTTAGAAATCTTGCTATAAACTGCTCTAGTCAACGGAAAGGAAGGCACCACCATCCATCTCAGCAATGAAGCTGCTTTTGAAAGTCCCTGTTTCTTTGCTCCTACTGACTATAGAAGTTTAGGATAATAAACATCCTGACTTGGATATCCCAGTTGAAGTCTTAGATTCAAATTAATCTGGACATCAGAATTTTACTTTTCAGTGAACTATTCTGATGGTGCTGATGTAACAGGTGAAGAATTGGTCTCCTTATAAAAATTCTCAAATGTTGGAGTGTCCTGCGTTGGTACAATTTAAACTGACAAGCCAGCTGGTATTTGGAACAGTATTTGCACACGTTGTCATTCAGAAGAATCTATTCCAAATTCACTTGGGATCTTAATCAAATTAACGTTCATATAGATCCGGGGTGAAACTTTGTTAAATTCTTGTCACTTCCAATGTATACACCATAGTCTGAACCATTCCACACTTTGTGTTACTTGTTTTCTGGTACCTGGGCCAGATTATGCTTAATTTTCAAATGGTTGTATTTCACACAATATCTGTTGAATAAAGAAGGGATAATAGTATCATTTGATTCCTATTGGACTTCTAGTTGCAGAATACTCCGGTATTAATCAGAATGAAACAGTGGAACTACTTCAGTATCATATTTTTGACCATTAATTGAGGACATGAGAGGCAATCCCAAGCACAAATACAGGCTGGGCAGAGAATGGATAGAGAGCAGCTCTGAGGAGAAGGACTTGGGGGTATTGGTGGATGAGAAGCTGAACATGAGCTGGCAGTGTGCGCTTGCAGCCCAGAAAGCCAACCGTGTGCTGGGCTGCATCAAGAGAAGCATTAGCAGCAGGTCAAGAGAGGTGATTCTCCCCCTCTATTCTGCTCTTGTGAGACCCCACCTGGAGTACTGTGTTCAGATGTGTGGCCCCCAACGTAAAAAAGACCTGGACCTGTTGGAGAGAGTCCAGAGGAGAGCCACAAAATTAATCAAAGGGCTAGAGCACCTCCCCTATGAGGACAGGCTGAAAGAGTTGGGGTTGTTCAGCCTGGAGAAGAGAAGGCTCCGAGGAGACCTAATAGCAGCCTTCCAGCACCTGAAGGGGACCTACAGGAGAGATGGGGAGGCACTCTTTATCAGGGAGTGCAGTGGGAGAACAAGGGGTAACGGGTATAAGCTAAAAGAGGGTAAATTTAGACTAGACATTAGGAAGAAATTTTTCACTGTGAGAGTGGTGAGACACTGGAACAGGTTGCCCAGAGAAGCTGTGGATGCCCCATCCCTGGAGGGGTTCAAGGCCAGGCTGGATGAGGCTTTGAGCAACCTGGTCTAGTGGAGGGTGTCCCTGCCCATGGCAGGGGGGTTGGAACTCAATGATCTTTAAGGTCCCTTCCAACCCAAACCATTCTATGATTCTATGATTCTATGATTATAATTTACAGACCGTTCAATTTTTATTGCTCGTATATTTTAGTGACATTTCCTACAACGTAGTATTTCCATTGAAAAAATATTAATGAATAAGGTGACTGATGATTATTAAGAACCCGTTGGCTTAGTGAGTAGTACCTTAATATATGATAATTTTCACTTAAAACTGTATGCTTAACAGATTAATAAACAATGAGTAAGGGCAGCACAGATGGGCTGTATATTTTGAAAAAATTTATAGAAAAGTAATACAGGATAAAGTTTTGTTCTGTAATTATTTCTCCCATTAGTTAGCATTACTCACCAGGGTAATTCCACTAAATTTGCTGGTTAAAATATTATGATAATTACTGGTGAAGAAACTGAATAATCTCAAAGGTTTAAGTTAAAATAGCAGGAGTTTCAGAAGGAAGTAAAACAAGCGAACTACCAGTGAAGTAAGGAGGGATTACTCAGTGCTGGGCTTCCAAGCACAAAAAAGGGACCAAAACATGGTTTTTAGTAGGAAAGTCTCTTGATAATGTCTTGTTCACATGGAAGTCGAACAGTAATTTTCTGTTTTCAAAGCAGAAAGTTAAAACAACTGAAACAAATCTCACCTTCCATTCTGTCGCTTATTTCCATCTCTCCTTCCCTTGCTACATTCTTGGACCTAAATAAACAGTGAGTGAAAGTGGACAGCAAACTTTCATAGTATTGAATCCATGTCCTGCAATTATTTCAGAGACTGTTCCTGCTTTTTCCTAAAGACTTATTACTTCAAAATACTGTGCAAGTGTTTGATTTTTTTCTACTTTTTAAAGCCACTGGGTAGACCTGCTGGCAGTTTGTAAAGGTTCCTTTCTAAGTTAGGCATACTGCCCACTCTGAATAACACTGAGATATCATCTACTGCTTGAATGGGCCTAACACTTGAAAGGATGAAAAGTTTGGAGTCAAATTCCTGATTTTTAATCATAGCATTGGAGCTGAATCAAGTAAATGCCTATCTGTGTTACTGTAACCATGGCGGTGAACAGGACCTTCTAAAACTGTCAGCTTATCTCAGAAGTTTTCTGTGGGCCAGATTATTCAAAGTAAGGCCTTGCTAAGCCTTTCTCAGCAGAAAAAAAAAAACACTTTTCTGAAAAGTTAATCTTGCACACTTATAGTCACATACAGAGACTATTAATAAAAACTGAGTAAGAGCAGGATGCAATTATGTAGTTCAGACTGCTTATTCCATGATTTTTCCACAGTCTCACAATATGTAGACATTGCAAGTTATGCTTCTTTCTTTGTCTTATAGAGGAATCCTTCTGGGAGCAGAAAGGTGCAAACCTCACTGTTTCCCAAAGACAAGTGGCTGCATTTCATTTAAACATAATTCATGACCCACAAATGGGTTCAAGCTAGAACATAGGAGGTTCCACTTGAATATGAGAAAAAAAACTTCCTCACAATGAGGGTGACAGAGCACTGGAACAGGCTGCCCAGAGAGGTTGTGGAGTCTCCTTCTCTGGAGACATTCAAAGCCCGCCTGGATGTGTTCCTGTGTGAGCTGATCTAGGTGTTCCTGCTCCGGCAGGGGGATTGGACTAGATGATCTTTCAAGGTCCCTTCCAATCCCTAACATTCTGTGATTCTGTGAAATTCTAGAAGGGTTCTTACACTACGTGCCTACTCTTTCGTTGGTTATGCCTGTCCAGATTGCAGGACCTTCTGGCAGACTATGTACAAACTGATGCAACGCAAGTCATAAGGAACAACACGTAGAAGTATCTCCCTTCTTGCAAAGATAGATAGAGAAGGAAAAAAAAAATAAAAACAAGAAAAGCGTTCAGTGCTCTAATATGCAGAGGAAGGGAATTTCCTAGTGTTAAGTGTAGTGAAGAGTAAAAATCCAGCAGCACTCACCAAACATCTTGCCTTTGGCAAGAGTAATGTCAGAAAAATACAGTGCCTTTTTCACCTTAAACACCTTGGTTTCCAAGACTGGCATAACTGGACCACCCGAAAATGACCACTGGAGGAGTACATCCTTGGCATGAAAGGGAATGATCCTTTGAAGTAAAACGTCCAGATGCACCAAAGCGGTTTAGCTTCAGAACTGGTGTTTTGTATTGTGGCCCCAGGCAAAAGGCCCACTTGGATTGCAACCAGAAAGTTGGACAGAGAGCATGACTAGACAGGTAAACTTCCTTCTGGCTGGAAGTTATTACAGGCCTGTCTGTAGGCCTTTCAGCCCACTGAACATCGTGGGCCAATCCACTTCTTCAGGAAGAAAAGCTGTACAGGTGAACCTTGCAGAAACACTTATTCAGTTAGGAGACAAGTAGGTTTTCCCTTCCGAGGAACAAGTAACGGGTCACAGCTAAGGTTCCGTGGAGAGCAGGAGTCACTCCTGTGGAGCATAACAGCAGGTCATCTGCTCCCTCTGTTCTCTTGTAACCTACCTGTCATGGAGTTCTATTCGTAGAGTAGAAGAGCTTAGAGATGCCTCTCCTGGAGGAGTACTCCCACTTACTCTTGAGTATTCAGAGTTCAGGTCTTCAAAGATCTTTCAATTTTATTTACCCAAGTGCTCTGTTCAGCTTTATTTTTGGCTGAGTACATGCTTTCTAGCTGTGGATTGAATGTTGTGGTGAGATTCTTGAAACTTTTTGTCTGTTGTGCACAAAGAATATAGGATTGTGAAATTTTTTTCCCATGAATTGTACTTTAGGGGTTGGTTTTAATTAATGATGGAATAATAACTTTTATATTAAAACCTGATTTTTACAGGGTAATTGCAGCAGATGAAAGAAAAATGTTTATTGAGCATGATGTAATGGAAATTGTTGTGTTTTTTTTGGTTTTTTTTTTTTGAGAGAGAAAGGCATCCCTTTTCAGAGGGGGAAACGGAAGAGAAACACAAAAGCTCTCAAGACCAAGTTATTCTAACATGAAGCAAAAACCACATTTACATGGTAATGCAGAAAAGTCAGAGGTGGCAAATACAATACTAAGAGGAGAGGGAAAGGTATCAGAGAATCAGTGGCAGACAATTTTGAGTAAAGTGCAACAAAAGCTCTGAGAGGGTGGATTTGTGTCTAGAAGTTGAGCTCCAGCTTGAAGTCTCTGAAACCAAAGAGTTAAGATTTGAGCTCTTGGGCACTGAGAGGGTCACTCTTGTTTGCACAGAAAACCGTTTTCACATAATCACAAGGAACATGGTATTCTGTAGATTTCCATATCCTCAGTCAAGTCTGTCTGATTTTGGTCCAGCAGTCCAACATGTTAAGAGCCTGACTTTGACACAGAAGGGAAAAATGAGTAATCACATTAAGCCACATTTCATTAATAAGCCAGGCTAAAAATAGGTAAGATAACTTTAAAACCTGAATTGTGAACTAATTATATTTTATACCTTGTAGGTAGGTCTGAAGAGCCAGTGACACAAGAGAAAAATGGAGAAGTCAGATTTTCTAAGCCTATAAACTTTAAGAGGGGGAAAAAAAGAAAGTCACCCTTTAGAAATATTTTTTGAGGTACAAATATGTATATACTGTCCTGGTGTAATGGAATTTCTTAAGATTTTCTAAATCTTGTATCCTCAGTTTGGTGAGAAGAGTGCATATATTGTAAAATAGATAGTGGTATAGTCATCACTGTGCAATGAGAAACAGACAGATATCTTGAAATTTTGAAGGAATTAGTGGGAAAAAGCATGGAGAAGAAAGGAGAGAGAAATTGCTTATGGCTACTGAAAAACAGCTCTTGGTTAAAATCTGATAAATTCAGGACAGTTAATCTGTTATGATGAATTCAGTTTTATTTCATAGATAAGGGAATGATTTAAATGCATATAACTGCACAAGTTAATAACGATAACATTTCTAAGAGTGGCAATCCTGATTATGGTAACTACTAAGGAAATAATCTCCTTTTACTAAATTCTCCCGAAATTCTTCATTTTCATATGTTTAAAAAAATGGCAAGCCCAAGATATTCAGTTTAAAAAAATCTACTTGTGCAGACATCTAAATAGGTAGCTAGCTTTTCGAAACTCCTAAATCCCGTGGAAATGAATGAAGTGTTCAGTACCTTGGAGGCTGTTTGTCATGACACATAAATATGTAATCCAAAAGCATATATAGCAGCACAATTTGGGAATAAATATTTGGTTAGGATATTTTAACATTTAAATTTTTCCAAGTTTTCTGAAGACACTTTTCTAAAGATAGAAGAAAATGCTGTTTTAGAGCAAGAAGAGAATATACAAAAAGAGATCAACTGCGAAAAGTTAAAAAGAAAAAAAGATGCATTCTTTAAAAATAATTTTGAAAGAATTTGTAACTAGTAGGAGAGCTTCATTTAAACTTTTTCTTAAGTTCAAGATGTTGCATTTGGAGAGGGTTAGTTTATACACAAATACACAAAATGCAAATTAATCTATAAATTAATTTAGAGTGTGATAAATTATATTGTCACATCTAGATGTGTCAGCCATGGTAACAAAAGACAAAGAACTTCAAAGGATAATAGCTCAAAGTTGGA
The DNA here is from genome assembly GCA_011057875.1 of Pterocles orientalis. NCBI lineage: Eukaryota > Metazoa > Chordata > Aves > Pterocliformes > Pteroclidae > Pterocles > Pterocles orientalis. The sequence goes on along the minus strand of WKFP01014901.1, from coordinate 577,401 downwards.
ATCAGATTCCTGTTTGTAAAATGTTAAGAATTATTTTTTGCATTGCCTGTGTCAATCTCTAAAATGTTTGTAAATATAAATGAATGTAGAAGAACACTAACACATAGGTATGAAATAAGAAGACTAAAAAACCAGTGGATTTAAACTAGCCAAGTACATAAGGTGAAACTGAGATACTACAGAATATATTTAAATAATTAAGAAAAAAAACAACCCAAACAAACACCACCCAAAAAACCAAAAATGTTTGTGGACATACTTTGATATGGACAAGAAAGAAGCTGAAATACAAGATGTTTTATTTTCACAAGGAAAGTTAATTTGACCAAATAATTGCTTTTAACAAGTAGATGTGAGTTGAAGACCATACACATTAGAATATTTAGCCAACATAAATGTAAAGCTGGCAAGCTCTGTGTGGTGGGTTAACCTTGTCTGGACGCCAGCTGCCCACCAGGCCCCTCTATCACTCCCCCTTCAACAAAATAAAGGGGGAGAATAAGATGAAAAACTCGTGGGTCAAGATTAAAGCAGTTTAATTAAAACAAAGGCCAAGGCCACGCACAGAAACAAGAGGTAAACAAAGATGTTATTCTCTACTTCCCCTCAGTAAGTGATGTCCAGCCACTTCCCAGGAAAGCAGAGCTTCAGTACCTATAGCAGTTACTCCTAGAGACAAACATAGTAATAAATGCCCCCTTCCTCCCTTCCCTTGGCTTTTCTGGCTGAGCTGACATCACATGGTATGGAACAGCCAATCCGGGTCAGCTGCCCAGGCTCCACCCCCTCCCAAGATGTGTTATAAACTCCCCGCTAGATGCCAGGGTAATACTCAGTACTGTGAGGGCTGTTGTGGGGATAGAAACCCAGTATACTCTGATGTAATTTATTCCTGAGTACTTAAAGAAATAGATAAAATAAAGCTTGAGACTTGTAGTGACTGTGCTTCAGACATGTGAAAGACAAAGAGAGCACAGGGAGGGTAAAGAATGTTGGGGATCGTTTTACAGACATACTTTGGTGTTCTCTTAAATAAATTAAAGAGGTACCATCCAATTATAACCACTGGAAAGAAGATAGGAGCAGGTTTAAAATTACTTGGACAGAAAAGACAGACTGAAAGGACATCTGAGGTTGCATTTGTTCACATACTTTTTCTGTTGAACTCTAAATGGAGAATAATTGTTTAGGCAGCTAAATAGGATGTCCTTGTTGTTATCCAAGGGGCCATAAATTAAATATAGAACAGTGTGGAGGTGCTGGAAAAATGCTGGTTCTATTCTGGGCTTCATTAATAGGAGTTTTTTTCTGTAAAACAATAACAGAAGTTAAAAGGTTTGGGTTTGTTTAATCTGGAAAAGAGAAGCTGGAGGGGAGTCATGACTGTTTTTTCAGTATGTTCTCCATTGCCACTGAAAGAAAGAGGAGAAAATACCAGCTCAATCTGCAGAAAATATTTTGGCTTGTTGTTAGGAAAAACTAACTAACTAAAGATAGAGAAACTGTGGAGCAGGCCAGTTATGGAGCTTGTAGAATCTCTTGCTGGAGACTTGTAAGAGTAGATTGCGTACCTGTTCAGAATATGCTGGCATACTGTGATGTGGTGCAGACAATCAGACTAGATATTCCTTGAAATTCTTTTAAGTCTACATTTCTGCATTTCTGTAATTCAGAATTGCCATGTTCAAGACAGTGATTAAGAGGCTGCAGAGGACTAGCATTTGCAGGTGAAGTCATGAGGCTACTGACATTAAGATCATCTTATAGACATCACTATTCAGGTCTTTACTGGGACTGATTGCTCCATTCCCTCAGTCTGCTGAAAACAGTGTTTGACAACGGAACAGGACCTGCCACTCAAAGCGGGAATGAGCATATGGTCTGCCTACTGGAAATCCTGATACCTGACTGCTGTAGAGAACAAGCACATATAATAGGAAATTGGTATTAGGAAGTCATCATTTACAGTGGTTAATCAAACTTTCATGATGAATGCACTTCCTCTGAAAGCAAACATCTTTTCTTCCGGAAGTAGACGGTAATTGGATTGTGAACTGGCTGGAGAAAAGAAGCCAGAGAGTTGTGGTGAATGGGATGGAGTCTAGTTGGAGGCCTGTATCTAGTGGAGTCCCCCAGGGTTCGGTATTGGGACGTGTGCTGTTCAATATATTCATCAACAACTTGGATGAGGGAATAGAGTGCACCCTCAGCAAGTTTGCTGATGATATGAAACTGGGAGGAGTGGCTGACACGCCAGAAGGCTGTGCTTCCATCCAGCGAGACCTAGACAGGCTGGAGATTTGGGCGGGGGAAAATTTAATGCAATTTAACAAGAGCAAG
>WKFP01014901.1:553430-573366 GCA_011057875.1 Pterocles orientalis | reverse complement strand
GGAGAGCGAGATGAATCCGGAGCCAAAAGAAAGTGAAAAAACAGCTCTCCTGGAAGAGTCCTCTCCTATATACTGCGTATGACGTGCATGGGATGGAATAATTGGTCAGTCTGCTTCTCAATCTTGACCTAAAAGCAAATCCCAAGCTAGAAGCTGGACTGTCTCTCCGTCTATGGAGAGGAGAGAGGCTGAATGTATCTTGTCCTTGAGAACAAATAGCAACATCCTAGCAATAACTATAAACATTCCTCTCTTATCAATTCTCTCCTGAGCAGGAATCCAAAACATAGCTTTTTCCTAGCTATTTATGAAGAGAAGGGAAAAGGAAAAAAAAATTAACTCTCCTCTGCTTAACCCACGACACATGGTTTATCACATGATTCTAGAGAGGGACTGAGTACTTTAGGAGAAAAAAAAAACAAACCGAAACAACCTGATGATAGTGATCTGTCTGGATTTCAAATACAGCCCATTTGAGTCTGGGAAGGTCTGTTACAGTACTCCAGAAGGCAGTGACTGTTGCCCTTGCTTTTTGCTTAATCTAATGTTTAGCACTCAACCAGGAAATGGAAACTCTAAGAAAGAACTGGAGTTCTCAGAAGAGAAACCTAATTGCCAAGCTTTTGGCAAGACTTTAGTCTTTTTGGCACAGCTTTAATGAAAGCAACCAGAGAAGCACTGGAAGCCATTGCATAGTTGTTAGGGCATTCTGCTGAAAGAAGAAAACCTGAGTCTAGTTTCAAATCCTGGAACAAAATATTCCTTTTATCAAAGGAAAACAAAATTTTCTCAAATACAATGTAAAAACAATGGGTATTAATTTAAACAAATACACTATTCTCCGTACAGGAGAATCCCTCTAAGTAAACTCAGAGGAACCCTTCTTTATTCTCCTGTTAGTTGGCATACTTAGTCTTTGCCGGGAAGGACTATCATCTTGGGGTATTGTATTCTTTCTCTTCATTGTAGTAGAATTTTAAGTGTTTAACTTCTAACCTTCCTTACTCAAACATGTTGCGGACCTAAACAAGTCTTTGTGGAACTGGGACTTTTTCCTTAGGTGGCCTCATTGAAAATCAGATTTCCCTCATCTGCTTTAGAAATAGAGGATGACAAACATATTTTTTTAGCAAGAATTTCTCTGTCACTCTCCCATATACTAGAACAGATTTTCTGGAGACAGAGGGAGGGATAGCCATCTCCTCCCCCAGATCATTCTGCAGTTTAGCATGCACTCCGTGTTTCACAGTGGTGGGGGAAGTGGCTTCTCATTCTTTCCCCATCAACACGACGGGATAAAACAGTGCACATTTTCCCTAGAAGTCATTTGAGAACATTAGGAATCACACTAGGGCAAGTCTGGCATAAGTTAATATTTCCAAAGACAGGCTGAACTCCAAAGCCATATGGGTTATGCACCCTAAAATCTGAAGCTGGTGACGGAAGAGATTGTTCACTAGACTAGATGAAAAATAACATAAAATCATTGTTTACATAAGGGATTAGTAAGGAGACAAGAAACCATAGACAAATAAATCTGAGTAATAGGCATACTTCTAATGACATCAATAAGCTTCTAATGAAAAATAAATAATGTTAAAATAAACCAAGATAAATACTGCTAGTCCAGTTGTCTGCAGCAATAGTTTCAGAGGGGGGAGAAAAAAAAGGTCTGTGAAATTCTGTTGCAGCAGATTGGATAAGTGAACACTGATCTCCGGATCAGGGTCATCTCGATAAGCCCTAAAGTAATAAATTTTCTGAGTAACATCCTTTCCTCCCACCCTGTCTTCCAAATGTCATCATACTTCTGGCAGATGACAATGAACTTCCTGCAGTTTCTCCATCTTGGTGGGAGTTATAGACATGTGCACACTGGGCAATAAGACCTATTTTGCAGACCAGCTTTCATAGATAATATTTTAAATAATGCATTGCGTGGTTAAACTAAATACTGACAGAGTTATTAGGAGATTAAGGCATAGTTTCATTGAATAACTTAACTAATAAGTAGCTCAGTATTATGAAGGAAAGTTAGAAGGGAAAACAGGTTGAATAGCGAAGTTTGAAAAATATAAAACTAACTAGGGCTTCCTGTTGAATCACCCCAGGAGTAGAGTGATGTCTCCATAACAACAATGGAAGTGGAAACTCTGATCTACAGAGGATACAGTATAATATAAAATTACCCCTATTCTAGAAATTCTTAATTTAAACTTAAACTGCCTTACATTGCTTTTGTTTTAATGTGAAGACATTTTTTCGCTCTTTGCATCTTAATATTTTCCTTATTTTCCATTTCTCTGTGGACTTAATTGATGGTCTGGGGACAGTTATGATGATATGATATCTAAAACAAAGAATCCTATTTAGAGACTCACAGTCCCTTTTTCGGAAGGTTAAGGCAAGCTCAGTTTAGGCTTAAGATTATATTTACTCAGCAAAGTACATACTGATTTTTAAGTCAGTAAGTTTTAAAATGTGTTTAGATTTGAGTATTGCTTATATCTTTTGATTAATCAATGTTTAGACATGAACCAAAAAGCTTAGAAAACTACTGTCAATGGCATATTCCTTTGTCCCTAACCCACCTAGCATAGAATAAATCAGGGTGAGGAAAGTGCTTTCTTTTTTGGATGATGTTTAACATCTTTGTCAGAGACACAGACAGTGGGATTGAGTGCACCCTCAGCAAGTTTGCCAACTTCACTAAGCTGTATGAAAAGGTGGACACAGAGAAGGGAAGGGATGCCATCCAGAGGGACCTTGACAGGCTTCAGAGGTAGGCCTGTGCAAACCTCATGAAGTTCAACAAGGTCATGTTCAAGGCCCTGCACCTGGGTCAGAGCAATCCCAAGCACAAATACAGGCTGGGAGGAGAATGGCTTGAGAGCAGCCCTGAAGAGAAGGACTTGGGGATGTTGTTTGATGAGAAGCTCAACACGACCAGGCAATGCACACTCGCAGCCCAGAAAGCCAACTGTGTCCTAGGCTGCATCAAAAGAAGAGTGAGCAGCAGGTTGAGGGAGGTGTTTCTCCCCCTCTACTCTGCTCTCAGAAGACCCCACCTGGAGTGCTGCATCCAACTCTGGAGTCCTCAGCACAGGAAAGACATGGACCTGCTGGAGTGAATCCAGAGGATGACCATGAAGATGCTCAGAGGGCTGGAGCACCTTCCCTAAGCCTGGATGAGACTTTGAGGTGGGAGGTATCCCTGGGTGCTTGGAACTAGATGATATTTAAGGTCCCTTCCAACCCCAATCATTCTATGATTCTGTGATGTTTAGTGTATGGCTAATTTCATTGGAAGCAGAATGATGGACTATTAAAAACTTCATTTAAATTTTACTGTCTTGATTCGAGACATTGAATGTGTGGTATTTCAAGTAATTCTTATTGCCAGTGTCACTATCTGGGTGGCAAAGTGTCTGAAATTTGTGTGACTATCATTGCCCACTAGTCAGGACTTCTCAGTAGAGACCAGCCTCATAGAAAGGACGTTTGGGGGTGTTGATTCATTCAAACCTTTTAGAGTGTTCTCTTAGATATTGCCCGACTGTTGCACAAACAGAGAAAGCAGTACTAGGTGTAGCTCGTTTCTTACTCAACCTAATGACTTAATTACTTCTCCTCTGTGGAAGGAACTTGTAGTAAACTATTGTAACAAGGAGATCTGGTCACTGGTAAAGTTTTTTACATTTTTTATTCCAGTAGTTGCATTGCTCTTATGTTCCAGCAGTCACACAAACTGTGCTGCCCAAGACTCTTGAGGCGGTCATGGTTTTCATTACCAGTGACCAGGTTCTATGCAAGGGAAACCCTGGCTACGTGTTATCTACCCTTAATTCAGCCAAAAGTCTATAATCTGGCAAATTATTTTTCACTGTTGTATGGCAGCATGCCATTATGAACATATGAACGTGAGTATTTGTAAGAGGAAAGATCTATCCAAACCAGCATCATGTCTCCAACAAGAGCTATCAGCCTAGGAAGGAGCTGAAACAGGCCTCTTCAGAGACCTGCTTGGAAGAGTCCCATGGGATAAAGCCCTGGAGGGAAGAGGGGCCCAAGAAAGCTGGCTGATATTCAAGGATCACTTCCTTCAGGCTCAGGGGCGATGCATCCCAACAAAGAGGAAGGCAGGCAAAAATGCCAGGAGGCTGCATGGATGAACAAGGAACTCCTGAGCAAACTCAAACAAAAAAAGGAAGCCTACAGAGGGTGGAAGCAAGGACAGGTAGCCTGGGGATAATACAGAGACACTGTCTGCGAAGCCAGAGATCAGGTTAGGAAAGCTAAAGCCCTAACAGAATTAAATCTGGCCAAGGATGTTAACGGTAACACGAAGAACTTCTACAGATATGTCAGTGATAAAAGGAGGACTAGGGAAACTGTGGGCCCCCTCCGGAAGAAAGCAGGAGACCTAGTGACCCAGGATGTAGAGAAGGCTGAGGTACTTAAGGAGTTCTTTACCTCAGTCTTCACTGGCAAGAGCTCAAGCCACACTGCCCAAGTTGCAGAAGTCAAAGTCAGTGACTGGGAGAAGGAAGAACTGCCAGCTGTAGGAGATCAGGTTCGAGACCATTTAAAGAACCTGAAGGTGCACAAGTCCATGGGACCTGATGAGATACATCCGCGGGTCCTGAAGGAAGTGGCAGATGAAGTTGCCAAACCACTATCCATCATATTCGAGAAGTCGTGGCACTCTGGTGAAGTTCCCGCAGACTGGAAAGGGGGAAACATAACCCCCATTTTTAAAAAAGGAAATAAAGAAGACCCGGGAAACTACAGGCCAGTCAGTCTCACCTCTGTGCCTGGCAAGATCATGGAGCAAATCCTCCTAGAATCTATGCTAAAGCACATGGAAAACAAGCAGGTTATTTACGACAACCAACATGGCTTTACCAAGGGCAAATCGTGCCTGACGAATTTGGTGGCCTTCTACGACAGGGCCACAGCGCTGGTGGATAGAGGAAGGGTAACTGACATCATCTACCTGGACTTGTGCGAAGCCTTTGACACAGTCCCACATGACATCCTTGTCTGTAAGTTGGAGGGACATGGATTTGACGGAAGGACCACTCGCTGGATAAGGAACTGGCTAGATGGCCGCACTCAGAGAGTTGTGGTAAATGGATCAATGTCCAAGTGGAGACCAGTGACAAGTGGTGTTCCACAGGGGTCGGTACTGGGGCCAGTGTTGTTTAACATCTTTGTTGGAGGCTATGGACAGTGGGATTGAGTGCACCCTCAGCAAGTTTGCTGATGACACCAAGCTGTGTGGTGTGGTGGACACGGTGGAGGGAAGGGATGCCATCCAGAGGGACCTGGACAGGGTGGAGAGGTGGGCCCATGCCAACGTCATGAAATTTGACAAGGCCAAGTGCAAGGTCTTGCACATGGGTCGAGGCAATCCCAAGCACAAATACAGCCTGGGCGGAGAATGGATAGAGAGCAGCTCTGAGGAGAAGGACTTGGGGGTATTGGTGGATCAGAAGCTCAACATGAGCCGGCAGTGTGCGCTTGCAGTGCAGAAAGCCAACTGTGTGCTGGGCTGCATCAAGAGAAGCATTAGCAGCAGGTCAAGGGAGGTGATTCTCCCCCTCTACTCTGCTCTCGTGAGACCCCACCTGGAGTACTGTGTTCAGATGTGGGGCCCCCAACATAATAAAGACATGGACCTGCTGGAGGGAGTCCAGAGGAGAGCCACAAAATCAGCCAGAGTGCTGGAGCACCTCCCCTATGAGGACAGGGTGAAAGAATTGGGGTTGTTCAGCCTGGAGAAGAGAAGGCTCCGAGGAAACTTTATAGCAGCCTTCCAGTACCTGAAGGGGGCTACAGGAGAGATGGGGAGGCACTCTGTATCGGGCGGGGGAGGGGGGTAGTGATACGACATGGGGTAATGGGTACAAACTAAAAGGGCAAATTTAGACTAGACATTAGGAAGAAATTTTTCACTGTGAGGGTGGTGAGACACTGGAACAGGTTGCCTAGGGAAGTTGTGGATGCCCCATCCCTGGAGGTGTTCAAGGCCAGGCTGGATGAGGCTTTGAGCAACCTGGGCTAGTGAGAGGTGTCCCTGCCCATGGCAGGGGGGTTGGAACATTATCATCTTTAAGGTTCTTTCTGACCCAAACCATTCTATGATTCTATGATTCTATGATTCTATATTTCTGTGATATGTGTACAATAGTACTCTGTAGTATTGTCCCATCCTCCAAATATTTTGAGATCAGGGATTTCCTAAGCTTGATGTGGCCTCTGAAAGTTTAGTTAAATTTGACAATTTTATTTTTCACATTCTTCTCAAGTTTCCCATTTTGGCCCATGTCAACCTCTAGGAGCCACAGCTTGCTTTGGCAAATACTTCCACAGATGTGTATGTTGTGTCAAGAACCACCTTCTTCTGTTTGAATTTGGCTCTCCCTGGTTTTATGTGATGTTCCTGGAGTGCTGGAAGGGAAGCTCTGAACTTTCTACTGCACAGAACATAATTGCTTTAAAGGCAAAACAGCATTGCTCTGTAGAAATATCTAGAGAAAAATGGTTCATATGTCATGAAGCTTATTGTCCAAACCTAATCAAACTAAGTATTATATCTTCGTACAGTTTCACATGTACATCATCATATGAAGGATTACTTATGATAAATACTGCATCAGTCTTACACTTGAAAAAGAGCCAACAGACATAATGTAAATATTTCAACTGCTGTGTTGTAACCATGGTTCTTTGCTGACGTATATTTGGTAACCAGTATGGCTTCACCAAGGGCAAATTGTGCCTGACAAACCTGGTGGCCTTTTATGATGGAGTTACGGCATCAGTAGACAAAGGAAGAGCAACTGATGTCATCTACCTGGACTTCTGCTAAATGTTTGACACTGTACCGCATGACATCCTGGTGGCCAAATTGGAAAAATACAGATTTGATGGATGGACCACCTGCTGGATAAGGAGGTGGATGGCTCAGAGAGTCGTGGTCAGTGGTTCAATGTCTAAATGGAAACCGCTGACGAGTGGCATTCCTTAGGGATTGGTACTGGGACCAGTGCTATTTAACATCTTTGTTGGCGATGTGGACAGTGGGATTGAGTGCACCCTCAGCAAGTTTGCCAACGACACCAAGCTGTGTGGTGCAGTCAACGTGCTAGAGGGAAGGGATGACATCCAGAGGGATCTTGACAGGCTTGAGAGGTGGGCCATGCCAATCTCATGAAGTTTAACAAGGCTAACTGCAAGGTCCTGCACGTGGATTGAGGCAATCCCAAGCACAAATACAGGCTGGGCAGAGAACAGCTTGAGTGCAGGTCTAAGGAGAAGGACTTGGGAGTGTCGGTAGATGAAAAACTGAACATTAGCCAGTAGTGTGCAATTCCAGCCCAGAAGGCCAACCGGATCCTGGGCTGCATCAAGAGTAGTGTGGCCAGCAGGATGGAGGAGGTGATTCTGCTTCCCTAATCTGCTCTCATGAGGCCCCACCTGGAGTATTGCACACGGGTCTAGGCTCCCCAGCGCAAGAATTACGTGGACCTTTTGGAGCCAGTCCAGAGGAGGGCCATGAAGATGATCAGAGGGCTGGAGCACCTCCCCTATGAGGACAGGCTGAGAGAGTTGGGGTTGTTCAGCCTGGAGAAGAGAAGGCTCCAGGAGGACCTTATAGTCGCCCTCCAGTACCTGAAGGGGGCCTACAGGAAAGACGGGGAAGGACTTTTTACAAGGACATGCAGTGAAGGGACAAGGGGTAACGGATTCAAGCTGAAAGAGGGCAGAATTAGATTAGATATTAGGAAGAAATTTTTCACTGTGCGGGTGGTGAGGCAGTGGCCCAGGTTACCCAGAGAAGCTGTGGATGCCCCATCCCTGGAGGTGTTCAAGGCCAGGCTGGATGAGGCTTTGAGCAACCTGGGCTAGTGGGAGGTGTCCCTGTCCATAGCAGGGGGTTAGATGATCTCTAAGGTCCTTTCCAACCCAAACCATTCTATGATTCTATGATATGTCATGGAATCTTTCAATGTACATTTTTTGGTATATAGCTCTGGAAATATAGATATTTTAGAATCCAAGCCTCGGTTTGAAAAAACAGCCACACTTTGAGAACATAGTCATATTTAAGCATGTGCTATAGCTATTAATCTCATGTACAGGATTCCTCTGAATCAAGGCTTTCCACATCCATCAAAAAGGTTCATTAAACAAAGCCTACTATTCCCTCTGAACTCAGAGCTGATGGCTATTGGACTCGTGTAAGGGCTTTGGAGCAGGCCCTCAGAGTTTAGGAAATTCAGTGCAAAACAACTCAGCAGCACCAATACAACCAAATCAGACTCTTGGAATTTTTCTTGCAGCAAAATAATTCACTATCTTTGAGGTTAATATTTTGCAGCCTTCTGTTTTCAGCTGTTAACTGCAGTCGCAAACATTCACTTTTGGTTCTGGCAGGACTTCAGTCCCTTTTCTTCCTCCTCCCCTACGTCTCTGTTTTATGCTCTATAGCATAGTTTACGCCTTTCCATTTGAAAACTTTGCAAAGCACTATCTTAATGTTACAATACTTGCAAAAAAACCTCAAATGGCAGTAACAATCCATTCCGTTTTAGTTTTTTCCCATTAAATAATGATTGCCCTTTTTCCTATAGTCTTTACTGAAGAATTTTCAACTTAAAAATCTGCTATCTTATCTGTAGCAGTAACTAAAAATATACATACACTAAACCAAAAAATGCAATGCATACACAAAATGCTCTCTGGAGATCTCCTACAGTCATAGCTATATCTTGTCTCTCTACTTAAAATTGGTAAAACTTGCTCCATGAGATAAATACATATCAAATTGTAGTATTAGATTTTTTTTTTCTGTAGCATTTGTATATGGGAAGTTCCAGGTTTTATCATTGTATATTACCTTCCCTGAAATCCTCTTTCCCCATGTATTTTCCATGGAACTAGTCCTAGTATTGATTTTATGTCTAAATATTCTCACCTTAAGAGACCAGTTCCTCTGTTACCATGGCAAGTAACGAAATCTATACATCATAGTTTCTATACCTGTTGTCAGAGGCCACAAAGACTTCCAGAACCTTTGTTGGAATGTATGCATCCCTATTTTCCATGTCAAATCCCTACTTCTTTCCCTTAATTTTTGGCTGATTCTTTTATTATTCATTATTTCTGGATTATTGGTTATGATGGTGTTGTAGTTTTACACCCCTGGCTGAGAGCGAAACAGTACACAACCTGGGAGTAGTGGAGAGAATTAAAGGGGAAAAGAGACTCATGGGTTGAGATAAGAAAAATTTTATAACTGCAATAATATTGTAAATTATTATGATAGTAATAGTAATGTATGCAAATATACAAATGAGTGATACACAGTGATACTGCTCATCACCCAATGGCCAAGGCTCAGCCTGTTCCCTGCTAATGAACCTGGAGCAGGGAGTGTCCTGAAACTGCACTCCCAGACTGGAGATAAGAGTCCAAGCATCTGAGACCAAGAGCTGACCAAGGTGGGAGACGACCCTAGAAGAGTGACCACCCGAAGCGAGACAACCCAGAGAGAGAGAGACAACTTCCAGACAGAGCCTCATCTATATACTGGGCATGACATGCATGACATGGCAGGTACCATTGGCCAATTTGGGTCTCAATCCTAAACCTAAGATGATCCTAGGCTAGTAATTGGGGCTGTGCTCCCTCCCAGATTCGTGTTATTCATCATGTTGTCAGCCTTCTTCTCAGCACAAATCCAAATCATAGCCTCTCGCTGGCTACTATGAAGAAAGTTAACCCTGTCTCATCTGAAACCGGGTCACTCAAGTTTCATTGCTCTCCTAAGCACAGTTCCTCAGTCCTCCTGGAGCAATAAGCAGCTGAATATTGCAGATGCAGACCAGTGAAAAACATACTGCTGCTTCTTCAGCAGGCTGGGTCGTTTGAACCAGCCTGATATTCAAATATCTTATTATGTCTAATATTCAAAATCTTGAGCTTAATTAAGATAGTGAATGAATAATCACAAACTATGCAGAAAATTGACTGATTTTATTTGTATATGTTATATTTTCAATGTGTTGGATTGATTTGGTTTGGTTATAAGTCATATCTGTTTCACATATTCAGGATAGGACTAGGTTTAAGAAAAGTTGAGTAAAGAGAACAGATGTTTTTATGGGTTTGCTTTCCCTTTATTACACAAAACTCAAGTTTTCCAAATTGGTTTTATTAGATCTGTACTTTTCCCACATTTTAACCAAACACCATCAGAAAACCAAGTATAAAAGAGCTGATGTTCAACAATAAATATTTTAAATCAAAAATTATTTTAAAATATTTATTCTGGCAGTGATATTTTAGGAAAGGGCCACAATGCAAATTTGGTACTATAAGAATACATTTTCTTTCAATGGTAAAAAGCTTTTACACATACAATTCCCACATCCCATATAATAGGCAATATTTGTCTGTTATGTTCCAAACATAATTGTATTATTCAAGCCATAACTGTAGATGTTTTTGAATATGCTGGGTACTAATACGTTCCCTCCAATACTCCCTGACTGAGTAAAGGCTTGAAATTCTGCACTGGAATAAGGACAATCCTGAACACCAAGTTTAATCGCTTTGCTAAATTAACCTGTCAAATATTCAAAAGTAAGCTGAGTAACTTTTTTTTTTAATTGCTCAGAGCCTGGTTCAATGTGAATTCCTTCTCTAAGAAACTGTCAATAAAACATTGCATCAAAATAGGTGTCAAATATTTCTTCTCTAAAGCTCTATAATCCGTGAAATCTGTCTATTGCTAACCTTTGCTCATCTATGTCGAGTGACAATTTTCTACTGTTTCTGGCAACCATGACCATCAGCGCCTAAGACCTCTGCTGGATTTTGTACACAGTCTAGTTCCTCTCCCTCCCACCTCTCCCCTTAGACCTTGGTAGAAGGATCCTTATTCATGCTGAGTACCCCTTTCTGACATGAGTAATGCCACTGATTTAAGTGCTGATTAACAATAGTAAGAGTTTTGTACTGGCACACCTTGGTACCAGTTAAAGAAACCATGCTTCTTCAAAAGCACTTAGGCACACAATGAAAATGCCTAAATCTTCTTTTTTTTTATGAATGCATTATTGTGTTTTTTCTATATCTGGAATTAAAACATAAAACATCAAAGGGTAAAGTCTTGTTCTCTTAGCAACAAAACTCTTAATGACTCAACAAGACCATTATTTGTAGCTGAGTCATCTCTGCTGGTAGTGGTATTCAAGGCTGATATATTTATCCTTTCTATGACTATCTCTTTGTTGCCTATTTTAATCCATTTTTAATGTTAAAATACTATTGATACTAAAATTGTCCTAAAATTGGAATATACACAACTATATATGTGTGTTTACGATCATAGCTTTCATTTTCCTTTGTTCACCACCAGTGAAAGAAAAAAAATCAAACTACTCTCATGTATGTATTTCTTGTGTATGTTTTCGGTATCTCGGAAACAGTTGAGAAACAGATTTCTTGAATCAGTTATGCACAAAAATATAACTTCTGTAGTACGTCCCTATTAATACATCAGATATAGCTAACATATGTACTTTTTCATATAGGATCTGGTTTTGTCAATATAAAAAACTGTGCAGGTATAGAAATAAACACATGTAATACCAAATTTTTACTCCCTCACTAATTCACCACTACTAATCACCATAGATCATACTTTTGATCTCTGTTCTCATGTGATCAGGAAGATTAAAACTGGAGCAGATATGGCACATGTTGGCAGACAATTTAGGCTTTCTTCTTAGCACTTCCACGGACCTACTTCATGCTCCTGGGCAAACAATTTATTTTCCGCAGACCTCTGTTTGCCTTCCTACTCAAGTTCTCTCTTATTCCATACCATTGAATCTTTAAAGATCGTACCTTACTGTGTTTGCATAGTGAAAAAACAAGTGTGGTTCTGATTTTAAAATAATCCTTAAACATCATTGTTCTAGAATTACCTCTCCTATAAAATTTGTGATTATCTGTATTTGTGATGATGCTTATTTCTTAAGATTTTGTAGGATTAAGTTGCTCTGTGCTCCTCAATCACTTTGTCAGTTTAATACATATTCACGCAAAAATAATTCGCTTCTTCATTTTGTTCTTTATAAAACACATTTGTATGATGATTTTCAGAAACTTAGTTTCATGGATTTCTCTGAGACAGCTTGTTAAGATAATTATTTTAGACATATTTTATAAAATATATTTTTTCAAAATTGTATTTCAAGTGAAACTTGCTTCCTTATAGATTGTTCTTGTCCTTATTATGAAGATATTGCATTCTCTTTCGCTTTTAATTTGTTGTTGAAATCAATGATTAAAAAGTTGATTTTCAAGCCTTTTTAAACTCAACTTACTATTTTTCACCCAGCATTTGCACCTTGCAGATTTTATTACAGTAAGTGTTCTGCAGCCATCATTCACATCTGTTCCAAGTTTAAACTATTGCCTACTATTAGTTACGTTTGCAGCCTGTAACCATTTCTCAGCTTTGGCCTTTGTTTGAGCTGATACATTATTTAGTAAGACATACAGTTCACTGCTCTGGAAAATACAAGTAATACAAATACTGGCATACAAAAATATCCTTGCAACTTTTTCATCATTGAGTTTTTCTTTTCTATCATGTGCATTGATTTTTTTGCAGGTAAGCACCCAAGGCTTCTGTAAAAGGTCAGTACAGCAGCTCAGATGCAGACTTTCGTTTTCTAGCAGATGTACTGAGCTCTTACCAGTTTCCAGGAAATGATCCTGCTCCTCTTCTCTTTGTCTCTTGGGAATTATGGATGTAATCCAAAGTACACTGGAAGTCAATGCCTCCTCTACAAGGCAACTGCAAGGAATGAACACAGTGATCTTAATGGGTCTTTTCCATCTCTAATTACCACGCTCCTATGAACTCCAGTCCCATGGTGAGATCTGCCAGGTAATCTCTAAATGGCCTAAATAGCTGTAAGCTATTGTCTTTTCTTGAAAACAAGAGTTGAGGACAAACTCACAGCAGTATATTATTATGACAACACTGGCATGTTATCTCCACTGTCTCTAAGCATCAGTGAAACAAATATATCAAAAACTGGCACTGATTTACTTACTTAATTAGTCAGTGCTACATTATCATGACCCATACAGAGACGCTCCTGCATACTCTGTTAATCTCAAATGGATGGCCCTTTGTCTGTATGTCAGCTATGCATCTTTCATCCTCCCAGTAGGATCAGCATTTGATGAGTGCTTCAGTGTTTTCTGAAAGGCTAGGAAAGGTATTTCTAATGTTGCATGTTTGCTCTTGCCAGCATGTAGATTAGTTCATAGCACACCAGAGTCTTAACAATCCCTGCTGGCTATTCAGAGATCCTTCGTATAAACAATTAATTTGTTTTTTTAACTCTCTTGTCCTCTCTGTAAAGAGAAGAACAAATAAAGGCAATGCAATGAGGACTAAAATTTGCAAATACTGCTCTGCAGTGAAGAAGCTAAATAATTTTCTTCTCTTGAGTCTGAAGAAAAAAAAGAGTAGATAAATGAATTCTTTAATTCATGCCAGATACCGTTCAAGTAAAGCTAAAGCAAGGGGATTCTGTGTATTAAAATATTGGTATATTAATAACTTGATTGAAACTTTTACATATAAATTTTATGATTACCCTTGCCCTGTTCAAAAAGAAATTACAATACCAGTTCAAGCAAGAGAACTATGAAAAATGCACACTGAAGTGTTGTTATTTTTCCTTTCCCTACAAGGCTGTTCACAGCGGGCTTGATATTTTTGGATGTTGAAATACTTTTATCCATTGGTCCTGCTACAGGGAGTAAAATGCTCAAGGCTATGCAAGCAGTACTGAAAAAAGTATGACTTCTGTCCCATTCCACCAGTGTTATTAACAGACAGATGTCAAATAAAAAATATTTAAAATTTGAATGTCATTCTAAAGTGTTCAGAAAATTTGGTACATCACAAGATGAAAACAATTCTTTGTGCAGATGAGACTCACTTGAACCTAAGAAGGAATCTGAATCTGTTGATCCAGTCTTGATTATGTATGGAACTGTTAGTTGTGCTCATATAAAATTATTCTGTGTCAAAATGTATCATCTCCTCAAGGTGGTTTGGTAGTTCAGACAGGGATATTGGTTGTGCTCTTTACAATGCCTTGCCATTTCAGAACACATGAGCAAACAGACCATTTATCTTCTAAATAAATGCATCTAAACTAATGCACACTAATGAATTGTTTCTAAAAAAGTTCCTAACCTTGTCAATGAGGTGCTGCACAAGATGACTACTTAGGGCACTAGGCTTTGAGAAACAAATTTGTATTAAATGTTGCAGTCTGGGTTGTACAGTTTCTATAAATGCTTGTGCAACGAACTGTTTTGCTCTTGGGGAAAATAGTCTTCTGTTGGTGCTTGGTCTACATGGCACACCTTTGTTATGCATCAGCTAGCAGAATGCCACTGATTGTACTCAGTGATAAGAGCTAGTTTGACAACTTCTTGCTCTTTGCCCGGTGAGTTGCTTCACAGAAAGTTCAAAAGAACAAGCAGTTGCTGCAGAATAAGCATGAAGGGTTTGCAGCTGAGGCTTCTTGCTGTTAAGATTGCAAATGGAGGAACCGCAAATTTTAACCTGGCCCTGCACTGGCTTAAGTGGGAAATTGCCCGTTTAACTTCAAATATGTTTCACAATTTATAAAGGATGAACTTACTAAGTAACTTTCAATGGAACAAAATGTGTTCTGTTTTCCTAGAATGGCAGAGAAGACTTCCTGGAATGCTGGAAGAACTGGAAGAACTCTTTATACATCTGTTACTACCGTCAAAAAGCAGCGTATGAAAATCTGTATGAAGTATATGGTTGGTTTTCATACTATCTGTATAAAAGAATCAAGTTGAATGACTTCAGAATGTCTTAAATGTTCAGTAACAAAGGAAACAGCCAAGTGGGATCCCCCTTGAAATAAATCAAAGTCCCTTCTCAAAGGTAAAAATATTCTTGGAGAAAACTGTCATGCATTCCTTCCAAAGAAGGACTTCTAAGGGTAAAACATATTCAGTCCAAGTGTCATTCCAACTGCTTTTTAGACTGTTTTGTTGCAGTATCCAAGGAAAAGCAAAGATAGATACTGTACTATTTTGCCACCTAATATCCTGCAATTTATTCAATCCGAACATAAACATTTGCTCTGGACTGATGCCCTGGCAATATTTACTGACTGGACCAAATAAGACATGCTTGCTAATGGTTCAGAGTCAGGTTGTTCTGCCCATTGATTCCACTTTAGGGTGGCTCTTTTGCACCAGGGAATGTGGTTAAGCACCAACACCTGCTGTGCCCTACAAGCCAAAAAATCAGCACTGTCCTATCACCAATATTTTTTCTTTTTAATTTTTTTAACGTATAACCCAGAATAGATAGCTAAGAAGATCCCTTTCACAGGCCAGACCCAAGTACAAAAAAGGCTTGCAAAATATGGAATTCAGTTCAGCAGAAGCTGGCACTTAAAACACAACAAACTGAGTTCTGCTCTTACAAACTATTGCAAACTCTTGCAAACTCTTACAAACTCTTGCCTCCATAGATGGGAGGCACTACTGTGTAGAATTATAAGCACTTACTCTCAGGAAAGTTGAGAGTGCCTATCTCTTTGCCTTTCAAAAATCCTGAAGGGATTCCGTTAGCTTCAGTCAAGTTGGTGTACTTATACCAGAGTAACAAACTGGAGTCAATAAGGTCCCAGTCCAAAGCCCACTTAAGTAATTGTTAGTGTTAGCATTTAATTTAATTGGATTTGGACTGATGCCTAAGAGAGGAATCTACAGAAATATGTTAATTTTAAATGTATTTTCCAGCTGTTCATTTTCATTTTATCCTTTGTTCATGTGTCAAATGCTTAGCCCTTGAACCCTGTATGTTCTTAGAAATTATCTACTATATCAATTGGTTCTTTATGGGTGTATTTGCCTTCATTTTTACTCTGTCTCAGTGAGCCAAATTGTGTGCGTTACTTGGTTTGAGTATTTGACACAGTGAGACTGAATGAACAACCACGCTTCAATTCGCTCAAGGTTATTTTCAAACTGTGCTCAGCAGGGAGGTAAAAACATATTATGTTAAACCTCATAGTTTTGTACTTATAGCTTTCCTCAACTCCAGTACTCAGCCTCATATTTTGTAAAACGGTTTAACTGGCAGGATTGGAAACACCAGCAGCCAAGACATTATAACCACACAAGTTCCTATTAAAATCTGTTTTATTTAATTAAAAAAATTAAAAATTCCTACGTTTTTTGGTCACAATTTAGATGCTAGTAAGGTAGTCTATGTCTAGGATGTCTGTCAGTGGACATTTTTAGACTTAATCCTAGGAATAAAGATAGTAGGATAAATGCCAGCTACAAATGAAACTTTTAGCATGTAGATGAAACCAGATCTGAGCTCTAGCCTAATCTTTTTACCTATTTCAGTTCCCCTTAGAAGTTTATATGGATGAGACATTTTTTGTTTTCTGGCTTACGGTGCCTTATAGTCTACCGCACTACTATTAAATCTTTGATGTATCTCATCCAAATGAGGTGTTATTTTGTGTAATCTTTCCTGTAAAACTGCTGATTATTTTGCAAAATGTGTGTTCTACAGAAATATTGTAATTCTGTTGTTGCAAAACTGTCTTCCAAAACAGTGTCAGTACTGAGCTTGTGAATTTAGCTGACAGGTTCTATTTTAGGCCATCCTTCTGCCATTTTTCAATTCCACAAATTCTCCTAACAGGCCTATGCAAGATCAGACTCTTAAAAGTGAGCACCCCACATAATCTATACAGATCAAAGCTCTCTTCTATTCACCCTGTCTTTTCCACAAGAAACAGGTGCAAGGGAGTTTTTTCAAAGCATTCATGGATTCGGGCGTGAAAATCAGGTACGACACCTTTTCAAATACGTCAGCAGTTCACAACTTTTCTAAAGGTTTGGGATTGTTAGAACTGGTTTAATAAGTATAAAGATTAAATATAATGATCAAATTTTCTTATGGAGCTGTTTCTCTTTTGAGAACACAAAATCTAGGTGTTGATTAGCTTGTTTATTCGGATTGTTCTGAGAGAAAAAGAAATTCTGCTTGGGAGGATTCTGTGCTCTACGCTGTTATGAGACATGGAAAAAGCAACCGGCAGTGAAAAGACTGTGTCATCTGAGAGAAGTGATGCACCCTTCTATGGATTTTTTTTCACCTATAGGGGTGTGGCTGGCATGAGCACACGTGACTGTAGGGGATGCAGTTGAGAATAGGTGTTGAAATCCAGCCGATGGCATCAAGCTGCAAGCAGCTGACACCAAACGGTAGATATACCCCCCCTGTCCTCCTGGACTGAATATATCTGTCAGTTCTGCTTTCCAGGTCTCCTTTCAAATGTTACAGAGATCACCTGAATAAATAATTTTGCCACTTTCATCTTGACATATCCACATTGGTCTACTAAGCCATCTTGGTCTCAGACTTCAAGGTTATGTCATTCCACCCAACAACTTTGCTGGCTTTCCAGACAGACTCGATGGCTTGATGTTATTTCTCTCCCTGATCCCACTGAGCACTCTGCATGTACTTTTGTAGCATGAACCAAATCAAGAAAACTTTCTGTTTGTTTTAGAGTAATCCTCTGTTTCACCTATTTGAACTCTCCTGCACTATGCCATTTAAGATGCTTAGGTACACCGGTTGCTGAGTAGCTCCAGCCTGTCCTTTTTCTGCGTATCAGTGAGGGTGATGGTTCTGTGTGATATAGCTGCTTGGAGAACAGAATCACACAATAAAAAAACAGAGTTAGCTTTTATATGTTATTACTGTAAAATATGGTTCTGGACATCAAAATTGAGGCCCAAGAGGTTGTTGCTGCCATTCTGACTCTTAATTACAAGTAGTATGGCTCATGTAACCTGAGGCAGAAAGCAGAGACCATCTCCCTCATGGTTCAGTCTAATCTAATATCATATCTAATGCCAAGTTAAAAAAAAAAAGTGCATATACTAGTAGGCAGACTACTCACATATTAGACACTTAAAGCAAAACTCTCCTGGAAAAAAAAAAAAAACAAAAAAAACCACCACAAAAACAAACAAAAAAACCCAACGAAAACAACTTATATTTGAGACCCTGTATCTTTTCCTCATTCTGTAGTTGATACTGACAGGAGAACAGGAGATAATCACTGAAAAGGAGTTCTCAGACAAGCACTGCACTTATTTTGAAGAATTATCTGCATTTTAGCAGCTTTCTTCCAGATAGGATCTTCCATTTCAGTTAAAATGTTGGTTGTAGTATCAAGTCAAGACATTTCATGTGCCAGCAGCAGCATTCTGTAGAATTCTAACAGCTGAAGGACTTTAAAACTAAAACTCTTTAAAAACCAATTAGTAAGAAAACTATAGTTTTTTGTAAGCTGCTTGCTTTCACTAGTTAAATAGACCCAAAATTCAAGACAGGTTCAAGAAACACACAAAACTCTTCAGACAATAATTTAGTAATTTATGGTTTGACTGAGGAATCTAGTAAATTATTAAAACGGAATCATCAAAGTGAAGTGCAAATGAAAAGTGTACTTATGAAGTTGATTCAGCATGACCACCATAGTCCACTCAAGTCTCAACCTGCTGAATTGTGCTTTACTTCTACACAGCTGTATCAGATGTTAGATTCTGCAGCACCTATTTCATAGCATAATTCAGAATGTCTGTTATGTTGTGACAAGCTGACCAAAATGCTCTTCAGAGTGAGGAAACAGTCTAAAAAACCCCCCAAGAATTACATATTTAACAGGTGTTAAGAGAAAAAAAAGCAGTGTCATTTTAATCAGGCTCAAAAGCTACTTGGTTCTATTTAAAAGTGTGCTGTGTTGATGTATATGATCTTAGAGCAAACCAGTAAGTTGAGTGTGTTTTTGAGTGTCCTGAGTTCTCTTCTGTGATTTTGCGCAATTCTTACGTTGCGCAAAATAAAAAAGGAGAGTAGACATGTAGCAAGATTTTATTTGAGTGAGGTGGAAGCAAAGGCCCTCTGGATTTGCACACTCTGCCTATAGAACGTTCCAGTTTTTACACATTTCGCAGTAAGGTCTTTTTACTCTTTGAGCTCATCTTTGGTAATGTGGTACTTACCTCTTGCGTCTTGAATAATTTACATTTGTACAGCTTTCAGTTGGTAAATGCATGATTATTTCTATTTGCTCAATTTTTCCTAGTTTATTCTTTCTCATAAACTACATTAACATTAAATCAACTATTCTTAGGAGATAATTATGCTTACTTTCATTATGAGTTGTATACCTTCACTCCTTCACTACATTAAATATTCTTTACTTATTACTGAGAAGAACACATAAACCAATTGGTCTTTTACATACAAAGTAATTCATAGGATTGTAGAATGGTTTGGGTTGGAAGGGACCTTAGAGATCATCGAGTTCCAACCCCCCTGCCATGGGCAGGGACACCTCCCACTAGCCCAGGTTGCTCAAAGCCTCATCCAGCCTGGCCTTGAACCCCTCCAGGGATGGGGCATTCACAGCTTCTCTGGGCAACCTGGGCCAGTGTCTCACCACCTGCACAGTAAAACATTTCTTCCAAATATCTAGTCTAATTCTGCCCTCTTTCAGCTTAAATTGTTAGCCCTTCTCCCATGACTACACTGCCTGATGAAGAGTGTCTTTTGTATAGGCCCCCTTTAAATACTGGAGGGCTGCTATAAGGTCTCCCTGGATTCTTCTCCTTCTCTCTTCTCTTCTCTTCTCTTCTCTTCTCTTCTCTTCTCTTCTCTTCTCTTCTCTTCTCTTCTCTTCTCTTCTCTTCTCTTCTCTTCTCTTCTCCTCTCTTCTCTTCTCTCCTCTCCTCTCCTCTC
>WKFP01014901.1:508043-546939 GCA_011057875.1 Pterocles orientalis | reverse complement strand
GCCTTCCAGCAAATATCAGGGTAGTTAAAATCCCCCACAATAACCAGGGCCTGTGACTGCGAGGCTGCTACCAGCTGCCTGTAGAAGGCCTCGTCGACTTCCTCGTCCTGATCCGGTGGCCTGTAACAGACACCCACGACAGTATCACCCATGCCAGCCTGTCCCTTAATTCTCACCCACAAACTCTCAACTCGCTCGTCACCCACCCCTGGACAGTACTCAATACATTGAAGTTGTTCTTTCACATAAAGAGCAACTCCCCCCCCTCGCCTTGCTGGCCTGTCTTTCCTGAGAAGGGTATAGCCACCCATGGCTACATTCCAGTCATGTGAGCTGTCCCACCATGTCTCTGTAATTGCCACCAGGTCATAATCTCCTGACTGAACACAGATTTCTAACTCCTCTTGCTTATTCCCCATGCTGCACGCATTTGTGTACAGGCATTTCAGGGAGCAAGCTGAGCAAACCAGTTTCACCCTAGGAGGGTGGGAGGACCCCCGGTCCTTATCAACACTAGAGTGATGCCCCACTGTTGCAAGCCCCGTTACAGCCCCGTCCCCCTTCGAATCTAGTTTAAAGCTCTCTCAATGAGCCCTGCTAGCTCCTGTGCTAGGATGCGTTTCCCCCTATGAGACAGATGAGTTCCATCCCTCGACAACAGGCCAGGGGCTGAGTAAACCGCCCCATGGTCAAAGAACCCAAAGTTCCTGTCTCGACACCAGCCCCTCAGCCAATTATTCATGACTTGTGTTTTCCTGGCCCACCCCATATCCTGCACCTCCCCAGAAGGTACAGAACAGAACAACACTTGCGCACCCGCTCGTTGAACTATCCGCCCTAAACCCCTGAAATCTCTTTTCATAGTTCTCAGACTCCTCTGAGCAATTTCATCACTGCCCACCTGAACTATGAGTAGTGGGTAGTAATCAGTGGGGTGAACCAGCTCCGGGAGTTTTCTAGTTATATCCCTGACCTGGGCCCCAGGGAGGCAGCACACTTCTCTGTGGCTCGGGTCCGGTCTGCAAATGGGCCCCTCCGTTCCTCTGAGAATGGAGTCACCTACCACAAGCACCCTTCTTTCTTTCCTGGCAGAGGCAGTCTGAATGCACAGAGTCGACTGCCTCGCCCTTGGAAACCTCTCAGGGGAACCTTCCCGCGCCTCCCCACCTACCTCCCCTTCAGTGTCCAAGGCTGCAAACCTATTGCTCAGGGGAACGCGGGGACACGTGGCAGGCAGAGGGGGGGTTTGTCCACGACGCCAAGCAGGGACCCTCTCCCAACCCTCCCCATCCCTCAGTTCCCCCTCCTCTGCCCGACAGAGCAGGGGATCCGCCCCCAATTGTGGGGTATCTCCCTGGCGCCTTTCCCTCTGATACGCCAGGGAGTTACTCCACCAGTCGATCTCCCGCTCACAGTCCCTGATGGCCCTCAGTCTCTCCACCTCATCTTTCAGCTCAGCCACCACAGTGAGCAGATCTTCCACCGTCTTGCACCTCACACAAGTGGAATGTCCAACACCCTCCCCTGGCAGCAGCAGGCTCTGGCACTCCCTGCAGCCAGAGACCTGCGTAGCCACAGTTCAGAACAGGCCCTCTGTTTGGGTTGCCACAGTCTTTCTGGGGCAAGCTCTCTGCCCGTTGGAGACCATGACAGAAACAGCGGTCACAGACTACAAACAGATAGGTGGGACAGCGAGGAGGGCAGAACTCCTGTGCCCTGCCGGACAACCTCCCACACCCACCGCAGCAGCACCTGGTCTCTAGTTCTTCCCTCTTCCTCAGAGGAACCCTGTCTGCTTGCTGGGCTCCTAGGGTCACCTTGCGAGGCTTCTGTACCTGGCAAAACTTCAGCGTCCCACTACACAAGCCACAGGTGGTGACACTGACTTGCATATGCGCTCTCCACCCTCCCGGCAAAAATGTTCCTGACAAATGTATCTTTGGCCCAAAAGATGTCTGCAAACACTGCTTCTGCCTCCTGGTTACTTGAACTACAGTAAGAAGGAAAAGTTTGCCTCTGAGCAAGACTGAGCTCCACCCACCCAGAGATAATAACACTCTAGAGATGCAACTGCAAGAACAGATCATGAGAACAGTAGTTCACGATGTTTTGTAGATTAATTTCACTTGAGAAATGTAATAATATTACTTTTTTTGTCGGGTTTAACTTTCTGCTCCCTGCACATGAAAACTGTCGTTGTCTTGTTCCCTTGCTTACCTCGATCTCCGGCTACATAAAATCCAACTCTATGAGCCAGCATGGAAAGGTAGAGCTTAGGCATATGGGGCCCACCCATGACAGGAACCACTCAGCTGAGGCGTGCCCCACAGAAACCTGACCTTCTCGAATAGCTCCCTGTTCTCTCATAAGTTTGAGATAATACAAAAGGCAATTCTTCAAAGGTTAAGGACTCGTAGAAATGTGGGTAAGTTTGCTAGTTTTCAACAGGCATAAGTAATATTCCTGGCCCACAAGCCATCCCTCTGTAGCATGTCAAGTCTCTGCTCCAAAGGACTCAAGTAAAAAGCAAAAAAAAAAATTACCAAACTTTTTACACATGAACAAAAACTTATGTTTGTCCCTGGCCTCATTCTTGGAAGCAGCTGAGCTGTTTTTGCTGAAATTTTCCCAAAAAGGTCATCCCAAGGCTAAAGCTGAGCACGGAAAAATTCAGTTCAATTTAAGTTTTTCCAAGTTATTAACAACTGAAAACTCGGCCTCGCTATACGGAGTACCAGGCAATTCTAGCATATAATATATTACTAATCTTTTATGTACATGTTTTTCCACGAGCAGATGGAACCTCTGGAAAGTGCTTAGTTACTGCCCCCACTGAAACCAATGTAAGTACCTCCAATTTAGAAGAGCATGCTTAGGCATCTGCTAAGCAATTGAGAACTCATCAATTTGTACAATATTTGCCAATGCTTTTCAGTACTTTTTGAAGCAAAATGGTAAAAATGACAGTTTAAAGAAGTATATTTACTTCCTTCAACTAGACTCTGGGCTAGTTTATTGAATATTATTGTCATGGTTTAGATGGGAGTGGTTTTTGTTTGAGATTTTAAACACAAGTAGTCAGAGAGCAGGTGAATATGTATACAGAGCTGTGACAAACAACTATTTCTTCAGTACTTACTTGCTTTGGGTCAGGTAATAGTCTATTTCAGACCAGGAAAAATGTTTTGGAGGGCTGATCAGGAACATCCTGATGTACAGTAGAGTGATTTACGAGATTTGTTATCTGGCAGTGTTTACTGTGAAAGGACAGTTAGGCAATCTTACTATCAGAAAAGACAAAAGAACTTCTAATTAGATCCTCCTTGTTTCTAAATCACTATGGCATATCTGGCCTCACATGTCGTTAATAAAGGTACTGACTATGGTAAATCAAACTGTATCCACTTGAGTAATCTAACGATACCTTTCTCAGCATGATTCACAGAATCCCACTCAGCTGTGCTCATTGATACCAAAAATGATACCCTGAATATATTCACTTTTTTCCAATGTAATTAAGAGAAACTTGGAAATGGAAAAGGTATTTCACAAGAAACATACATTTCGGTATATATTTCAAACATACATTAACTTCTACATCAGTCAGTGAAGAAGAGAAAATCTTCACATATCCATGCTTTTCCTCACTTATAATGAATTAAGATGATCTGATTTTTTCTTTTTTATAAATTAGAGCCTATATGTGCTATACAGAAGCACACACACAAATCCTACACTTTATATTCACAATTAAGTCTCTTTGGTAGAAATTAGAAGAGAAAAAGTCTTATGTAATTATGCAGAATGCAGTATAATGAAGGAAGAATTAGCAATTTTTCAACATTCATACATTCAGGTAATCAGTATCTAATCTTGAAAACTACAACGGGTTTTGCCCCTTAACTTTAATAGTCATCTCAATTTTAGCTACTTCTGCTCATTGTTTTCCAGTGTTTGCAAACCAGGGAACTCACCAAAGTGCTTTAAACTTTTCTGCTGTTGTGCTGTGATAGCAGTCATAATAACTGCTGAACTGGTGGAATATTTGAACTTTATTTTGCTAGACCTTCATCCTGCAAACCTATTTGTATTACATTTACATACATCTTTAACCTCCTCCATATAAATAGTCCTATTAGGTCAGTGTTTAAAGGATACTCTTTGCTTTAGTTTGTGAGTAGTCCCGTTGCACACATTCTCACAAGATTAGGGTCTGAAGCAGCAGAACATAACTTTTATAGTTATTACTTAGCCCAATTTCAAACATGAACTAAACAGGAAGCTTACTCATGAGGACATGAACAGCAAGAATCAAATCAAGTAATATGCTACTCTAGTACAAATTGTAACTTTGTAGTTCCAAGTTTGCTGGTTGTATAAAATGAGGCAGAGCAGGGAAAAATAGAGGTTGAAATCAGGAAGCTCCAAAACCAGAAGAATTATTGTAAATTTTATTTGTTTGAAAACCTTCTGGGTTTTGCGTAACAAAAAACCAGTATGGTCACAATATACCCAAGCAGAGAACTTCAGAAGTTTAGTTTTTGTTGTGGTATTATTAATCTTAACCAGCACCATACAGCAGTCAACTGGCAGTGCAAATATCATAAACCATTCACATATCAGGGCTCTATGTCTGAAAGAGTCTCTTCTGTCTAAATGTTTGGATAACATAGCATACTTTACTCCTTGCTAATCAAATGTAGCAATTTTAAACAAGAACAAGCTACAAATACTATACCTTAAGCATTTTATATGAATAAGGAGGAGAGGAGGTGAAAAAAGTGCTAAGTCTAATAAACAAAATTAAGCATTTTAATTATTGATATAAAATCAATAGAACAGAAGAGCCAGCTTCTTCATCTATGTCATACAGAAAAGACTGTAATTATAAAGCAGAATTCATTTTCACAATAATAATGGAGAGAAGGCAAAGTTTTGGTCTTATCTCAGATTTTGTGCGCACAACAGGTTTACTGTCTCAAAAGATTGAAAAGAAATTGATTTTGATCTCAAAAGATAACATTTGTTACCCACAAAGTTGTAGTACTAGGGCTGAAGATGTGGGGACCTTGTGCACCTGCACACTGCAACGGTCAATTTCCAGGCACCCCATTGCTGTGTGCTGACTCCTGTGTGTAATACACAAGATGAGTGAAGACAGACTGCCTGAAAGTAGCTCTATTAAAATAATCCATTAATAAGTTTTCACCTCACAAAATATATATGCTAGTTTTAAATAGCTTGCACTTGAGAGAAAAATGCTTGAATTGTAGTAATTCAAGAAATTTCTGTACAGTAGGTAGTAGGGACTAACACACCTGGGGGCCTGGGAAGCTACAGGGAGCTACCTGTATGACTCTCACTGTGCAATGCTTTGGACATGTTTCTGGGATTCAGATAATCCCCATTGCCATTAATCTATTCAGTATCTCTCTACCTTTTCCCCTCCTTCATCAGTGTGTTTTGACTTCTATTAGGCCCTCCTCATGCAAAACAATAGTAGTTACATGCCCAGTTGTTTGCAGGATCAAAATTTAACTTATGCAAGATGAAATAAATAGGAGTGATGAGAGTCACATAAGCAAGGAAAAATTTGGTAAACTCTTTTAAAAGTACCTCTGTATTGCCTTGATCCCTAATTTACAAGGTAAATGTAATATAAAATATAGAAGAGAATTAATATTGAATATAGAATATAGATTTTTCATGAGAAAAAAAGACATAAACCTCTATTGAGCATCTATTTAGTTTTTAATCAAACATGTAAACTAATTTACTACCCAGGATATCATCAAACCCTTTCAGCAATTGGAATTCTCATTCTATATGTGTCAATGTAATTTCAATTCTACTTGCCTACAGAAACTGTTAGTACAATTTATTCATGCCATTCATTCACTTCAGAAGTGCAATACACACAGCAGTGACAACTTAGCTTCTATAATTCTTCATGGGATCTTTCCCCAGTGTTTCTTACTCTGTTAATACCGACCTGTCTAGGTAAAGGTGCTGAAATAAGGTTTACTAAAGGTGATGACCTTTGGTGAAGGGAAAGCCCTGCTGCTTTTCAGGTTTCTGCAGTGTGGAAAATAAAAATGAAAATTCTTCCTATTTTTTTTTGTTTGTTTCAGACCATGGTTAAGTAAGTCTGACCTCCATCCTGTTTGCACTTTTATCAAGAGGCAAAGTTTTTAGTTTTGTTTGTTTGTATGTTTTGAGCTTTTTTATCTCCAGTCCTTAAAACCCAAACTCATGTAAATAGCATAACAACTGGATTAAATTACTTCTGTGGAAAGCACTGGGAGATACAAATACATAGTACTTAAATACTCAGCTTTGTGTAAGCTGAGTTGGCAGAAGTTGATCTAGTGGTATACGTAAGTAATATTTAACTCAATGAAAATCAGCCATGCTTTCTATGACAAGGTGTTTGAGAAGAAGGATGTTTCAAAGATTTCACAGTGGGGTTCCTCAGGGCAAGATCACTCTCATCTAGAAACCTTCAGGTGTAACTTTCCATATGTAAATATACAGACCTTCAGTGCCTGAACTACTGAGCAAAAAAAATTAGCTTTAAATTTATGAATAGCTAATTCTGTTTCTGTAATCTGTGATAACAGTTGTCTCTTCCACATACTTCCACATAATGTCTTTCTGTTGGTTATTGATTCCCACCCTTCCCACAGTGAGACTTTGAGAAATATGGACAGGATGTTGGGTTTGAGGACGTCTCTCAGTAAGCAAACCAGTATTCTCACCAGAATGTCCATATCTGAAGAAGTTCGAATTTAATTACAGTTCTGTGGAGAGATATATACAGCAAAGACAAAAATTGCTAAGATGCAATGCAAATAGCAAATGACAGCACATTAGCATCTTGTGTTAGCAACCACAAAGTATCTGTCCTAAATAAAGATTTTTCAGGGATTCCTAGCAGAATATCTCACCCCCAAATTCTAAGAAAGGGAAAAACAGACAACACCCTTACACAGTGTTAATAGCTTTACATCTCATTCCTTTTGATATTTTTCTTTAGTGATTTCCTATTTATTTTAAATACAAGAAGGATTTTTTTTTCTTTGCAGTTTATTCAAATGAAGGACATATTAATACATGTGCACCTGTGCAAAAATCTGCATAGACTTTCTACAGCAGCAAGCTGTTGGGGGTTTGGAAGGGGGTGGGGAGGGCAGGGGGGCAGATCTTTGCAGCAGTAAAATAGAGTAATACCATTGATTTTGGTGGAATAGGGCCACCAGTATACAACTTGGCTTTCTGTCTTGTTCCAGTCTGTGTGTGAACTTGAGATGGCTGAACACACACACATTTTCTGAAGCTGGTAGAACTGCCAAATTATTCCAGTGTCTTTCTTGGGGAACTAGACACCTTGTAGATTCAGTATTTCAAAATGTAAAAATGTAGCACATATCTAACCCTCAAAAACCTTTCCTCTTCAAAGTAGACAGGGCTTTTTCAAAGAGTTCACACCTAAGGCACGTAGGTACCACAACCATGCAGCACAACTGGGAAAAAAATTTATTCCTCAAGCACTGTATACAGCATAACTTCAGTGAAAAGATTTTAGCTTTTAGTATGCAACTATGATATTTCTAAGTTTTAGATTCTTTGAGGCAAATTCTTTCATTATTTCAACTCGTTGTATGGTTTGCACACCTTTAACCACTGTAAGAGTTCCAGCATGAGGTCAAGCCACATTCATGGTTAACAGAGAAATGGGGGCAGTTGACCAAATACTTACATATCTGTATAAAATACATACACATAGGTCTCAAGTACTGTTAAGAAATAAGTGGATACTGAATCTGCTTCTTTCACAAGTACACCTATGCATAAAAATATGTATGTCAAGTTTTAGCAGACTATCCAGTCTTCTGACATATTGCTTTTTAATGTTTATATATTCTTAAGTAACACTACTGCACTAAGGCAGGTCATCAGTTCTTGAAGAAACTGGATGACGGTCATAGTTTGGTTTCTAACAGCATTTGAGGTTTTCTAAACGGTCTAGCACTAAGCACTAGAAAGAATAGGTTGCTAGAATTAGCTGGTGATGGCCAGATAATCAAACACCAGAGTTGTTTGAATTTCAGACTGCTAAATGGTTTCAGCATTCAGGCAAGCCTAAGCCAGATCTTGGAACTCCAAGAAACCACAACTTCACATTGTCGCTGGACATCATCCTACTAAAAATCTGTTTTGTAACTTCAGTAAGATGGGACAGGGTTTTTTCTTTTTCATTTTTTAACAGTCACATAGGCCTCAGATGTTTAGCTGAGAAGAGAATGAAGGAAGCTTCTAGTAAGCCACAGAAGAAGGGAAATGCTGAGTGTCTACTGATTAACAACAATTTGTATGTTTGGAAGATGGCCACTGCCACTTTAAGGAAATGCTGGCAAAAATGCTTGCCACCAGGGCAAGAGAGAGTAGGACAGGGGTTATTCTGCATAAATATTCAGAGAGAAAGCCACCAAATAAGGTCCCCCTTTTTTTTTTAGCACCAGAATAGACTCTGATCAGACTTTTATAGGTCAGTTGTCCCTCCACTGTCCCTTATCAATACCTGAAGTGAGCATTTTTGATGACAAAACCAAAGTTTATTTTCCACATTCATTCAGTCCTTGACTGAATTTCCAGGTGCGCCTGAAAAACATGAAATTTTCCTGTTTCCTGCAGAAAGGACAAATAATTTTTGGTATCTACTTTCTTCTCTAGATATGTGATGCAACTCATATCTTACTTCAAATGTTCCATTGTGCTGCTTTGAGATAGGACAGACTTTGCTGGTCTTTTGACCTTGACAAAAGTCAAACCACTGGCTTCCCTTGGGAATGTTTGTAATGAACATACCGAAATGTATATATCTTGACAAAAGTGTTGTTGAACTCTATAAATTACATTAAACCCATAAGAATAGAAAGATAACAATCAGACTATTACATTGCCAAACAACATTGTCTAATAACCCTGTATAAAGAATGCAGAATTGGAGCATTTGTGCCCTATGTATCTTGGAAAAAATCTTTTCCAATGATAGTACTTTGACCTTTTAATGTTTTGTTTGCGTTGTTCAGTCTTATTGTCTCTTATTTACAGCAACATTATTGGGTAAGAAAAGTGCAGAGTAGCCAACAAGTAGTAATGAGAAATACAAAAGTTAAAAGCTGAGGTTTGTAAATCTAATAATATTTTATCATCATTCGTAAGGTATAAAGAGCTTCTGTATCTTAGTGCCTTGCTCCCTTGAAGGTAATTTGTAGCAAGGCTATGAATTCAACATTTTTATTTAGCTTTAAAATTGTACAACAGAACCATTCACTAATTTTTCCTCTATATGTCTTTAAATTGGTTTGCCTCTGGGAAAGGAAAGGGGAAATTATGACTATATGTGGTGTAAACTCCTTAGAACCACAACTAGAGCTTTAGTGTCTCTAGTCCCATAATTTCATCAAAACATCGTTTTCGCTGTCATCACACTATAACAGGGTCTGGTTTGTCACCTCTGCTTTCCCTGGTTAGGGGGCAGAAATCCCTGAAGTGTGGGTTTTGGACAATGTTGAGGTGCAAGCCGAGTTCATATCCCCTGTAGACACTCTGGAGGTGGGCATAATGACCAATCTGAGACAGAAAGGGTAAGCATTTTGCAGAAGTCTGTGAATAGGCAGTGTTACAGATGGAATGAAAACCTGAGAAGTCCAAATTTCCAGACTCTAACTGGTTCATCCAGACTGCATCTCCTTAGATGGGATCATAGATTACTGTGGAAAAGACTGCAAGAAGGGTAAAAAATGAGACTGACAGAAAAAAATGTCAGAAATCTAAATTTTCCTGATGCTCAGCACAAGTAAGAGTGCAAGAGTGATCAGCAGTGTTGACAGACTTTTTGGGGCCTCTATGTTGATTTTAAGCGGCTCTCTTGCCCTTTTTGTTTTCATACAGAATAGACAAATGAACAAATAAATCCTCATTAAGACTATATATCCAGCCTCTTCCGTTCTCTGTAGTGTTCTGTGCTGCCAGTGTTTTAATAGGGGATTCCTCCACAATGTTTTCTTCTTACCAGGTATGTATGTCCCTGCAAAAAGAAAAGGCAAGAGACTGGATTTCCATTCCTTTCTGCTCCTATTAAAAAAACATGGCTATTTTTAGTCCTTGAAATCAAAATCACTAGGTAAATAAACTGATCTTACACTGTGCTGGAAATGTTAATCTGTGTTTTTTAAGTCTGATATCAACTATGCTGATGACAATATGTGATACTGGCATATAAATTTACACAGAGAAAAACCCTGTAAGAGGCTGAGAAGGGACTCATCACTGAGAAATATTTTGAAGAGAGTTATTTGTAAAACCATGCTCTCTAAAAGCAAGTCTCTTCACATTCAGAGACTGGTGGGGGCCAGCATTGTTTTGTTTTCTCTTCAGAATAGCTTACCAGCTGATGGTGGGAGTCTGAGTCTCTGGCTAACTAGTTTATATTAAGTGCTTATTGAGTCTGACTCCCAGGCTTGTCTTTAGTGGTTTGAATGTGTTCTGTGCTTTATTGCTGAGTCCCGCCCATTTTCATTCTGTCTTATTGGCTTAATAATAATCATCACAAATCGTAATCCTCTACATAAAAATCCAAGGGCACCTGTGATGGGTTTACCCTTGGCTGGGAGCCAACCCCACACAACCCATTCACTCATCCTCACCCCATGCCCTTCTCCCCCGAGGGTAGGGGCGAGAATTAAAGTTGTGAAGGGAATCTAAAATGTTCCTGTCAGTTTGGTGTGACAGCTGCAAAAAAGGGTGAAACAATATTATGTTGCATTATGACAATATTGGCACAGAAAATAAGAGATTAGGTCGCATTTCTGCAGGAAAGGTTTATGTGTTGTTGTGTGTAATTTAAAGCTAAACAGGAGTAAAACACACTAACTACACTGTTGCCCAAAACCCCATACATGGTTATATATGTATCAAAAGAGAGATTCAAAATTATCTGTTTGTGCAGAAGTGATGTGATATTACTGAGAACCCAGCATTCAAGTTTTGACAGTATGTGATGGGTTAGCCCTTGGCTGGGGGCCAAACCACACACCCCATCACCCAATCCCCCTCTCACCCCCACCTGAGGATAGGGGAGAGAATTAAAGGGGTGAAGGGAAAAAAGGACTCGTGGGTTGAGATAAGGACAATTTAATAACTAAACTACAATAATATTGAAAATAATACTATATACAAATATACAAATATACAAATATACAAATATACAAATATACAAATGAGTGATACACAGTGATACTGCCCCCCCACCCGATGACCAAGGCTCAGCCTGTTCCCGGCTAACGATCCCGGAGCAGGGAGAGTCCCGAAACCGCACTCACGGAACGGGGAGAACAGTCCGAGCATCCCAGACCCAGAGCTGACCAGGGTGGGGGTGGAAGGCCTTGGGAGAGCGACCACCTGGAGCGAGATGACCCAGAGCAAAAGAGATCCGGAACCAAAAGGGCCGATCTTCCGGAGTGTCCTCACCTACATCCTGGGCACGACGGGTATGTTATGGGATAGATTATTGGCCACTCTGGGACTCAATCCTGAACCTAAGATCAAATCCTGGGCTGGTCAGTGGGGCTGTGCTCCCTCCCAGCTTCTCCTGTTTGCAGACAGCCAGGGAAGCTGAAAGACGTTGGCAGCTGCGTAAACATCACTTTTTATCAGCTTTCTTCTGAGCACAAATCCCAAACACAGCCTCTTGCTTGCTATTATGAAGAAAGTGAACTCTGTCTCAGCTTAACCCAGGACAGCACCACACATTTAACAACTATGGCTGGCTGGGCTAAGTATTTACCAAAGTGCTACAAATTTTCATGTCTTCTCAAGCAGGACAGTAACAAAAAATGAATTTCTTAACCACTGACAGAGTGTTCTATCTGGGATTTAAGATACAAAGGTGAAGAAGTAAATCTCCTTACTTTGGCTACTTTATGGGAAAGGTTTGACATAGAGACTAAACTACAGAAGACCATCTAGGACACTTTTTGTCTCAGCTCCTCTCATTAGGCTTTTGTATGCCTAACACACGCACCTTCTTGCTCAGCATTATCCTCCTTTTTATTCCCCTAATTTTTCCCATTAATCTTTGTATCTGAGTTGAGACCTTTTAGGTGACTAAAATTAGGCCCATTTTTTCCAGGTCTAAGTCTTTTTCACCTCCCAGACTGTTTTTTTGTAGGTGAAATTCTTTCTTTGTACCTCAGCAGAGACAAACACCTGATTATGGCTGCTGGGTCTTTTCCTGCAGCTAAATCTGTTCTATACTAGCAAAAGCCTGAAACAGCCTCCTGTCAAATCTTTAATCTTTCCTAAGTGAGGAAAACAGCTACATGTGCTGATTCCTAGTATTTCTGCAATCTAACATCTCTATGGCAATGTTCCATAAGCCAGTATGGTGATGCATGTTTTAGTTCATTTATATGAAACTAGAAGAAAAATTACATCACTCACTAAAGCAGCACTTTTATTGCACTTTTAAAGGGCTTGAGACCGTGGTTACAAAACAGCTGTAGGGGACTGAGAACTTTCTAATGCCTGAAGCACCAAGAGGTTTTATCACACACACATGTACAAGAGATCATTTGCTTTAAAGTTGAAATCTTTCCCTGAGACCGTGCTTTATGGCTGGCTGTTGTCAAGTCCCAACAATTACAAATTTTTTATACTGTTTTTCCTTGAGAGACCGCAGTTCTTAAGCCTAGAGTGTTTCAGGCTTCCTAGTGGATTTGCTCCTTTGTCTTATAACACAGCAACTCGTATAAAAACAACTGCCTGACCTGGCTCTCACCTGGGTTGCTCAGTTGACTTTTGCACTATTTATTCTTCAGTCCTCTACCCAGATGTTCCAGGCTTTGCAGACAAAATTGAGACCACATCTACACCATATATGTAGAAAGAGAACTTATTTTTTTTTATTGGTGTTTTAACAGTTTTTCTTATCTCTTCCACAAGCATTTCTGTTGCCTTTTCACAGATTAGGATACAGCAAGTTTTTGTTAACGGTGCCTGGCTAATACAAAGTGTGTGCAGTATTTTTAAGTCACACAACTAAACATAGCTTTGACAAAGAAGTGGGGGTTCTTTTTCTCAAATAAAAAATGAATTTAACTTTATGTTATATTTTCTTCAATCTTTTCACCTTCAGCATCCCCTATTACTCATTCTGTCTTTCCAGTATAAAAGAAGCAAAAACAAGTCCTCCGGACAACCCAGATTATTATCCCAAACAAAGGAAATCTGTGTCATAGCACATAATCTTCAGGATATATGTAGTCATTGAATTCTACATGTATTTCTTTAAGAACCATTAATTTTACAATACAGAATTCTTTGGTAGCACTCTAAATTTTCTCCATCAAGAGTCACTGGTGTTGAGATGAAGTGTATGCTGTTAAACATCCATAAGGTAATGACTTCAGAGTGGGTGCTGTGCTGCACTATACTATTTTAAGGGGCTGACCACTGTAGGGTCATCGTAGTTAAAAATATTTTACATGCAGCGCCTGAAATGATCTCCCACTTCGCTTCTTATTTTGTCACTATTATTCAGATCCCCTTACAAAAAGATCTCCAAGATACCACTGTCTTCTGGAATTAATGTAATACATCATATAAAGCTCAAATTTTCCTAAAAAAAATTCTTAAAAGCATTTTTTCCTAGATAGCTATTTGCACATAGTCTGAAGGAGATTTGTTTACCAAATGTACAGTAGAAGGAGAAAATCAAGTTTGGAAAATGAAGATTTTGGGGGTTTTTTATTCTTAGCTAGATCAGATTGGATTCTTTCACTGTCCTATACAGCTTTATTAGGATGCATTTGTTTAATTATTTAGTAAACAATATACTTTTTTAAACTTATCGTCCTTTGGCATTTCCAATATAAGATATTGTGCAACAAAAACAGGAGAGTTTGTGTCCATTTGTTGTTGACGGATAGAAGATCGTACAAGAATTTTGTCATTGGGTTTGTGGGGATTTTTTTGCAAATTAAAATTTAGTCAGTACTTGAGTGTTGTACTGATATCACACCTGTACAATGAGTGCAAATAGCATTCAAGCTTTATTATCAGGACTTTGTGCTTTAAAATAATCCTATTTGTTAAAAATGCCTGAGGTTAAGCGGGAAGAGTTCCACCCTTTACAGTCAAAGCCTGACACCTGCTCATGACATAAAGATTTTGCCTTCTAAGTTTAAGAGGTATAGACAGAAAGAAGTAATCACCTGCTCAGGGTGATTCCTAGTTTTTGGAATATCTGGACAACTACTGCTTTGCTGAAAGGAAAAAGGTGAATAGCTATTTATTTGCTTATATAATGTCTAGGAAAATCATTGAGTGGGAAAGGGAAATCCCAGACTGTAGGGCAACATCGCTGACAAATGCTATAGACAGTTTTCAGCTGCCTTAATATTACCTATGCATCCTGTCATCCATCCTGTGCTTCTCAACATGGTGTCAGAGTATTTATATGTGTTACAGTTAAACAAAGTTTACCATTGCCATCTCCCTACTTGCCTTCCTTCCCTTAGATCATGATGATTTTTGACAATGTGCTAGTCTATCCAGCTGATGTCCATTTCACTACATTCTCTGCAATATAAAAGAGAACATTACTGTGACCTTTGATGTAATTTCACAAGACAGGAATGTATTTAGCCATCTGTAATGATATGAGAAACACATCAATAGTGATACCTAGAGAATAAATTATGCAAGAGCATGGTAAACACTGCTATCATTTAAAAGTTGTCTAGTCTTAGATTTCGTAAAGCAGTGGGCTGGGAAAAGATGCTTTCTAAAAATTATTTTTCAAAATTGGAGTCATACTGATTCCTTAGGTGCTGCATGATCTACACTGCAAATGAACTGCTTTACTTCACTTCCATGTTGACTACCTGGCTGGTGAGGTAACCTCTAATTATGGTTCATGTGGCAATAATAATAATAATGATAATAACAATAATAAAGAGTTAATTAATTCTAATCCAGCACGTTCATTGTTGAA
This sequence comes from Pterocles orientalis, assembly GCA_011057875.1. NCBI lineage: Eukaryota > Metazoa > Chordata > Aves > Pterocliformes > Pteroclidae > Pterocles > Pterocles orientalis. The sequence goes on along the minus strand of WKFP01014901.1, from coordinate 531,878 downwards.
CAGCTAACACAATGTATTACTAGGATACCCTTTCTGTTGAGATAACTTTCTTGCAGAGTAATCTTATTACGAAAACCGAGTGCTTCATGATATCAAAAACTTTTTCAACTAAGTAATGTGAATTTGTCTCCTATCAACACCGCATGCTTGAGGATGCTTGCCTGTAAAAATGACTGGATGGACAACAGCTTAGAAAAGTTTCTTTAAATCAGACACTTGACGCTTGTCATAATGGGATATATCCTCTAATAGGTCATATTCTTAAATCTTCTGGCAGAAGAATATAAAAATGAATTTTAAAAAGCCCTACAAAACTTTTTTTTCCTTACAAATGAAGATACTACCATGCTTATTATTTAATATAGCACTATTATAGGCACGAAAGTAAAAATGTGCACAGGTATGAATAGAGGCACATGATCAGTTTCTAGTTAATATCTCATTTTAAATCTTGGATTTAAATGCAAAGATATAAAAGCTGAAGTAGGAGTGTTACTTTGCCTCTAAATCAAATGAAACTTCAGGATAATCTAGTTCCTTGTCTCTCCGTAACGCAAATTATAGAACATGCAAGTGTTTTCTATATATGTCTAAATGGCATGCTACGCCTGGACAGGAATCTGCTGGGCAAGGAGTTGGGATGTTAAATATATTAGGTTCAGAGAGTATTTTCTTGGTATTAAGAAACAATGTATTCCTGCATAACGCCTTTGTTGGCATTAGTCCTCTAGAAGAAATTAATTAGTCTCAGTGGAAAACATCTGTAGAGAACACAGTGATGACTTGCTAGATGAAGTGATTCACAAATTGTTTCCTTCAGTGATAAGTCAAAGATCTGCAAGGCTCAACAAGGTCTTACAGGTTCTAGTAAAGGAGACATCATCAGAGCAGAAAAATCCTCAGCTTCATCTAGTTGATGAATGTAGGCTTTTGTCTATATTCCACAACATGTGAATTATTGTTAAAGTGGAATGTGTCTGCTTTTGTGACTTCTAACCATATATCTGTATGGCACTATGTAAATACATAAGCTGGAAACTGCTGGTTACTGCAATGCACTGTCCTGAGAAACACACAAAGTTAACCTCATATCTTGAGCAAATTATCTATTCGTGACCAAACTTGTGCATGTATTGTGCACACGACTGTGACAAATGGACTAGTTTAAATTGGGTGTTTTTTATCACAGCATGAGTAGTAAATCAAAATATTATACCTGGGTATGAAACAGCAAGTTGCTAGAGAACAAAAGAACAATCATTTTTTTCCCTATTATAAGAGCCATTAAAGAATAGTAAGATGATCAACATCATCATCCTTAAGCATCATAGAGATTATTGCTTGGCCACTTAGAACTATCTCAGAGCTCCTTTGGTTGGGGAAATCCTCAACAAGAAAGGGAAAATCTATGCTGCAGTATGATTACACTACAGGCAAGAACCTGAATTCGACAGATTAGCTACAGCTGGATTGATTCCACTGGATACGTAGCAGGTTTTCTTCTAGAATTGCCAAAATTTATGCCCTGAACATGTTCTATTTATCCCAGAGGCCACTTTCATCATTTTCCAGAGGTCACTTTTTTCGTGTGTAATTCTATCATTGCTTTCATTCACTTTGTCTTTTGACAGAGAAGAACATATCTGTGTTGTAAAGACCTAGAAGTTTCCACTTCTGGGGGTTCACTGGCACAGTGGAGCCTTCAGAATCCCTGAAAAATGTACACAGGCTTCCCCAAAATGGATAATTTTGCTGCCAGAGGCAATGAATAAATTAAGATTAACGGACATTGTATTTTTATTATTATGTAAATGGAATAACATTTCCCTTCAGGCTTCTGTTCTTGTGCTTGGTGGCCACAATGAGAAAGATATACAAATACAGTGCTCTTTCAAGGTTTGTTTTACTGAGTTGGCTCTTAATTTCTCTAGGCTGCTTACATGTGGCAATAATGAACTCCCACATACAGCCCCAGAAGCATCTTGGTTATCTGTAAGACGACCTTGCTATAAAATATTTTTTCTCTAACCAGCTAGAGAGTAGCAAACTCACTGGAATCCAGAGTGAAAGATATCCGTGTTTATCCTATTTTACATGGCTTCTTTTGGAAAATGAAGAAAGTTACTTTAAGTGTGCAGTTCTGTCTCTTCTTAATAAACAGGCTCTATTTGCATGAATCACGATGGTGTGGGCTACAAATACAGGAAATGCTGTGGAGCAGAATCAAAGAGACGTCTTGCACCAGAAGATCGCAGGTGGGGAGAAAAGGAAACAAACACTGGGAACAGTTATCTTCAGATGGACCCTGCCTCGTTAGAAAAAGACTCCCACATCTCTTGTTTGTTCCTGTGCTCTAGCCCAGACCATGAAGGTGAGTTTCAGTTATCCCTTGCTAATGCTTACTGAAGGTTTCCCAATACACTTATAGATTCACACAGAGCCATCCTTGACCACTTTCTTCCTTAGCAAGAATATGTGCCCATCTTCTCCACTATGCACAAGTGGAAAACTGCAAGACTTTGTTGCAGCCCTCAACAGAGAGTTCATGCTGGAAGTATAGTTTCAAAAAGTAGCAGTTTTCATCTCACACAAAAAGGAACAGAGGTCTTTTAGCACAGTCCTCCTTCCTGCTTGTTTCTGACTCTATTCTCATTTAAATTGGAATAAAATCCAACCCTCACAGCAATCTGTCTTGTGTTTTAAATACATGACAAGCTAAGAGATAAAGCAGATGTACCAAAACAACACATACTGGCCTCTGCTTGTGACCCAGATTTATTTCTTGCCCTGTATTTCTTGACACTATTCACAGTATGAATACAAGATACCCCTTCTGAGTACACTTAGTTCAAAAAAGTCCTCCTGCTGAGTAACACGTGCACATAATAAATCCAGCTGCCAAACGTAAATTTTCTAGGAAATTTGTTGGTTTTCTTTTCTCTGTGGAAATGTTCTGGAAAATGTTCTCTTTTTTATCCAATGGATCTTTCAATACATTGGTTATTGTTTCTTTTTTAAATTTCTCTAGGTTCACAGTCTAGGTTTCAATATCAAGTATTCCACTACAAAAAACTCTGCATTTTGATTCACCTCATATTCATTATTACCAATGAGTTTTGCACAATCAAGCAAAATAGCGGGGTGAAAGTCACTTGGGATTTGGGAAAAAAGAGAACGTTTCACTGCAGTATCATGTCTACAACCATGATTTTTGTCAAAGCTAGAGTATGGAATACTTATTCAACAGAAAGGATAAGTCTTAAGTACTGCAATGATTTTGTGTCTACTATCTAGGGTTAGAATAGTTAGAAAAACAAACAAACTAACAAACAAACAATTTCTTAAACCTTTGCCTAATATGATTAGCTTAGATATTTTTGCAGTAGATTCCAGTTTAGAAACTTATAGCACCTAAGTACTCCAATGATTTTGATATGATCTACTAGGTCTTTAAGTTCAATAAAGGAGACGGTAATTAATCATAGTGTGCCTTCTTACAGTGCTTATCATCACACGTGCGTATAAGTAGCTTCCCTCAGCTTTACCTAACTTCTGATTTTATTCTGCGAACTAGGTAGTAGACAACACATGTCCAGTTTGTCAAATAGTTTATTTAATAAAAACTACATAGAACGTAGCATTCTTTCAGTAGTGAGTTTCTGATACTGGGCACTCCAGAAATAGGCAAATTCTAATAATTCATTTTCTTCACTGACCTTAATGCAGTCATATTACATATTGATTATTCTTTATGAGAAACAATGTATGAGAGTTATATTTAACAAAATGGAAAGATAAAAGTATAGGCTGTCAGTCTACTATAAAAAACAAAGAAAATACTTCCTGACTCATATGTCCTCTGAAGAATGGGTTGTTCAGTCTTAAAGAAGATACTGTTTTCCAGAAGACACTCCTGGACCTTACATTTGAGTAGATGTTATGCATTTGGCAATTATTTCTTCCTGATGAAGAAAAAAATCAATCAAGGACTTCCCGTACATATCTTACTTCTTTGATACTGTGTACTGACAATGATTAAAAAGGCCAAGACACGTTACTGCTTCATAATTTCCAGGTCTCTGAGTGCTTAATGTAATAATATTAATGATAGGACTTTGCACTTATTTCTTTATTTTTATTTTTATTTCTTTATTAGCTGAACTACAACAGCACCTAGGGGACCCTATAATATAAATGCTAGATCTACAAACAAGACAACTCTTGAGCCAATAAATTATTGGACTGCACAGTTGTCCTTCATATGACTGTGCTCATCACTAAATTCTTCACCACTCAGTTGCAGTCTGGCTCAGCCTCTTAGTTCTTTCAAATTCAATATTCATTTGTTTATCAGAACTAAACTGATTAAATAGCAGAGTGTTTTGTCTTCAGATTAAAGAAGGGTTGGTTGTCAACCTTATCATTAAGCACCTCTTGATTAGACTGTTTACTCAGGAAATGGGAAGCCAGTCTCAGCACCATCCTTCACCTGAGGTTCCTTACCCGGGTGCTGACTAAGCTATGGCTTTGATATTCTTGTTCCTTTTTGCAAGCAGAGGAAGGCATTGAACTATTTCTGAATGAGTGTTCCCAGGAGTATTCTGTTGTAATACAATTCTTTGAAAAGAAAGCAGTTGTTCTTGGAGGATCCAACAGGACAGAGAAGTCCCTCGGTGGCCTGGTTGCAAACAGGAGATATTTAGGCTGAACTACTCAGCCTGCGATAGTTCCTAGAATGCCCAGAAGCAGAAAACTTCAGAAACTTCAAATTCAACGGAGTGGTACATAGGAAATGTACATACCATTTGGATGAAGTAGTAGCTGGGCAGTTCTCACTGCTTTGGAAGTCAGACGCTTAAATTCTTTGTTGAATTCAGCCACAAAACAACATTATCTGTGTTGATATCCTAACCAGAAATCTATCCTCCCTGATTAAATGTCGTCTTGGAACTGATTATCATTGTCTCACAGAGAAGCTAAAAGTATTTACCAGAATAGGATTTTTAAATGCTGTTTCATACTTTAATATTTCCCCATATTTAAAAAGTTGGTTTGCTATTGATAGCATTTTTCTGCCTGAGAGCTAGATCAAAATTTTTCTGTTTTGTAACTGTTTCAGTAAAGTTTTGACCCTAAAGATTTCAGCTGCTAAGATTCAGAAATAAAATAATGTAAAAAGTTTAGTGTTGAGAAAGAATAAGACATAATGCAAATCCTAGTAGCTCTAAAGGACATTTAAATGTCAAAGGTGCTTATGTGACCATTTTCAGAAATTTTACAATTGTTATACCCAAAACAGTCAGTTATTCAGAATTGATCTAGCCTGTCCAGATCCCTCTGAAGAACCCTTCTAGCCTCAAGGAGATCAACACTTCTGCCCAGTTTAGTGTCATCTGCAAACTTACTGAGGGTACTGTCCAGATAATTGATAAAGATTTTAAACAGTACTGGCCCCAGTACTGAGCCCTGAGGAGCACCACTCATGACTGTCCACCAACTGGATTTAACTCTGTTCACCATCACACTTAGGGCCCAGCCATCCACATCCAGCCATTTTTTTGCCCATCAAAGAATACACTCATCTGAACCATAAGCAGCCAGTTTCTCTAGAAGAATGCTGTGGGAAACAGTGTCAAAAGCATTACTGAAGTCCAAGTATACAGCACTCATAACCTTTGCCTCATTCACTAGGCGGGTCATCTGGTCATAGAAAAACAGCAGATTATTCAAGGAGGACCTGCCTTTCATAAACTCATGCTGACTGGGCCTAATAACCTTGTTGTTCTGTACATGTGATCTGATGGCACTCAAGATGATCTATTCCACTTGAGATAACAATTTGACCATTTAAGTATCTAAAGCTCTCACTCACGTTGCTTAAAGACTTGACAATAGAATCATAGAATCATAGGATCATTAAGGTTGGAAAAGACCTCAAGGATCATCAAGTCCATCCGTCAACCCACACCACCTAACTCACTAAACCACGTCCCGAAGCACCGCATCTACACGTTTCTTGAACCCCTCCAGGGATGGTGACTCCACCACTGCCCTGGGCAGCCTGTTCCAATGCCTGAGCATTCTTGCAGTGAAGACTTATTTTGTAATATCCAGCCTAAACCTCCCCTGGAGCAACTTGAGGCCATTTCCTCTTGTCCTATCACTTGTTACTTTAGAGAAGAGCCCAGCACCCACCTCACTGCACCCTCTTTCAGGCAGTTGTAGAGAGTGATGAGGTCTCCTCTCAGCCTCCTCTTCTCCAGACTGAACACCCCCAGCTCCCTCAGCCGCTCCTCGTCAGCCCTGTGCTCCAGACCCTTCCCCAGCTTCATTGCCCTTCTCTAGACCTGCTCCAGCACCTCAGTGTCCTTCTTGTGGTGAGGGGCCCAAAACTGACCCCAGGATTCAAGGTGCGGCCTCACCAGTGCCGAGTCCAGGGGCACAATCCCTGCCCTAGTCCTGCTGGCCACACTATTGCTGATGCAGGCCAGGATGCCATTGGTCTTCTTGGCCACCTGGGCACACTGCTGGCTCATGTTCAGCCGGCTCTTGACCAGCACCCCCAGGTCCCTCTCTGCTGGGCAGCTTTCCAGCCACTCTCCCCCAAGCCTGTAGCGTTGCAGGGGGTTGTTGTGACCAAAGTGCAGGACCCAGCACTTGGCTTTATTGAACCTCGTACAACTGGCCTCAGCCCATCAGTCCAGCCTGTCCAGATCCTCTGCAAAGCCTCCCTGCCCTCAAGGAGGTCAACACACCTGCTCAGTTTGGTGTCATCAGCAAACTGACTGAGGGAGCACTCCATCCCCTCATCCAGGTCATCGATAAAGATGTTAAACAGGACAGGCCCCAAAACCGATCCCTGGGGAACACCACTGGTGACCGGCCACCACCTGGACTTAACTCCGTTCACCACGACTCTCTGGGCTTGGCCATCCAGCCAGTTTTTTATCCAGCAAGGAGTGTTCCTGTCTAAGCCATGAGCCACTAGCTTTTCTAGGAGAATGCTGTGGAACACGGTGTCGAAGGCCTTGCTAAAGTCCAAGTAGATGACATCCACGGCCTTTCCCTCATCCACTAGGCGAGTCACCTGGTCCTGTTAGCCAGGACTGTTGATAAATGATGGAGAGGGGCTTGGCAGGCTCCCCTGCCAGCTCCCTCAGTACTCTCGGGTGGATCCCATCTAGCCCCAAAGACTTGTGTGTGTCCAGGTGGCGTAGCAGGTCACTAACTGCTTCCTCCTGGATTGTGGGAAGGTTATTTTGCTCTTAAGAGCGACCAAAGGAACCATAACTGATTCAATGAGCCATTTGCAGTTTCACTGTACCACCCGTGTGTACTTAGACATGCATGGCTTAAGCTTTGAGAAAAGAATATGCTACTGGCAGGATCAAACAGGTAGGCTATAAGGAGATTCCGGGGGCAAAATTAACAGCTCAATAGACAGAATTTGAAAAGTGTTATGAATGAAGGATGGCTGGAAATTCATTGTGAACCTCCATGTAAAGTCTGCAGTTTTAGTGTTAATGAGATATTGATACATTAAGAACAGACATAGCACTTGGCATGCTAGAATGAAGCCTCACTTGGCACTTGAGTTGTTATTAATCTGCAGTAATGAGAGATATGAGCGTTTCTGACATTAAAATGTTATTTGTTCAGCTCTTACTGAAAATTGTGGGAATTTTTAGGTACAAAATATCAAGAATATTTGTGGAATCCTTAAAATCCCTCAAAAAATCCTCAAATGATGAGTGTGCATCTCATTAGGAAGAAAAGCAAACTCTTTTAGAGTATTAACTTCTAAAAGAATGCTTGTCCCAGGCAATGGGACTAAACAGAGTGTCCTCCGCATGGAGTTTTCCAGTTGGCTTTTCCACTGGAAATGGTAAAATGTTACAGCAGAGAATCAAAAAAGTATTTAAAAAAGGGTGTGTGTGGAAAATGTGTCTCTCCCATAAAGAGGTTGGTTTGTCATTGTTAATTGTATTTGACTCACTTAAAACTACATCTTGCATTTCTCTTTTGAAAGGATAACTGAGTTATGCTCTGCAAGTATACCACAGTAACCACCTACTTGTCTTCCACTAAAATACCGCAGTAAAACAGTCTCTGGCAATGTCTCCACTTAAATACCACAAAAATGCTCCTTCCTGTTGTATTTTGGTTTCTGTAAAAGTGGACTAGCCAGAAGTGTCCTACTTTTGGAGAAAAAATGATCTTTCCATGCATTCTGATAAGTCACAGACTATTGCAGAAGGTAGCATAAGCTGTGATTTTGCTTTGGAGTTGAAACTTGCCTTTTCTGTTGTTATCCATGTACATGGCGGTTCTATTACAAAGGTTATGCCATAAGGAATTATACTATATATGTCATGCTCTTGTAAGCTGCAGTGAATCCATTGAAAAAACTGAGGCCAAAGAATCCTTAAATTAGTTAGGAAGCAATGTTTGCTTTGTGTTTTTTTTTTTAACTGCTTGTTGCAACTCCATCATTAGGACTCAACAGTCTTTCTTTTCTAGAAAAAAAAATTAAAAATACGAAATGGCTGTGTGCACTTGTTGCAACACAAGAAAACCTACCAGTATCTGTGCTTGCTAGTGTAGATGAGGCACTTAAGTGATAATGGTCACATAGATACTCGGGCCGGGGCAATCCCAGGTACTCATATAGACTTGGAGAAGAACTTGAGAGCAGCGCTGTGGAGGACTTGGGGGTCCTGGTGGACAGGAAGCTGGACATGAGCCAGCAGTGTGTGCTTTCAGCCCAGAAGGCCAACTGTGTCCTGGGCTGCATTAAAAAAGGGGTGGCCAGCAGGGAGAGGGAGGTGATTGTGCCCCTCTACTCTGCTCTTGTGAGGTCCCATCTGCAGTACTGTGTCCAGGCCTGGGGCCCCCAGCACAGGAAGGACGTGGAGCTCTTGGAGTGGGTGCAGAGGAGGCCACTAAGATGATCAGAGGGCTGGAGCACCTCTCCTATGATGAAAGGTTGAGGGAACTGGGCTTGTTCAGCTTGGAGAAGAGAAGGCTCCGGGGAGACCTCATTGCGGCCTTCCAGTACTTGAAGGGAGCGTATAAACAGGAGGGGGAGCGGCAGTTTACAGGGGTTGATAGTGACAGGATGAGGGAGAATGGTTTTGAACTAAGAGAGGGGAGATTTGGGTTGGATATTAGGCCGATTTTTTTCACTGTGAGGATGGTGAGGCACTGGAAGATGTTGCCCAGAGAAGTTGTGGATGCCCCATCCCTGGAGGCATTCAAGACCAGACTGGATGGGGCCCTGGGCAGGCTGCTCTAGTGGTTGGCAACCCTGCCCACAGCAGAGGGTTGAAACTAGATGATCACTATGGTCCTTTTCAACCCAGGCCATTCTATGTTTCTATGATTCTATTATTCAACTCAGAAAAGGAGGCCAGAATTTGCAACTGAACTCTATCGTATCACAAGTGATATTCCCATGTGCTTTGTCACCTCCAGCACTGATAGAGAATCCAAACCTTGTTGACCCAACATGAGACTTACCTTTTGCCTTTAGATACTTTGGCATCCTGCAGGGATAGAAAGTCAGGAGAAATGGATGCAATAAGAGACTACTTGAGTAGGGGAATAATAAATTCTGTGTTTCTATGCTACCTATCCTGGAAGTTAGATAGATTCTCCTGGAAAGTATGCTAAAGCACATGGAAAATAAGGAGGTGATTGGTGACAGCCAACATGGCTTTTCTAAGGGCAAATCATGCCTGACAAATTTGGTGGCCTTCTACAACAGGGTCACAGCTTTGATGGATAAGGGAAGAGCAACTGATGTCATCTACCTGGACTTGTGCAAAGTCTTTGACACAATCCCACATGACTCCTTGTCTCTAAGTTGGAGGGAGGGAAGGACCACTCAGTGGTTAAGGAATTGGCTAGATGGTTACACACAAAGAGTTGTGGTCAATGGCTCAATGACAAAGTGGAAACTGGTGACGAGTGGCATTCCACAGGGATCAGTTTTGGGACCAGTGTTGTTTAACATCTTTGTTGGAGACATGGACAGTGGGATGGAGTGCACCCTCAGCAAGTTTGCCAACAACACCAAGCTGTGTGTTGTGGTGGACACGCTGGAGGGAAGGGATGCCACCTAGAGGGACCTCGACAGGATTGAGAGATGGGCCAATGCAAACCTCATTAAAATCAACAAGGCCAAGTGCAAGGTCCTGCACGTGGGTTTAGGCAATCCAAAGCACAAATGCAGGCTTGGAGGTGAATGGTTTGAGAGCAGCACTGAAGAGAAGGGCTTGGGGGTGATGCTTGATGAGAAGCTCAACATGAACTGGCAGTGTGTGCTTGCAGCCCAGAAAGCCAACCACATTTTGGGCTGCATCAAAAGAAGTGTGTCCAGAAGGAGGTGTGAGGGAGGTGGTTCTCCCCCTCTTCTCCACTCTCGTGAGACCCTACCTGGGGTACTGCATCCAGCTCTGGAGTCCTCAGCGCAGGGAAGACATGGACCTGTTGGAGTGAGTTCAGAGGAGGGCCATGAAGATGGTCAGAGGGGCTGGAGCACCTCCCATATGAGGACAGGCTGAGAGAGTTGGGCTCGTGAGACCCCACTTGGAGCACTGTGTTCAGATGTGGGGCCCCCAACATAAAAAAGTCCTGGACCTGTTGGAGGGAGTCCAGAGGAGAGCCACAAAATTGATCAGAGAGCTGGAGCACCTCCCCTATGAGGACAGGCTGAAAGAGTTGGGGTTGTTTAGCCTGGAGAAGAGAAGGCTCCGGGGAGACTTAATAGCAGCCTTCCAGTACCTGAAGGGGCCTACAGGAGAGATGGGGAGGCACTCTTTATCAGGGAGTGCAGTGAGAGGACAAGGGGTAACGGGTATAAGCTGAAAGAGGGCAGATTTAGACTAGACATTAGGGAGACGTTTTTCACTGTGAGGGTGGTGAGGCAGTGGCCCAGGTTGCCCAGGGAAGTTGGGGGGGTTCAAGGCCAGACTGGATGAGGCTTTGAGCAACCTGGGCTAGTGGGAAGTGTCCCTGCCCATGGCAGGGGTTTGGAACTGGATGATCTTTAAGGTCCTTTCCAACCCAAACCATTCTGTGATTCTATGATTCTATGACTGTTCAGCCTGGAGAAGAGAAGGCTCCAGGGAGACCTCATAGCAGCCTTCCAGTACTGAAAGGGGGCTACAGGAGAGATGTTGAGGTCCTATTCATCAGGAAGTGTAGTAATAGGAAAAGGGGTAACAGCTTTAAACTGAAATAGGACAATGTTTTACTGTGCTGGTGGTGAGACACTGGCCCAGGCTGCCCAGAGAAGCTGTGGATGCCCCATCCCTGAAGGTGTTCAGGGCCAGGTTGGATGAGGCTTTGAGCAACCAGAGCTAGCATAAGGTGTCCCTGTCCATGTCAGGGTGCTTGGGACTACAAAATATTTAAGGTTATTTCCAGTCCAAACCATTTTATGGTTCTATGATTCTATCATACAGAGGCTCTTGTCCTAGTCAGTATTTTTGATTGTTGCATCTAAGAAAAAGGCTTAGCATTGATAATAGAATGAAGGTGAGGATTCTGGAGACCTTGTGAAAATTTTAAAAATTGAAAAAAAACCCAGATTAATAACTTTGGAAAGGCATAGGAAAGGGACTTGCAAGACACAGACAAATGACAGTCATTCATGTGAGGTCTTTCAGAATTTAGCTGAATTAAAACTCTAAGCCTTTTCAAAACTTACAAGCTGATATGAGAGCACATATACCTGAAAGTCTGCCACACTAACAGTTAAATTGAGGTTGCTACTATATTGGTGTGGAAGAAGGAAACTGCAAACGATCTTCTCCTCATCTTCTAATCCTTTCCGCACACTGGAAATAATTCATGCAGATAAATAGCCTTCAACCTACAGAGAGAAACATGCTGGAGAGGAGTCTGAAGCTGGTGGTCTCCACGCACACCAACATAGCAGGCTGGCATGGAGGGTGAAAGATGCTTCTAACAGCCACGTATAAATGCTTAGTTGACATGTTTTAGATATTTTTATGTTACAAAAACTGCTTTATTAATGCCTCTTTGAATAAGAACTGGCAAGAGGTATTGCAATTTCAGGCAATACCTCTGTTTTTCCAGATAGTTTTATTTTATTCACTACAGATAATCTGCTACAAACAAAGAACTTCTGGAATATCTTGATTTTTCTGGCTTTTTCTGTTAAATTTATTTGTGTGGTCTCTCTGCTGTTTGTCTACAGTAATCTAACCTACCTAGATATCAATAAAACGTCTGGTAATAATCGTAACGCTTGCATCATTCAACTTTCCATCAAAGCAACTGCTACAAATTTGTATTGGAATATGCCCAACATTTAACTTAAAACAGACATCTGTAGCAAGAAGAGTGCCAAAATGTGTTGTAATTGAATTAAGATTTTTACTCACCCAATTTCAAATACACTTTGATGTCCTTTAATTTCTAATATGCACTTTTGACATGGCACCTCTTGATGTATTTGAGAAATTATAATATGCAGGTATCATAGTTAGAAATTCAGATTGGTATCGCACCAAATTTTCTCATCTTTACCTCTTTGCAATAGAGTAGGGCAAGTCAATGCCTCATGACCAGTATATCATGGTACACAGGAGAGGAAACTGTTGGAAATTTTGATGATTGTTTGATTAAAATTCACAGGAGTGAGATGAATCACTCCGAGGTGGGGTTGGAAAAAGTGTTAAATCCTTTTTGAGTTGTTACAGAAGAGAAGACAACTTCAGTTCATCCTATTTGTAGCTCTGAGCATGATGCTTACAAGTTTCATCTGTTAAATCCTAGGTAGCAAGCCACATTTCTCGAGCATTCTGGAGAGAACGGATCCAGGCATTTTCATCAGAACATTTGGCCAGTATATGCAATTGCCAAATATGCCTTTAAATTCTTTTAAATGTTTTCACTTTTCATTCCACACCACATTCTTCACTCAAAATTTTATGTTATACTAGAAGAAGTTAAAGAGAAGAAAATACGTGGTCTGATTTATAATTTTTTCCACATGATCTGTTTGCAACACTATTAGGTTATCTTTTCCATTTCTTTCCAGCTTCCATACAAACTCTGGACTATGATAACTGCAGAGCAAATTCTGCCATCAGATGCATGTAATTTTTTTCAGTAAACTTTCCCATCTCCTTGTGAATTTAGCCAACTGTAGATAAACTTTGTCACTCATCTATTTTTTTTTATTTTAGAATATCTTCTTTGTGTATGTTATCATACATTCAGTATGATAATGGCAGTCAGATTAATAGTCAAGCACTGGGAAAACATTTCAGATATTAAGTACATGAGAGAAACCCCTGCTCCTGTGAACAAATTATAATGAAATACAAAGCTGAAGAGTAAAAGCAGGACGGAAGTTGCTATAAGGCTAATGTTGACATTTTGGTTTTGTGTATCAGCTAAAAATTTTTTTTTTATGTCATAGGAAGTGATAGATGTCTATATGTAAGCATGTAGGAAATCACAAAGTGCATAAATATCCTTATCTGAATTTCTAGTCTGAAACTTTCAAGGCCTCATCTCTTCCAGATTAATTTCTGAAACTACTTGGTACTCCACCAGCACACTTCCACAGAAGTATAGGCAACAGCCTCATCTCATGGGGATTTTCAGAGGAGTCTGAAAGCTGCAAGTGAGCAATTTAGCACTGAAAACTCTCTTTTTATAGTCCTTTTAAAGATCCAGAATTGTTTTGATCAGAAAACACAGCGGATGTTTTTCCTGTAAGAAACAGCTTATCAAAGTGCCTTCAAGGTCAATTTTCTCTCAACTGGAAAGGTAAAACATTTGTGAAAATGTTTACAAAAGCAGTTCTATGTCATTCTAGCAAATATAATAATAGTAACAATAACAATAACAATAAAAGTAACAATAACAATAACAAATTTTATACTGGGCCCATAGGAAGTCATAGATAACAAAATTGTGTCTAATTGCCATCCCGAAGTTCTGTGCTCTGCAGCTCCCAATCCTGAAAATGCTCAAGAGGTTGATGTCTAACCTAAGACAAAGAATTCACAAATGTAAGGACTAGGGGATCCAAACAATAGATCCTCCTGCTCTTTGGGGTTCTGAACCAAGAGGTAGCCACAGGGAGATGGGAAGGCTGCCCCTGTTTTCTGCCCAAGACTGTGGTAGCAGGAACCCTTGTCTTCCTCACGCAAACTCCATCCTTCCAAAGGGGCACTGTGGCGGCTCCAGGGATGGCCTTACCTGACAGAAAATAATTACATTTGTGGGAAAGAGAGAGAAAGCATACCTAAGGAAGCACAAGCCTTTAACTTAATATTTAGTCCATGGGTGGAATAGCTTATCTGAGTGTTTACATCTTTTGTATTAAGATTGATGCAGATACATTTAAATATTTGAAGTATGCTGACAATTCCAGTTAGCTATACGTTTCAAGGAAAGTGTTCTGTGGGATTATACCAGCAAATTTTTTCTTTTTTGTTCTCTTTCAAACAACTAAGACAATTTTTTGCTTGGTGATTTGATATCTGCCGTGTTTGTATTATGGAAGGAGACCTCATAGACTGTCATAGACAGTCCTGCAGCATTCAAGGACACGCAATACAGGATGCTTGTAGACAGTTACATCAAACATCAGAAGACTTTTTATACTTTCATCTCAACTCATTTTGCTCTCTGGGGTGCAGGAATTTGTCTGGTCTGAGATTCCTGAGGAAGGTTTGTCTGTACAATTTGTGACCAGCTCTGTTCCAGGGTTACTGAATGCAGTGTAACTAAATAAGTTCCATCAGCCAGGTTGTACTTCACACACATTTATCCTCCACTTCATGCTTTGTCCTAAGCAGCTGGAAAGGAGCCAAAGCTCACAATAATCCACAGTCTAACACCGGTAACCTGGCGACATTCCGTCACTTCCTTCTTATGAGGTTGACACAGGGAGAGAGAGAATAAGTCTTACTCAGTGTTGGCAACCCTATATGCACTATGCTTGAGGCTTGTCAGTGATCATTTGGCACACAAAAGAGAATTACTCAGAAAGGCACATGTACTTTATTGTTTTATTGACCAAGGTCTGCTAGGCCTGCTAGTAAAGATCACTGACTGTCAGTTACAAAAAAAAAAAAAAAGTAACTCCATTAGAGATTAGCAAAATATGATTTCATGTGACTCCCAGCCTAGAGGTTGGATGAAGGAAAGAAAAGAAAAGGGGATAGGCTGGTGGCTGGTATTAAAGCAAAGCAATTTTTTTTTTTTTCCAAGACTTGGGGTAGATGAACGAAGAAATTCTCACATCTTATTTTAGTCCATAATGTTTCATTTGCCGTAACACATGAGATTTCAATTTCAGATTTAAAATATTTTTCTGTCCCTCTTATTTTCTCTTCTTAAATTTCACTTCTTTTTCAAAAAATAAAACATTCCATTTGACTCAATAGTCAAAAAAGTACGATTGAGGGAACTGGCGGATGAAGTTGCCAAACTGCTATCCATCATATTTGAGAAGTTGTGGCACTCCGGTGAAGTTCCCACTGACTGGAAAAGGGGAAACATAACCCACGTTTTTAAAAATGGAAATAAGGAAGGCCCAGGAAACTACAAGCGCATCAGTCTCACCTCTGTGCCTAGCAAGGTCATGGAGCAGATCCTCCTGGAAACTATGCTAAGGCACATAGAAAATAAGGAGGTGACTGGTAACAACCAGCATGGCTTCACCAAGAGCAAATCATGCCTGACAAATTTGGTGGCCTTCTATGACGGGGCCACAGCACTGGTGGATAAAGGAAGGGTAACTGACATCATCTACTTGGACTTGTGAAAAGCATTCGACACTGTCCCACGTGACATTCTTATCTCTAGATTGGACAGAAGTGGATTTGACGGAAGGACCACTCACTGGATAAGGAATTGGCTAGATGACCGCACTCAAAGAGTTGTGGTCAATGGCTCAGTGTCCAAGTGGAGACCAGTGACAAGTGGTGTTCCACAAGGGTCAGTACTGGGACCAGTGTTGTTTAACATCTTTGTTGGAGACACGGACAGTGGGATGGAGTGCACCTTCAGCAAGTTTGCTGATGACACCAAGCTGGTGGACACGCTGGAGGGAAGAGATGCCGTCGAGAGGGACCTTGACAGGCTGGAGAGATGGGCCACTGCAAACCTCATGAAATTTAACAAGGCCAAGTGCAAGGTCCTGCACGTGAGTCGAGGCAATCCCAAGCACAGATACAGGCTGGGCAGAGAATGGATAGAGAGCAGCTCTGAGAAGGACTTGGGGGTATTGGTGGATCAGAAGCTCAACATGAGCTGGCAGTGTGCGCTTGCAGCCCAGAAAGCCAACCGTGTGCTGGGCTGCATCAAGAGAAGCATTAACAGCAGGTCAAGGGAGGTGATTCTCCCCCTCTACTCTGCTCTCTTGAGACCCCACCTGGAGTACTGTGTACAGATGTGGAGCCCCAAACATAACAAAGACGTGGATCTGTTGGAGCCAGTCCAGAGGAGGACCACGAAGATGGTCAGAGGACTGGAACACCTCCCATATGAGGACAGGCTGAGAGAGCTGGGGTTGTTTAGCCTGGAGAAAACAAGGCTCCGGGGCGAACTTAGAGCAGCCTTCCAGTACCTGAAGGGGGCTACAGGAGAGATGGGGAGGGACTCTTCATCAGGGAGTGGAGTGAGAGGACAAGGGGTAATGGTTATAAGCTGAAAGAGGGAAGATTTAGACTAGATATGAGGACGAAATTTTTTCCTGTGAGGGTGGTGAGACACTAGAAGAGGTTGCCCAGGGAGGTTGTGGATGCCCCATCCCTGGAGGGGTTCAAGGCCAGGCTGGATGAGGCTTTGAGCAATCTGGTCTTGTGGAAGGTATCCCTGTCCATGGCAGGGGGGTTGGAACTTGATGGTCTTTAAGGTCCCTTCCCCAAACCATTCTATGGTTCTATGATTATGTGATTAAAAACTTGTCAACATTTTCACTTTTGGAAAACTGCTTTATTTTAACAAATTTTCAAAGTTTTTTTCTCTCCTCTGATATACTGTATATTCCTTCCTTTCACAACTTAACTATTGCTGAACTCAGCCCAGATTCATACACGCCTTTGATTGCTTTTGCCCAGTTTTGCATGTTACAATATTAGACCAAATTGCAATATATTTTCAATCTATTGTTACTATGACTTCATGGCAGTGACCGCTACCATGAAAAACCAATTCCAACAGCCTTACAAACACTTATCCCAAACTTTATTAACCAGGGAAAGATTACTTATACCATTTATTTAGTTTTCAGCTAACAGTAGAGAAATATATTGGTAATATAAAGTTGGTAGAGTTGGGGAAGCACTGGAAAGCAGTTTCACTAGCCAAGTAAAAATGGTCAGTGATTTGTTGAATCCTGCATTATCTAAGTTACAAACTACCTAAAGTATGACTCTTTGAATGTTCTACATTGTTGAATAACAAAGCAAGTTTTTGTTGGCTCAAATTATGCCTTAATCAGATTGTACTTTTACTAAATGCTTCTGTGACAAAAGGCATATTTTAAGTCCACAATCACCACATTTCTTAGAAATTGTACTGTGCAAACTTTACCTTGAAATAAACATGCAAACAATGTAGATGTCCCAAAGGCATTTTTGTCAACCCCAGTAAACTATGGTCAGATTTGTTTTTAGTTCACAGCTAAAGGCTTTTCAGCTTTACTGCTGAAGTAGGCAGGAAAAGTGTCACTTTAATAGCTCACTGTTATTTGGAACACAATGCTCTTTACTATAAAGTCTATGCTTTGAAAAGTAGAATAAAGTTAACTGACTTAGCATACAGATAACTGTAGATGGCAGGTCTTGGACTCAGCAGAATTTAAAAGTAATACCACCACCATCTTCAGTTCCCCTGGAAATTCTTATCTCCTTGCCTCTTAAGAAAATAGCTTTTGATTTGTAACTGTCAATTGACATGAGAACATGCGCACAGGTACTTGTGCTGTGAAATAGTAACAGGAAAAAGGAAGAGTAGGGCTTATTGCTGAAAGCTCCAGCAATATTTCTGTGTGTTAAAATTTGATATCTGTCTCTGAGGCACTCATATGACTTCCATTATTTTGGTACTTGAGCATATGGCAAATTTAATGTGTATATGCTGGTAGGTAAGCATTTTAATCCCCATGTTACAACTTGAAAGCTAACACTCAGAGAGATTAAGTGAATTGTGCATATGTTAAGGACTTAAAATAATTACGAGCCCCTTAAATTAAGAGAAAATTGCACAGCTAAACACACTAATAATGCATTTAATCACTGACACATTACTGTGATCCGGAACTCACAAGATAATTTTAGCTGTACAATGTCTGTTCCATATGGAATCTGGCAGCAGACTGTCCATATGGAAAGCTGATTGAGAGCAGTATGGGAGGTACTGCTATCACTTAAAAAGTGTGTCAGTCTGTCACGGCACAACTTTATATATAACATTTTTCAGACTTCCAAGAAAGCCAGTACTTAAAAGGGCAATGTTAGTTCCAAGTTTAGCTTTCTAAAACTCCTTCTCCTGTTGTGAAGGGGAGAGGGGAGGCAGGGAACCTAGGTCTGCACTGGGGACTTTTCCTTGTTTAACAAAACCTTTTACAGCCATGGCTCCATATTTATGTAAAAAACCAAGGGTGTCGTGCCACTTCAATTTAAAATGAAATTATCATCTGTTTGTCTGTCTTTTGCTATTGACCCCTCTCTCAGCTGAGCCTTTAAAACAGTGGTTAAAAAAAAAAGATTTTATACCTACTGTTATGGTTTGAGTCTCTGACAGCAAATACCACACAGCCACTCACTCACCCTCCCTCCTCCTGAGGATGGGGGAGAGAATGAAAGGGGTAAAAGGAAAAAAGTTTATATTGCGGCTTTGTTTTCATCTCTCTTCCAAAGAAATGCGAAGTTATTAGAGATCTTTAATAATGCTTTAAATCATATGGCAGTCAGAACCTTCTGTGAAGAGCAAACAAAGGGAAAAAAAAAAGAATTTATAATTTTATCACTCCTGTTATTCTAAAACCTCAAAATTCAATCACTGGAGCATATGGCCAGATTATTCTAGTCTGGTCATTATGGGTCACATCCTCAGCTGGACAAAGCTAGAAAAGCTGCACAGTATTCATAGATCTGTCTAGATTTATAGCAGCTGAGGATCCGATTCTTGCACACTTTTATCCAAAGTTTTTGGTTTTGTTTGTTGTTGTTTTTTTTTTTTTTAACTCATCATATCATTGAATTCAGAATTACGGTTAAGTGATTCTGACTGGGTGCATACTTCTTCATGCAGGCTGCTTCTGCCACTTACTTGCTGGAAAACTGTGCTCCTGATCTGTCAGTGCAGGTACTCCTGCTTCTCAAAATCAAGACCCCCGTTGTAGCTTTTTCAGTTTAACAACCTTTCATTTCACTTCCATCTAGTTATACACTTTTCAAAGGGGAAAAATCCTCATCTGTAATGTAAAGGGTGTCATTATTCTACCTCTTTTCCTCCAAATCTCTAGTATTCAAACAAATGAAATGTTAAATCCCCAGACATTGTTTTAACCTCCTTACAGGATATTTGGATTGTCTGAATACTTATGCTCACAGGATTACCTCTCTCCTGACTTTAAAATACCAGTACTTTTTCTTTTAAAAAACTTTAAGACCATTTTGAATGAGGACATGCATTTTCTGCTTAAAGTTTCATCTGTATCACAATACTTCTGGGTAGTGACACAGTCCCAAGAAGCCAGTTCCTGAAGTACAGGTTTGTCCATGCATTGGGTAAGATGATGTATCAGTGCTGTCTGGCTCTATATAGCTTGTTACACCAGTAAACCTGCTGATTTCAAAATCAATGAAGCCATTTTCTGTACAAGTTAAATGAGGGATGATACAGATCTAAAGTATTTGTTTCTGAAAATCTGTGTTCTGCTGTTTAGAACAGGACCCTATTATTTAATGGTGTTCAGCTCCTGACATTGCTCAGTCTAAAGTGACCTCCTTCCAGTTCAGAATTATGTCATGAAAGAGGAAAAAAAATTGTGGTATATCTATATATTTTGTATATAAAAATAGATGTATATACTTCAGTTAACTTTGACTCCTGAGCCTTTTGTGCCCATAAAAATTAAGTGTCTGCAATTTTCTTTGGAAAAGACAACACAGAAAGTTTGGATATCTATGTCCCTGTGTAGTGCTGTTTGTTGAAACTATTCAGAAAATGTTATCAGTGATAAGTTTACCTTCTTATTTGACATGACGTGTAATAGATTTAAAGTGCCTTTAATTCAATGATTTCAGTTGTCAGAAATTACAGAACAAGGAAATGATGTGAAAATTTCTATAGTAAAGTACTTAGCATTTACAAGCAATATCTTATTTGTGTTTCAGTGTTTCTTTCCATTTAGGCAAGGTGGATGAGTCATTAGAAGTTTTTCTTCAGTTTTGAAAAAGAAAAGAGAGAGAGTTAATTGACCAAGTTTAGAGTGTCAGTACCTGAATCAGGGATAGAGTCATCGTCTCCTGAGTCACATATTTGTGCTTGACAACCTGATTCTTGACCATGGCTGTGACAATGTAGTGGCTCCAAATATACTGCTTTAATCTGTAGCTGTGTAAATCAAAGAATAATTTATTATGAAAACAGGAGTAGGCTAATGTTACTAAAATTAGGTTAAATTTATTATTGGAGACAGTCTGATGACACTTATTTTGACACAAACTTTTTCCTGTATTCTCCCATTGGTAAGAGGTCCAGCCTGCAATTCACAGTGAAACCAAAATTCATTCAAATTCATTATGAATGTGGCTTCAGCTGTATGTCCCTCATTTCTTTAACAACTGAGGAATTGCTATTGACATTCAGTTTCTGAATAGTTCTGTTAGTTTGAGGCTAAATCTTGAATGGTGATTTAGGTACATTGAAGCCCATTCTCCTATGTTGGACACGACAGTTATGAGATACCAAAGCTACACGATATGAAAGGAACAACAAGTAGCCTAAAAATAGGTTTAACAGAGATTAACACACTGAGCAAAAAGGCATGAAGGAGAGGGGAGAGAGGAAAAGGCAGGCAGGCAATTTGTATCTATCAAATATATTTAGGCACCTAGTACTGTCTTGTGTGTCCTCAAGCCATGAATAGCTTCTGGAGTCAGCTGAGAGCATACAGTCCTTCTCCTAGGATGTGAGAGTCCAGTGGTCATCTCCTAACTGTTTCTAATGTAGAGAAGGGATAAGAAGTTTCTACATCCTGGATGAAGGTTATAATTTTCGGAGTTGTAAAGCAATAACTGTCAACCCCTATTTAGCTGCTCTTCTATGAAGTCTGATCCAGGCATGTGCTCTTTGAGGTGAGTCTGGTGAGTGAGGTGAATGAGAGAATAGTTCACCTGAAGAACCATACATTGGTGTAATAAAGTAAGTGGGTTTTAGTATATCTCAAAGCAGAAATGAGGAGGGTGACAGAGCAGACACCTATGGGGATTAGGTTTGGAGATTCAGAGCAGGTCATCTTTTGAGTAGCAATACAAGCATCTGAAGATTATGCTTCAGTCTTTCAGGCATAATTTATTGCATGAACATACCCTTTCCAATATTTTAGTCCTGTTCCTCTTCAAACACTCCACTAACATCAGTAATGAAACCCATGGTAATCATCTAAACTATTGGAATACGTCATGCTTCTAGTTTCAACTTAAACGTCTGCTATAGGAGATGATTAGTGTTAGAACAAATTTTAAATTTATTGGATTTAAATTGAGCCACTCCCTATATCTATCTCTCAAAGCTTCATGAATCACATAATCGAGGGCAGTTGGCAAACATTAAAATGAAGCTCAAAGAAACAGAAGAAACCTGACCAAATATTGTTCACCAACAAATCAAAGCTTGGATTGTAGCCCACTGGCAAATCCATGGCTCTTTTTCCCTTCCTCCCTATGAATATAAGCAAGCAAGCAACCCATGGCTAAAGTACAGCTTCCTAGTGACATCTAGCATGTATCTATCCTCTTTGTACCACAAGGGTTCTACACGTCACTTCAAACTTCCAGCTGCTGAGCAGAATATTATTTTAAAAGCAGGTCTCCCATGTAGCAGCTCTGAGTAGCTGTCTAGATACAGAATTCAGAACTGATTATATGTTAGGAAGACAGCACAAAACCAGGGGGCTGCTTCTCATCGTGCTACCAGATCAGGAACTCACACTCAGACTACATGCTGTGCAAAGCTTAATAATCATGGCTAAACAGGACCAACAGGTGTTGGCTGAAAAAGACAGAATTTTACTGTTAAAAAGTTAGGGAGCTGCACAAGGAGCTCCTATTCTGTTTTCTTCAAATAAGAGAAAGATTTTTTCCTTTGAATATGTAGCATGTTTATCAGTTTTGTACTTAATTTTATCTCCCTATTAACATGTGACTATAATCCATTGTGAAAGTAGAGGGAAACTGTGTGTAATAAATTTATTTGGTCTATTTATTTGGTCTGTTGATTTTTCTGGTTTTCCCCATGCAAGTTTTTTAAGGGAGTTACAGCCTTCTGAGACACAAAGCCATTTACTATGACTTGGTTGTCTGTTCACCCCTCTCTTTTTTACACATCAGCACGTCTTGCTCTGTCTCATAAAATTCTTGCATTCCTCCCTTACCGCCCACTGCACACATCCATGTACTTTGCGTGTATTCCCATTTTTCCATTTTACTCCATTTCCCTGTGCACCACCACCAGGTTTTTGTTTAGGATTTCTTCTGCCTATTCCCGGGTACTGCCCTAATGGGTAATCCCCATTCTTTCCTTTTTCTTGGGGCAATTCTCAATGTCCTCTTCTACCTTGGCTCTGTGTGCCTCCTTGTCTCACAATGTCGTATTATTTTTCTTCTTCATTCACTGTTGAGGGTGTTGGTAGGAGGATAGGCAAAGAGCAAAGCCAGTTTTATTCTGGAAGATGACGTTAGTGTCCCCATATGAAGCTGGGTACCTAGAGGGGACAGCCACCACAACACTTGCAGCTGTTAAGCTATGAGTTCTTCCTCCAGTCTGGTTTCCTCCAATAACAAACTGGTTATACTGGTTATACCCACTGACTCCTGAAGTATTTTTTGAAATTTCAAAAATGAACAAACAAAAGTCCAGAAGTGGCACTTCAGTATTTTTGCTTTATATCTGAATTGCCAGATGAAAACAGTTAGTAGAATATAAGACCTCTCAGACTCACACACACCCCCACAAATACAGAAACATTTGTGTATGCACACAGTGTCTAAATTTACTGTGCATTTAATGGTAGCAAAAGTAATTACTAAAACTGATGGTTGAAATATTAGCTGATACAGCAAAAAAAGATATCCTAAACTGAGAGCCTTGTGGTTAAATTAATGTAATGATCCTCTCTTAAGAAGGCATTCAGTGAGACCTAGACAGACTGGAGATTTGGGAAAAATTTAATGAAATTTAACAAGAGCAAGTGTAGAGTCTTGCATCTGGGCAAGAACAACACCAGGTTCCAGTATAAGTTGGGTACTGACCCGTTGTAGAGTAGTGTAGGGGAGAGGGACCTGGGGGTCCTGGTGGCCAGCAGGATGACCATGAACCAGCACTGTGCCCTCGTGGCCAAGAAGGCCAATAGCATCCTGGGGTGCATCAGAAGGGGGGTGGTCAGTAGGTCAAGAGAGGTTCTCCTCCCCCTCTACTCTGCCGTGGTGAGACCTCATCTGGAATATTGTGTCCAGTTCTGGGCCCCTCAGTTCCAGAGGGACAGGGAACTGCTGGAGAGAGTCCAGCGCAGAGCCACGAAGATGATGAAGGGAATGGAGCATCTCCCTG
>WKFP01014901.1:468138-505678 GCA_011057875.1 Pterocles orientalis | reverse complement strand
TGACATTTGCTTTTCTCCAGTCCTCAGGCACCTCCCCTGTTTCCCACGACTTGCCAAAGATGATGGAGAGTGGTCTAGCAATGACTTCCGCCATCTCCCTCAGCACCCGCGGGTGCATCCCATCAGGACCCATGGATTTATGGGTGTCCAGATTACTTAATTGCTCCTTAAACCAGTCTTCATCTACCAGAGCAAACTCCTCCTTTGTTCTGACTTCCTCTGGGGCTACAAGGGTACGGGACTCTTCAGGAAAGCCTCCGGCAGTATAGACAGAGACAAAGAATGCATTCAGTAACTCTGCCTCTTTCTCTTTCAGCTACCGTGGTGATTTTGTATGTTGTGTTATATACTAGTGCATGTAAATTTCATCCTTAATAAAGTCAAGTTCCAAAAAGGGAGGGAGAAAAAGATGGGCGGCATGCCAAGTCCAAGCTGAAGTTATTACTATCTCAGCATTTACAGAAACACATGCACTTAATTCAGATAAAGGACCTGTAAAGTACATGTCATTTTCCTGCGTGTAAGAGTAGCAATTTTTCTTCTAGTTCTAATACTGTAACACTACACAGGGGTTACGATACCAAGAACGTAATAAGATTTAAACAAAAAAAAAGATTATTGGGCTTGAAACCTCAGTGAGCATTCTCAAGCTTTTTCTTTCTTTTTCTTTTCCTTTTCCTTTTTCCTTTCTTTTTCCTGTTCCTCCTTCAACTACTTTGTGTGTGTGCATGTATGCTTTTGTTGTTACTATGAAAACTCCAGCACACAGAGCAGCCCTTTCAATAACCTCAGAGCAAGCATTTTCTAAAGAGTTTTCAAAATAAAACAAAATAAAATGAAATGAAATGAAATTAAATTAAATTAAATTAAATTAAATTAAATTAAATTAAACAATAAAAAAAATCAAAAGAGAGGATTGAAATCTGTCAGGTAGAAAAATTCTAGTTGGCATGATTCCCTTTTTACACGATCAGGCAGGTATCTGAAAGCAGGCCCACCATCAAAACCTGGAACAAACTCATATCCCACTATATTGTTTACAAAATGCCAATGTGCTCTGATTGTTAATTGTTAAATACAGGCAGGGTACAAAGTTGCTGGAGACTGGAGCTGCTCTGTGATAATGATGGAGTCTTCCAAGCCTTGAGGTTGTAGTCATGTGTTAGGGATGCAGGGAACAAGGTGCCTAGATGTGTGGGGTTTTAACAAAAGTATAAGCAAAGATACTAATCACCTGTAAACTGCACTAGGATTGAATAACTCAGCTGTTCTCAAAGCAGGCAGCATGTTTAGATGTCTTAAACTTGTATTTGAAAAACCTACTTTTAGGCTGCAAGCTGGAACATTCTAACTATGAACAATGTAAGATCTGCAATATGATTAGGTTATACACTGAACTCAATGCATTACAAAGGGAAAAATGCTTACTTATGTAAAATTGCTATCTAAACACAGGTGTCTCCAGTTTATTAGGCAGCCGACATATTATTATTTCAACAGAGGCAAGACTGATTGGAGCCTTCAATGTACAAATGCGTAACAAAAGGATTAGTGGACTTAACCTACGATTCAATGTAGGACATGCACTGGATTAGGTGAGGGAGACTTTAGACTCCCTGGTAAACAGTATTTGAAGATTAATGTATCCAGTTTGTTGTATGTTAAATTTTACTGTGTTTTAGCTGGAAGAAATTCTCCTGACTGAGCATTCCTGGCAGGGCTCATATGTTCTGCGATCTGTGTCTTCCCATCTTTGCCAAGCACACAGAACATCGCCCCTGCAGAGAACCAGCAAAATGTGTCTGAACTGCTGGGTTATCTTGCCTTGTCACTGAGGGAAAACTCTGAAATTTCAGAGTATGTAGTTGGGGTGGGAACGGGAGGACAGAAGTGAGAGTAGCAATGGTTCAAATGATTTGCATGCCGGAGCTTGGAGCACTGTGGCTGGAAGTGCTACAGACAGATTGAGTGGCTTCTCATCTCACACTAGTCTCTAAGAAAAATCACTTCTAACCTTCTGACCTGCGACTGAAAGGTGAAAGCAAGCATTGGTGTCAACCTTAGAACTGAAAAAAAAAACAAAAAAACAAAAAAACAAGTCCAGTTCTTTGACTTCAATTCCCTTACTTTGAGCTCCTCATTCTTTTTGCACCACTTTTCCAATACATTTTAAAAATTAATTGGCTTCACTGTTTTGTGTTCTGTCTCAGGAAGAGCTCCTAAACTACCTCTGGTGCTAGGCACCTGTAGATGAGAAATGATTCTACCTTACCTCAGAAAGCTTGTGTTGAAGTGTTGGATATAATGTTGTTTAGATACATGGAGGAACATAATGCTACTTTTATGAGACCTATTAGGAAGGGAGTGATCTAATAATGAAAATAAAAAATTCTGTAAAATCTAGCTTGGATTCTGAAGAAAAAAAATTAAATTTCAGAATAGTCATAAATAAAAACGGAGTCCTTTCAGAATGAGGCAGTAACCTGAAAACTAATTATTATTAAGAAAATCAAGATTATTATTATTAAGAATTGTACACTGTCCACCCAAACTCTCAGTTTTTACGTCCTTTCCTGTTATTAGTCCTTTCCTTATAGTGCATTTAGTTCTATTTTTATGCCATTTTGCATACTTAAGTATGTGTGCTGTGAGTGCAATTATCTTCTAGCATGCAGGGATGCTTTTGTGTGCATATTGTGTGGCTGTAAACAGGAGGCCAAGTTTAGAAAATCCAGTTCTAAATATCTGATTGATAACATTAAGGAAAACATCGCCAGATGACCTTTTTGAATCAGTCACCATGAGAGAAAAATGATGACTGTTCCTCTCTGAACTTCTCTCTCACTCTGCTTTGATATAAAATGAATGAGTCTTCACATCGGTTTTTATGCCAAAATAAACTACCTATAACTAATGCAGCTAACCAGTTCAGAAGCTAAAATAAATGGGAGAGTTGGTTTACTGCCTATAACCAGCTATTACACAGCATGTGTGTTATTCTATATATTGTTCCAGTCTGTTCCTATAATTTTTATCATTTCCTTCTCTGTAGTTTTTAATTTAACAAATCCACATTGATGAAAATTTGATCAGTGAATATGATCCATGGATAATTAGAGAGACTAAAGCCTACCATCCAGCAGCAGCAATGCACACAAATCTTAATGACTCTCTGAGTTAACAATTTTATAGTATCTCTCACATGCAGGAACGTAAGTGCTTGAAAAAAGAAGCTTTGCACTTGGTAGCCAAGGGAACAGTAGACAGCCCCTTCACCACAGAATGATCTAAGAAATCTTTCTTTACATGTAAAAAACCCTTAAATATTTCTGAAAGAAAGCAGCAAGAATGAATCTAGGAACTGGAAAGTATGCCTTGTAGTGATAAACTAAGGAAGGTCAGTCTCATTGGATTCCCCATGAAGAAATTCAGAAAGAGAAGTTTCTTGGTTACAGTTGAAATGTCTCCATGTGTAAGGAATTCTGGTAGCAAACAACTTTATTTTACCATAAAAAGATATAACAAGACCAATGTTTGGAGGTACATTCAGACAAGAAATGAGGTGTCATTTTTAGTGTGAGTAATTTAACTATGGCAATCACATGACTAGAATTGATATCTTTCTAAAAAGACACTACTTGCCTCCTATTCAAACAGAGAAACAACGAAGAAAATACTGATCTGCATGTATCACAAACAGGAAGTTCTAAAGTTTTCTAAAAAAGTCACTGAGGGCTCTTCATTCAAACACACTCATGGCAAATAAAGATATTATTTTGGTCACATATACTTTAAAGAAGCTATGTTGAAAGAAACACTTGTGTTAGAAAAAAAAAAAAAGAAAAAAAAGAATCAGAACTAGAAATCCAATTAATTTCAGCCAGGGGCTCATTCCTGATGCTTTCTTTTTGACATTTATGGTATATAACCAATCAAAAACATCACACAAAGTTGAAATGGATACAGAACTTAATCCTGCTAAATTTTAACATGGAAGATCAGCCGTGTGTGTAGAAAATAAAAATATATGATCTACCATAAAATATTTTCAGACTACTGTATGTGGACTTTTAACTAGGGATTATATTATTTTATAAGGGTGTTTTAAACATTATGAGTAACCCTATATGAACATTTTTTTTCTTCTTGCTGGGCCTTCTTAATGGATACTGGCCAGAAGAGCTGATGCATGCTAGTAGGAAAAGAAATGTAGAATTTTTTTGGCCACAGGTTTGCCTTTTGCAGTGGAAACATTACAAACTAACTCAGTAGAATCAGAGAATGACCAGATAAAAGACCTACATCTGACTAAATTAATCTGGCAAACTTGGGGTACTTGGAACTTCAGCAGCTGTACAAGTAGGAACAGGAGGAAGGGTGGGAAAGGGGATCACAACAGGAAAGTGGAAGGACTGAATTCCAGCATATGTGAAAGGGGTGCAGGGAGTCAACAGGTCAAAGTGTAGGAGGGTAGCTGGTCCATATAATTTGGTTTTGATTTTTTTTGTTGGGAGTGGTAGGAGGAGGTGTTGATGTCTTTCAGAGATTTCCCCTTTCTTTGCACCCTCTTCGTCTCAGCACAAATGGAATAAAGTGTGTTTTATAGTGCCTTCTGTACAGGGATGGCAAAATGCCTGACAGCTAATAATTAATTTGACCTCACAACAACCCTGTGAGAAAAAGAAGTATTATTTACAGACGAGGTTCAGAGAGTTTAAGTGTCTTGCTGAAGGTCACAAGGATGTTTGGGGCAGAGCTGGGAGTTGTACCCAAGGCTCCTGGTCCTTAACCCTGTGTCTCAGCTACAATGCCATCTCCTCTTCCATGCATTATATGTCTTGTATCATGTTCATTGCCACTTCTCCCTGACAGGCACTTGAACAGCAGCATAATGTGATGTCTGTAGGTGCTTCTATGTGACTTTAAATTCAGAGTAATCTACAAAAAAGGACATTGGAGGTTGAAGAGTTAAACAGATCAAACTGACCCAAAAAAAAAGTGCACGCCCTTTAAGCACTCTTTTTAATGCATCCAAAGCACATTGCTAAACATGCCAAAATCACATAAATTCCAAAGTTTTTGCATTTTTGAATCACCTCACTTATGCTCCCAAGGAATGTGCTGGCCAAAATATAGGAATGTGAAATTCTTTCTTCCTCCTTCCCTTTTTTTTCTGTTGGTTCTTCATGTGCTAGAGAGACATCAAAAGCAAAAAAAGGAAGGGTGAGGAGGTTAAATTCAGCCTTCCAAAAGTCTGAATGTTTGTTCAGATTTTATTTCTAAGTTAACCAAACTCCCCATTGCTTAAAAATATCCATACTGGAAATCCCATGAGAAAAAAGTTACTTGTAAAAACGTTCATGCAGTCTTCTTCCATTCCCACTGGAAATGTTATTAGCTTTGTCTTAGTCATAGTATTTCTGCACTCTCTGTTCTGGTCCCAGACTGAGGAATTAGTGCAGATATGCGTGGTACTGAAGAAAAAATGAAATTAACTGTACACATTCGATTATCATAAAAATTCCATCTGCTTTTTTAGTGAAGGTTCAGGCTGATCCCTGTGTTATCTTAACTATTTTATCCATCTCTAATACTTGTCCACGTTGTCAAGGTCTGTCTCTCTCATTTGAATGCTAGTAAATCTTGAGGCTTTACATTCTTTGCAGATTAAAGAAAACAAAGAAAACCTCTGTAAAATGGGGTTGACTGATTGACTAGACTTGATTTTGGCTTCTGTATCAAACTAGAATTTCCACATATGAGGATTTAAATATCTTCTTTACTTTTGTGATTCGGTGTGCTTTTAGCACTAAGTTCTCCCCACCATTTTTAACATAGTTCTCTTAGTCTTTTGATGTATGCATTTCATCTCCTACTGTTCCTCTCTGTAGATATTTTAGTACAGCTAAAGTTTGCATAAAAAAAACTTGCACAAAAAGGCACAAATACAGCAATTCAGAAGGCACTTTAGTTCACAGTAGATTGTGTCTTAGTCTCAGCAGAATGTGGCTTTGCAAGCCTGTGTCCCATGTCCAAAGCAGAACAGTCTGGGGAGAGCCGCCGAACATGATGGCTGTTTTGCTACACTCCTGGCCATTGCCCTTCTGAGAATCTCATGTTGACACTCAGTGATGTTGCTCAGTTGACCCCAGGAGTCCAGGGTGCGAGCCTTTCTTGTCTAACTACTTATGGTCTTGGCACTAATTATGTAGGCAGAAAGCTGTAAGGAGATAATTCAAGCCTTTAGACTGGGCTGTTTTTGGAACATGCATTTGTGTCCATTTTCTGGATTAAGACAACACCAGCCATAGGATTACTTATGTTACCGAAGAAAATTTGACTATAGTAATACCCTTAAGACTGAAACCTGGGAAAGTCTGAATGAGCAACAGTTGTATATAAACTGTTTCTGAATGTGTCAGTTTTCTACTTGAGCTATATCCTCGGGTTTCGCTCTTTTCTGATGTCCCACTCATTTTTTTCATCTTTGTTTTCAAATCTTTACAAAGCCTTCTTTTAACCTGCATTGACTTCTATGTTTATTTGGATAGCCTTAGAATGTCCTTAACTCGCCCATTCTGGTCTCTTTACGTAGAGAGTTACCCTTCATCATGTATCTGATTTCTTAAATTCGAAATTTCTTTCTCACACGAATTCTACCAGCTATAAAAGATTAATTTTTGTATCTTTTCCTCTATCAAATACTCTTATCAGGAATATTCTGTTATTGAAGTTTAAACGCTCTCTTTTGTAATATCTAGACTCTTCTAATTTCACATATTTTTAAAGTGCTGCTGCAGTATTTAAGTCCACATACTCTGAAACCTCAAATCAAAAAAACACCCTAAGGCTCTTCTTAAGCACATGCAAACAAAGGTGGAGATGAATTTACATTTATCCTAAGGTAGTATGAAAACATGGACATTTCTTAAATCTTAATATTTAAAACTTTGAAGGTCTGAACCAGAGTGTAATTTCTCTGAGGTAGCAACCTTTTTTTTTAGTTTGAATCTGTAAAATAGCATATACATTTATAGTAAGAAGATAACTCAGAAAAAATGAATCTAACCTTTGCAGTATAGTTTTTATGTTTACGCTATTCTTTATGTACCACTGTTGAATAGAATTATTTTGTTTTCTGTTTGAAATAACCAAATTAGAGAACTGTTACTTCTTCTAATGACTCATAATTATTAATTTATAAACTAACAAAAGAATATGTTGTTAGAAATTACTTAGTCTTTCATGAGATATGCAGTAACAACTAAACATGTCTAAGTACATTTTAACATAGCTCAGCACGTGAGAAGAAAAAAAAAAGAGACAGGGAAAACAATTATAGAGTGACTTATCACTTAGTTTAAGTGTAGATAACTGTGCCCAGTAATCATGTTCTTGCTTAAAGTCTGACTAAAGCTGAGTGTTATGGAACCTTTGCATCAGCCTCAACAGGTTTTGGCTGGGCTGAAACTTCGAATTTTAAAGTCATTTGTTAATGAGAGGCTAACAAATCATGTACATTCTCAATTTTAATGGCCTACACAAGTTCATTATGTGTTCCCTTTCAATATTTTGACTCGCATATGGATATTTTTTTTTCTCTTTTTGGATCTTTTGTGTGGCAGGATAGGTGCATTGGCTTCAGAGCTTTCAAACAAAGTCCAAAATATGCAGCTGTTCACTGGCATCTAGTCAAGCTCTGACTCACATTGTACTTGGCTATGGATTTCAAATACAGCCTGGGATATTTTTAACCATGTAAGGGAATGGCACAAACAGTAGCGTAGACTTGATGATTTCCACTCTAGCCATACACCAAAAAATAGATGAAAAAGGTAGTTCCCTAGCCCTGGTTACAAACAGTCCTGAGAGCACTGCCACTCGAAAGCTGCCACTAAACTTACTGCTTCTGATATCTGTGATGCTGCTTAATGTACCTTCGCTTGTGGGCCATGCTCACTTTCCCAGCTTCAGCTTCACAAGCAAAAGGGTGGGACTTTTTTCTCAGTTGGACAATTTAGTGACGGTGCATTCCTTTAAATACTGAAAGCTGTCTTTAGGCAAAGGAACTTTAAAGAAAAAATGGGACCACTAGTTCGGTTTATGACAAGTAGACAAAATGGCCCAAGTCAAAACTGAAAGGACGAGTTCAGTTTATTCTGCCTGTATTAAACATGATGGTCTTAAAAAAATGGAACAAAATGGGAATAAATGATGATGAAAATGACATACATACTTAAGAGACTGGTGAAATTATTCAAAGACAGCTCATCTTCAGTGAGACATTTGTGTCATCCTGTTGACATATGTCATTACATCAACATGGGCAACAGACCATGACCCAATGCCTAACAAAGCCAGAGCAAGCAGTCTGTGGAAACAGTTTCATTCAGGTTGGGAGCTGGCAGAATTGTCCCTCAATACCATTTGGCAATGCAAAATTGCAGCTATCCCAGTTGCCCTTCCCTCTGCTTCTTGGTGAGAGAGCGAGCTTTGGCAGGTGGAAATACATATTCACGGATTCAGTGGTCAGTTATATCCCAGTATTGGATTTGTTGGGTTTTTGTTCATACTGTAATGAACCAAAGTCAAATATATCCCTGCTCCAAGAGGTGCTTTTTCCTTCCTACAGTGCAGCATTCATGATCTTCTCAGTTTT
Organism: Pterocles orientalis; assembly: GCA_011057875.1. Classification (NCBI taxonomy): domain Eukaryota; kingdom Metazoa; phylum Chordata; class Aves; order Pterocliformes; family Pteroclidae; genus Pterocles; species Pterocles orientalis. The sequence continues at coordinate 497,019 of WKFP01014901.1, read as the reverse complement.
CACTTGAATCAGATGTTTGGGTGAATCAACACAATAGAGTCATATTTTCAAAATTTAGACAACTAATTGAAAACAAGTAAATTCCTGAGTGCAAAAAGAGGTAAAACCCCAACTAAATGTCAGCAATTAATGTGTCTGTATAAAGTGTTTTACTCACAATCTGTTGAAGCAGAGATGTTAGGCAATCCATACTTATCCTTTAAAAAAAATAAATAAAATTAAATTAAAATTTAAAAAGAAAAAGAACAAAAAAGACCCACCTACAAACAATCACTTCTGCAAAAAACACAGCCCGACTTTTGTGTCAGACTGAAAGAAAAGTTTGGAACGCCTTCAACCCCCGTGTTCTGGTGAAAATTTAATAAGTTAATTCTAAAGGCCTTTTTAAAAAAATCTTGTTCATAGTACACAGAGACTTAGCACCATAGGCGTGCAAGGAAAGCTAATGATGAAATAAGCATGCAGCGTGGTGAAGATTCACGGTGAAGCATGGTTTGTCCCTTGGGGCAGCCCAGGAGAAGATGCAGCCGTGGAGGACCCCACGTTGGAACTAGAAGCCCACGCCAGAGCTGGGCAGTTGTCAGGGGACTGCAGCCCCGTTTGGAAAGGACTCACGCCAGAGCAGTTTTTGAGAAGGACTCTCCCGTGAGAAGGGACCCCACGCTGCAGCCAGGACAGACTGTGAGGACCCTCCCCTGAGGAGGAAGGAGCGGGGACTGACTGCACCTCCCCATTCCCTGCCCCCTGCACTGCTGGGGGGAGAAGGTCCAGAACAAAGCCTTGGGGCTTGGGAAGAAGGGATGGGCGGGGGAGAAGTGCCTTTCTAAGAAGTAGTTTCTCTCTCTCAGTATCTTGCTTCTCGTTGTAAATAGTTAACAAATTTAATTCTTTTTTGTTCTTTCCAAGTTGTGTCGGTTTCTTGCCCGTGACCCTAAGTGGTGAGTGAAACCCTCCCTGTCCCTGCCTCAGCCCACCAGGTGTTGAACAAAGGACTGTCCCTGTGGTTTTTTTAAAAGCCACGACAGTATTTACCTTTTTCAGGAGTATTCAGACTGCATAGAATTTCTTCATGACTACCAAATGAGAGGATACAAGGAGGAACAGAAAAAAAGGTACTGATGTTCATAGAGTTTTACAAAGCACAAAGTTTAGGGGTTTTGGTACAATGCGACCTATGCACAGCTCTTCACCCCACCTCTTTAGATTAAGTAATAACTATTCAGTTATGAAACATCTCATTACGGTTTAGCAGAAATTATTTAAAATACGAGGCAGCAGCAGTGTTCATTGTGTCCCACGGACTTAATTTGGCATAAGTATCTTCTAAGTGCTATTGTACTGTAAGCACTGTATGTTACTAGCAGAGGATTAATCTACTTTGTTCTACCACACACACCTGTGAAAGGATGACTCAGATTATTCACGCTTTGTATTGCTTTGTTTAGTATTAATCCTTCCTTTTCTTATCTGTTAGCTTCCTTATTGTTCTTATTATTTAAAATACATTATAGCAAAGCTTAGGAAGCCCAATCAAGATGGGCGCCTTATTATGACCACGAGGCAAATAGTTTTAGAATGGATTCCTCCCTGGAGAGCTAAGGTGATAGATATCCTACAATGGACAATAGCTGAGAAGAAAATATACATGTGATAGATAACTGATGAACAAATGGGCAAGTTTCCTTCCTTGATCTTCTGTATCACAAATGCCCAAAGTGTTAACACAATGCCCCTAAAACCATTATTATTTTTCAGGAGGACTGTTCCTAGAACACAGAGCAGAAATGGATATGACTTGAACTGTTATTTCTGGAACAAAATTCCAACCCCAGGAGAATGCAATTAATATATAAATAATCTGAAGAGCATGCTGCAAGTGATGTTTGAAAAGCATAGAACTGCCAGTGGCAGGGAGCCAGATAATGTCCTGCTTTGCTCACTGAAGTAATCGTTGTTGCTAGGGTTTTTTGGTTTTGTTTTGCTGGTGAGTTGTTTTTGTTTTGGTTTGGTTTGGGTTTTTTTTGTTCTCACTGCTTATTTGATTTCAGAAAATGCTTTCAATGTATTTTATTAGCTTCTCACATATTTTTGTCTGTTGGTATGTATACCAATGTATCTCTATATTCAACATTTTGGGATTGTTTTCCTGGTTTGTTTCTTCTTTTCATAACAGCAGTTTAACCAGGTTCTTTAGAATTCGAAAGCCAGCTGGTGAAATCTGAGTAAAGAGACGCTCTGACGCCATTTCAGAAACATCACGATCTACTTCTGCAAGACCAGTCAGCAGTGTTGGGCGGATGGGTACAAATCATCAGTAGTACTGTACTGAGATTCCAAAACTTGTTCTTTCTCAGGGGAATATGCTGATTGTAGTAATTTACTTGGGGCAACAAAGGAACAGTAAAGTCCCATCCTGGGAACCAGTCTGAACTGTGTGAAAACCCAGCAAAAGGAAAGCTAGACTGAGAAGTTCTTACAAAGAGTCTCATGCCATGGAAATAAGGAAACATGGATATGCGTATTGGACCAAACGTTATCTGAGTAGTGAGTGCAACAGGAGTGGAAAGGAATGTGATGATTCCTGCTTGTATACCTACTCCACTTTATTTCTGAATTACTGACTTCAAAGGGTGTAGAAGAGACATAATAGCCCATGGATCTTTCATGCATTCTTCCTGTGACCTGATCTGAAAACCTGATATGGTTAAGCTCATTTTTTCACTTTAAATACTACAATACTACATGGCTGTTCTGAAATAATCTGTTAGAAACATATTGTACCTATAACTAACTATTCTTAACAGCTGCTATGTATCTGTATCTGAGGACTGGCCAGGAGCAGCACGTAAGAAATCAATAGGCCATTGAGATATATGTAACCAGACTGGCAGAGCACTTAAACAAAAGAATTTCATTGGAAGGCAATGTGGAGAATGTCATATGGGAAAACACTGTGGGCTATTATCAGACTGAAAGGAAAGAAATTGGAGTTTGTGGTTGTTCTTTGCAAAAACAGAACAAACTGATGATTAAAAAAATACAGCAATTTATCTTTTCTCATTCACTTTTTGTCTCTTGAAGGTAGAAGCCAGAAACTGTAACGGAGTGTTATTGACATAATGTGTACTGATGCAGAAAATTGAAATATTGTAGTAAAGTTATACAAAGAATCACGCTCCCTGATTAAGTTGTAGGCATATGTGCAGCATTCACTGAAATAATTAACTGGTACAAATGTAAGAAAAGATACAACAGCTCTCAACATGTGTTCAATTAAGAGCCAGAAAAAATATGTTCATGCCAGGGTGAACCCTAGTTCAAAGAACTGGAAAATTCAGAAGACTTTGCCTGGAAGTTTCCACTATCAGTTCTGCTAAAAATACGTTTATTTCAACTAGGTGTGTATCTTCTTATAAAGTACACCATTACTTTTTGTCTTCCTTTCTTTTGATTTAAGAAAACAGATTTAAATGTCATACTCTTCTGCACAGTATTAACATGCAGTAAAATAGCCAGTTAGATAGAAGACCATATTTGACATCAATCTTTTCTCTTGAGTTTACTAACCTATCTTTAAAACATTAAATACGTATTCACCCTCATTGTTTTGAACCATACCTCAACTACGGAAGTTAAGCAGAAGAGCAACATGATTTCTAAATTAGCAAGAGCTTTTGCTGTTTGCAGAGAGGCTAAAAAAGAACTAAACTTATTTCCCCTACCACCATAATCAAACAAATCATGCTGAATTTTTGTGTTAAACTGCATGGCTCTTGCTAAAAGCCACTAGTATAACAGCGGTAAAAAAAAGTTTTCTCCAGAGTATTCTCCAGTTATACTACAAGCACAACTCAAAGAGGTGAACTTTCAGCTCTCGTTCTTTTTTGCACACAATTCTCTACTGAGTTTTGTTGGAAAACATCCACGTTCTGTAGGAAATAATCCAAATACGCATTGTACTCTATGCACTTTCAAATACTGTCTTCCAAGGACAGCAGAAATTGAACTGTTTGAGTAACATAACATTTAGTGCACTCCATAAGGTATGAATGGATTTAAAGGAGGTAATTCTCAACAAAGGTGAAGATACTTCTATGTGTGTGTGCATATATATATATATATATAGTTTGTTTTTTCCGCCTATTGTCCCTTATTGTCACCCTTATCTTTTAAATTCCAGTTTTGGAAATTGTTCATCCCACATTAGTAGTATGAGCTGAGAGTGTTTTAGTTCTGGAAAAGGTAGTTCCTGTGGATGATAATGCATATAAGACAGTGGAGAAAAGTCTACGAAAAGACATTGAAAAGATAACAATTCTCATTTATTGTGACTTTAGCACCTTGCAGGGGTACAAACCAAAAGTAACTGTAGGGAATTTAGACAAAACTTAGGAGGCCAGGGAAACTTGGAGGAAAAGTACCTTAATAGCAACTAAAATAAAAGGTGTATTTCCCTGATTCCATGTCCATTTTTGCAAGACCGCTTATGTGTGTCCATCCTTGTTCACACACATATTTCTGCATGTTTGGGTGCAAAAGAAGTCTAGCTCTATCGAAAGTATGATTTGGAATGAGTAACTCTTGTGCAAGATTTTTAAAATTATATATCTTTAAACAACTTGTTCTCCTCACTTTGCTATGAAATTGTCTGTGAATCAAACTCATTGCTAGGAAATTAATTTAAATACTGATCCAGGGTAACTGATTCAAATACCTAGAGTATGTGGAAAGGCCATTGTCTTTTAAGTTTTCTTTTAGGATAAAGCTAGGAATAAACATCCATCTATGAAAAATAAAAAGTTCCAAATAAAATCAAATGCAATTAATTTCCGTAAACATCATAAAAATGGATCCAAAACTTTAAACTGTAAATCACTAAATAACAAGGATTGTGCCAAGCTGGGTAAACAGATAAATATTTCAATTTCAGTCTTACCAAAATGTATTTCACTCCAAGCACCAAATGGAAGCTGACTCTCAAAAAAACGAAGTTATTTTACAGCATTTTGTTGCTGGAAGGTGATCAAGAGGATGTAGCCTAGCCTTAATAGGCTATGACTGGCACCTGAGGTTTGATCTTCAAAGAACAAACTGTTGGCAATAACAGCAAGAACACAGAAGTGAAATGTCTAGTGTACAGGGTTTGGACTATAATTATTTCATAAGTATCTTGTGTCCAAAAGGAAACAGAACAAAAACAAGAAATGTACTTAGTGGACATTTCCACTCAAAATCTGTATTTGCTTTATCTCCTTTATTTTTTTTTTGTAACATAGAATCATAGAATCACAGAATCATAGAATGGTTTGGGTTGGAAAGGACCTTAAAAGTTGAGTTCCAACCCCCCTGCCATGAGCAGGTACACCCTCCACTAGCCCAGGTTGCTCAAAGCCTCATCCAGCCTGGCCTTGAACCCCTCCAGGGATGGGACATCCACAGCTTCTCTGGGCAACCTGGGCCACTGCCTCACCACCTGCACAGTGAAAAATTTCTTCCTGATATCTAATCTAAATTTACCCTCTTTTAGCTTATACCCATTACCCCTTGTCCTCTCACAACACTCCCTGATAAAGGGTGCCTCCCCACCTCTCCTGTAGGCCCCCTTCAGGTACTGGAAGGCTGCTATTAGGTCTCCTCAGAGCCTTCTCTTCTCCAGGCTGAACAACCCCAACTCTCTCAGCCTGTCCTCATAGGGGAGGTGCCTTCTGATTAATTTTGTGACTCTCCTCTGGACTCTCCCCAACAGGTCTATGTCTTTTTTATGTTGGGGGCCCCACATCTGAATACAGTACTCCAGGCTGGGTCTCACGAGAGCAGACTAGAGGGGGAGAATCACCTCCCTTGACCTGCTGCTAATGCTTCTCTTGATGCAGCCCAGCACACGGTTGGCTTTCTGGGTTGCAAGCGCACACTGCCGTCTCATGTTGAGCTTCTCATCTACCAATACCCCCAAGTCCTTCTCCTCAGAGTTGCTCTCTATTCATTCTCTGCCCAGCCTGTATTTGTGCTTGGGATTGCCTCGACCCACGTGCAGGACCTTGCACTTGGCCTTGTTAAATTTCATGAGGTTTGCATGGGCCCACCTCTCCAGCCTGTCAAGGTCCCTCTGGATGACATCTCTTCCCTCCAGCGTGTCCACCACACTACACAGCTTGGTGTCATCAGCAAACTTGCTGAAGGTGCACTCCATCCCACTGTCCACGTCTCCCACAAAGATGTTAAACAGCACTGGTCCCAGTACTGACCCCTGTGGAACACCACTTGTCACCAGTCTCCACTTGGACATTGAGCCATTGACCACAACTCTTTGAGTGCGGCCATCTAGCCAGTTCCTTATCCAGCGAGTGGTCCTTCCGTCAAATCCATGTCCCTCCAACTTAGAGACAAGGATTTCATGTGGGACTGTGTCAAAGGCTTTGCACAAGTCCAGGTAGATAATGTCTGTGCCCTTCCTCTATCCACCAGAAGATTAGAGTAGTTTCCAAACTTGGAAGTTTAAGGAGAAAATCAAGCTGTTGACATTTGTTTGCTCTCCTTAATTGTTTATGACCTCAGAAAATATGAATTGCATGTTTCCTTGATTTTGCATGTTTAATGAAGTGTTCATTTGCTTCTTCCCTACGTATAAGATGGAAGCTCTATTTCAGACACAAGTAAATTCAGAGAAAGATATGCTTGTTTTACGTAACTAGAATACATGTTCAGGAATGTACTAACTAGTTTGGCCAAGATCTACTGAAGACATTAAGGAACTCTTTTCTATTAACTGTTTGTGTGTTATTTATGGTTCCCATGCCAGGGATGTGGTCAAGGTATACCACTGCCAAGTGCTGTATCACACTCATTTTGGTCATTTTGCTGCTCTTGATCTTGTCTTTGTCATCTCTCCAGAGCTTGTAGCTCAAGGATGATGTGGAATTTGGTCTCTGAGGATACCCTTGGAAGAGCATGCTCCTGAAACAGTGGGGATCCTCCTCTGGGTGAAAAGCAGTGGCAATCCAGAATACAGCAGCTGCTTTAGTCTGGAAGGAGGAAGTACTTATTTTGTACTAGCCCATTGAGAGAAAGAGATAGAGACAGTCTTGCATCAATAAGGTGAATTACAGTAGGCTTAGCTTGGTGATTTGGCCCTTGCTTTAGCAGACACTCTTTTTCCAGCATCTCAGATGGACAGCCTTGAGGGTAGAGGGTGGATGGTTTATGCTTTTTTACTTGAAGGGGTTGAAGGTGCAGATGAAGGGACACCTCTGTTTGTTTTTCCCTGAGGAAAGTGTACTGTCAAAGTGAAGCTGAAATGTTGCAGCATACAGAGATAAAGGGAAGACACAGTCATGTGAGATATGAAATGTGTGCACATGTGTGTCTTTCCACACAAACATACCCCACACAGTGACCAACGTTCACCTTGGATCCACGGGACCACCGCTCATTTGAGCAGTAGCTTTGGGGAGCTTCTTTAACTGGAGCTGATGCTGGCATATTGTCAAAAGAGTGGAGAGAGGGAAAGGGAAAGGACTGTATTAGAAAAAATAAGGGACAGTAGTCGTTTCTACTCTATTTCACATATACCCACAATTTCCAAATGGCCAGGAGCTTTGCAAGGAGCTTCTGCTTCCTTAAAGCACAACTCATCAGACCACTTGTAATACAGAGCAGTGTCACGTCCTCTGAGCTGGCTAAGGCGCTCAGGTGACTTAGTTTACACTGCAGATAGAGGTTCAATCTCTCCTTTTCTGCCACTTCACAGCAGGGACTGAAAGCTCCAGACACAGTCCAGAAAGAAATAGGAACAGGAACACCTGAAAACACTCCAGCTGTTTTCAAAATGATTGTGGGTCTACATCCTGAGAGAGCTGGCAGTAGGATGCTACAGCTGAGTGCAGGTGGTGGGATTCCAGGACCACAACAACATGTGGCTGACTTCCTTGGCTAACTCTGGTATTTTCATTGAAATGCAAAAAGGAGATACGTGTAGAGATCCACCATCTTCTAGGAACTGCTTCTAACTCTTAAAGGTCACAACAGTAAAAATTCACATTAAGTTCATCACATCCAAGGAGACCTCTTTGTATGCTTGCCACCGTGTCCAATTTACAGTTGGGGTAGGGAGGAGAAACTCTTTCCACTCTACATGATCTGAAGAATCTGGTCAGAAAGGATATCCCTATGTCCTCAACTGCCTGTGCAGCAAGCTAGTCTCTGAAAGACTGGCTATACAAGGTCCTCTTTATCTTAAATCTTATCTGTGACAATTTCAGTGGTGCTTCTTAGTTCTCAGAGAAAGTGTTACAAAAAGTTATGAAAAAATCACCACTCAAATCACCTCACCCATCACATGTTACAAATTTCTCTGTCAGCCCTAGACAATCTAGTCTCACCCAACACAGAAGGTGCTCTTCACACTTCATAATACTCGTCATCTTTCTCTCTATCCTCTATCCTATAGCTCTACTACATAGAAAGTTTCACCTCTTTAGGGAGGATTGAGCAACACTGCAGGGAATTTATAATAAAAATTTAAAATGCTTTCAGAATTTTAAGTGTCAAATGAAGGCTCACCATTCCAACTTAACCCACCTGAAAGCCAGTTTTATTTGGCTACAGGACAGTGTCTACACTTAAGTAAACAGCTGGGAAGAGAGGAATCTTGTTGCATGCCTCCAGATTGAACATATTCAACATCAAGATGACTTTCAAAGATCAGTTGTGGAGATTCTTTGCAACTAGCCTCATGTCACTCAGTCTGTGGGCTTCTTAACTCTGGATTCGCTGCCAGGTGTATGAATACAAAGGCAACATCACATTTTCTCATATTGCAAACTTTTTAGACTTTTACAAGTTAAAAATATAACAGCTCTAACTAGTTGCCTAAAAGTAAACTGCAGAGTTTTAATTTTCCGTCTTTTTTGTCTTATTTCTGGCATGCTGTCAGAGAATATTGTAGTGCTATTAAATAATAATTACAACTGGTTTCAATTCCCATTCTCCTCCTAGTAATGTATGTCGTGGTATAGTGCCAATCCATTTTCTTAATCAAAAGGATATTGTCCTTAAAGAAGACACTAAACTGAGTTTCGTTTCTGGAATGTAGCAGCTCTACCTAAACTCAGAGGGTCAAATCTATTATGTGTTTAAGTGCTTAAACAGTTAAATGAGTATAACTCAGTGGGCTTTTTTCTTTACAGATTTTCATTAATCCTTTCCCTTCTGATTCAGTAGCACCCTCTGCCCCCTCCACTCCAAGGGGGAAACAATAGGGCATGGCCTTTCATTCATAATTAAAGTATTCCCTAATATAGCTGCGCCAAAAATGCTACTTTAACCTAACTCTAGTACTTTGTGTAAAATGTGCAGAACATGTGATTTAAGCTTTATAAACAATTTAAATACACTGACTGGTTGGCCAAAAACTGGACCATTGGATCTTGAACAATGTGCTTTGGTAAAGCTAAGCATGCTTAATCTGACCATTCTTTGCTGAAATTTTTCAAATATCAAGGGCAAGCAATAGTGCTTTGGAATAGAGAATGCAGAAGTATTTGATGGACTTCACTCGGAAACATAAAAATTTAATCACTTTTCTACATTCTTAAATTAAATTACTTGTTCAGTTAAGGTTAACTCACTACTCATAATTTCATTTGCTATTTGCCTATATCCTTCATCCTACAATCTAAAAGGAGCATTACAACATCAAATTTTCAATGTCATTTTTGGAGTAAAACTCTTATTGCTCAACATTTCCTGCCATTAGTACGGAAACTAGCTCTTGGCTCTAAATATAGTGCAAGTACAAGAGCCTTCCTGTTTTCTCTGCTATACCCATTGACCAGTGACAATACCCCCATTCCCAAGACTTGCGTGTAAGGTGACCTAAACCCGGCTTCTTCTAAAAGCTGCAGTGCTCACCTACAACATCCAAATCCTTTAAATTTTGCAAGAAAACGTTCAGGCAAGGCAACAGGAAGTGAAGCCTAAATGTTCAGCCTTGAAGAACTGCTTTAATTACCCAACAAACTACATCATCTAGAAGTACAGGGCTTTTTTTTCCCACGGGGCCACATAGTGGGTCCAATGGAGCCTGGTTGGATCTTCTCCAGCTTGAAGGAAGTAGAATGTGGTGGGGGGATTTTTCCAGAGAAAAGAGTAATTATTTGGATTATATTCTGCATTAAAAGAAGAGGGTGTTGGGAAATTTTGGCTTTTCCACCCTTATGAGGAGACAGCCTGCTCTCAGGGTTCCCATTCAACCTGACTGTTGTGTGGCCAGTAGTTAACTCGGCAGACTGCCAAAGGTTTTGTTCATTATGCAAATACCAGGAAGGAAATGGGGATTTTCAGACGGAGTTGAGAATTTTTAAAAGAAAATGGGTATTTTTACCTCTTGTCCAAATCCAGCATCATTCTCTGGGACAAAAGGGAGGAACACTTCTGAATATTGCCTTTCTATCTGCCAGATTCTAAAGCTTCTTTACACATGGAGTGATAACAGGTTATTAGAAGAGGTTTATTGGGATCTTTACACCAGGTTGTGCTAGAAAAACTAAATAATTAGCAGCTCTTTGCATGTATAATAGAAAAGGTTCTATTCAAGAGGATCAAATCTAAACTGTGGACAGTTTAGATGTATTGCAAACTGTTGTGATAAAATTCTTGTGATATATGTTGCTTTTTCTTATGCCTCATTGCTTGAACTCATCCTATTTTGTAAGAAAGTCAGTTATTGTTTAAAGACAAATACATCTTGTCCTTGTGGCTAAAAAGATGAAGTAAAAAATATGACATTCAAAAGGTCAACACAAAAAAAAAAGATAAGGCAAATAATTAAAGGCAAACATTTTTTATTCACTGAAACCCTATGATTATGGGGAAAGAGGTTGATTCACTATTTTTCAGTAGTTAAAGTTGACCATCCTGTTCTGACACAACACATTACAACTATTTTAATACAGTGCACAGGGTGGAAAGTTCAAAACCTTTGCCTTTTGTTGGAAAACACCAGTAGGGATTCGAAAATTGTGCTTTGTTTCTTTCCCTTTCACCAAAAATGGGGAAACAGGCTATATGACCTTGTTATTTTTTTCTCTTTTATCCATTTTTTTCCAGCTCTAGGGACATGCAGTTGGAAACCTGGCTTTGAGACTTGTCTTAGTTTACACTTCAAGAAAGAGTTAAGTGCACCCTCAGCAAGTTTGCCAACAACACCAAGCTGTGTGGTGCGGTTGACAACACTAGAGGGAAGAGATGTCATCCAGAGGGACCTTGACAGGCTTGAGAGGTGGGACCATGCCAACCTCATGAAATTTAACAAGGCCAAGTGCAAGGTCCTGCACGTGGGTCGAGGCAACCCCAAGCACAAATACAGGCTGGGCAGAGAATGGATAGAGAGCAGCTCTGAGGAGAAGGGCTTGGGAGTTTTGGCTGATGAGAAGCTCAGCATGACCCAGCAATGTGCACTTCCAGCTCAGAAAGCCAACTGTGTCCTGGGCTGCATCAAAAGAAGTGTGAGCAGTAGGATGAGGGAGGTGATTCTCCTCCTCTTTTCCACTCTCGTGAGACCCCACCTGGAGTACTGCATACAGCTCTGGAGTCCTCAGCACAGGGAAGACATGGACCTGTTGGAGTCGGTACAGCAGAGGGCCACAAAAATGGCCAGAGGGCTGGAGCACCTCCCGTATTAAAACAGGCTGAGAGAGTTGGGGTTGTTCAGCCTGGAGAAGAGAAGGCTCCAGGGAGACTTAATAGCAGCCTTCCAGTACTGAAAGGGGGCTACAGGAGAGATGGGGAGGCACTATTTATCAGGGAGTGTAGTGACAGGAAAAAGGGGTAACAGTTTTAAGATTAAAGTGGATAGATTTAGATTAGATATTAGGAAGAAATTTTTCACTGTGCAGGTGGTGAGACACTGGCCCAGTGAAGCTGTGGATGCTCCATCCCTGGAGGTGTTCAGGGACAGGTTGGATGAGGCTTTGAGCAACCTGGGCTAGTGGAAGGTGTCCCAGCCCCTGTCAGGATGCTTGGAACTAAATGGTCTTTAAGGTCCTTTCCAACCCACACCATTCCATGATTCTTTGATTCTATGATGAATTCTAACATGAATTATGTGACAGATTTGCCATTGATTTTGGAGGGACAGAATTTAGGGTCACTGTGCTTTCTCCACTTATGCCAGTGGAAAAGCTTTCCCTGTTGCAGTTGGGCAGTAAAGCAGGTAGTGTTTTTTTCCTCATTACACGACAGAAACAGTACACGGAAGTCAACTGGTTCAGAAGTTGATCGCCAGTATTCCACCCCCTGTCTTTACTAAGACTACGTAAATGTTTCTGATTTTCTTAAGGTTTAGCTGCTTCCAAAGAAAAAAATTAATAGTGACAACACTTATCAGAGTTATCAGGAATACTGAAAGGGCTATAGGATTGTTCTTTTGCACCAATATTAAAGGGTAAAGCCTAGAAGATGGGGTTAAGGATAAGCTGGTGTTCATTATACGCTAGCTCCAGTTGAGCTAGTGTATTATCCAGTTGAGAAACTGCAGCAAAATATGTACTTTATATATTGTCATTGGGCATCTGCCCGTTAACATGGACTGTCTGAGTAATAGTTCTAAGAATTGTATTAAATAAATCAGTAGGGGCCAAAATGTTGAAATTTTAGTAATACTTTGGGATCAGTACATGGCCTAACACAATGTACTGTATATTTGGAATTCATCACATTTTTAGTTAATTTTCCTTGGTGTACCAGCAAAACATGGTGATCTTCTTCTCCCAAGTTCAGGCAGTTTGTTCAGTTTCCAGCAGTGTCCTATTACAGTCACAGGGCTAGATTTTGAGGAGTATGTAGGCACCTGAGCCCCCTGAGCGGGAATCCAGCAGCCTTCATTAAGCCTGTCTGCGATACTGCAGCAGCTGAATTAGACATCTTAGAACAGGGTCCAAAAGTTACTAGCAGCCTGCCAGGAGGAATCAGCACTTTGAGCCACTGATGGTTAGCCAGTAAGAAATTCTGAAGACCGAGGTGCAGAGGCAACTCAGGATCCACAGCCTGGAGTGGGCAAGAACCCAATAATGTGGTTTTCAGTACTCACCTGGGAAAAGGGAATCTCAAATTGCAGTCCCAGAGTTCAAGGACTGGTCAAGTATTGTATTCAATGCGTGTTTTATCTGAGTTGTAGACTCTTCCATCACCAGACACCTCACTGACCCAAGCCACCTTAACTTATTTTTTGCAAGGCAGAAAAGCTTCCAAAGAAATAATTGAAAAGTATTCCCTTTACTTTACCACACTTCTCTTCTACACAGGATCATACCAAGCACATAGATGGTTAGGAGACTCAAGAGCCTAGTGCAGGAGCAACGATGCAGTCAACCACACTGTGAGCCTCATATCCTGCTTCTTACATTCTCCTTCTTGTGTCCTGCTTCAGATATGAAGGCAGGCTCACTGCTGCAAAAGGGCAGCAGAAGTCCCTACCCCTGTGATTCTCAGCTATTTTGAGTTGCTGTGCTCTTCTTCTTGAAGTGGTTGTTCCTGTTGCAAGCCTCCTTGCTGACACTGGGTAAAGAGGACTGATTTTTGGAAAGGAGTGGTAATGGAGCAGCTAGCAAAAACATAAGAAGAATGCCAGCCCTGGCCTCACATCTTCCCTCAGTTGCTTCTGGTCACTTTGTGAATGTGGCTGTCTTTCAGACTCCTTCATTTACCATGTCTTAGCATACAACTCCCTGTCTTCATTCAGCATGTCTCAAAGGATGACTCCTTTATACTCCTGGTCCCCATTCTTCACGAATTCTTTCTTGCCCACTCTCCTGTCCCCTTGAAAAACTCATGTCACCTTCACAGGGTGATCTGTACCAAAGTCTGTTTTGAATACACTTTCCAGGAGTGTATTCTCTCAACAGAGGTAACGTCAATGGTTGACCTGAATGGTCTGGCTATTCAGCTCAGAAACCAGCCATGAGGACAGCAGAGCTAGCAATGCTTCAGGTCTGCAAGTGTTTCTGTTTGGAAATTTATGACCAGCGATTGGTTATAAAGAAAACCCACAAAAGTTTCTTCAAAACTATTCTGCCCTCCGAAAGGTGAACCAAAATTATTTTCCAGAAGTTAAACCAAGGTCCAGCTGAGAAAAAGAAAGACAAAGTTCCCTTTGTAGCTACCGGCTGATATGTCTTTACAGGCCTCTAGTCTCTCATGTGAAGCAACCAAATTTGAGTCCGTGCAGACACGTACCTGCAGTACCACCTGCCCTTGCCACGTTAACCACCAGCCCAATATTTTGCACTGAGATATCTGTAAAGCAGCTGTTCTGGCCTCTCCAGCAGCTGCCTAGCTGGTATTTGTGCAAGCTACTGCATATTTTAGCTTAATATAATAAATCATACGGATCAATAGGAATAATAGATCATACAGGCCTTCTACCACTGCCATAGGAAAAAAAGTTCAATTTTTCAACATCTGCGGGTTTTGTTTCCTACTTTTGCATTCTACTTGACTTCAATACTAGGCAATAGGCTAATCAGGGATTTTTAGTGGCAGTTATTGACAAATCACATAACTTCTACCAATTACAATGAATAGCTCAGTTATAATAATCTCAGCTTTTGTTTCTAATAAAGTTGAGTTAGTGATTCCTGAGTTGAAATGGTTGGAATGTAAAAGCTGAAAGGGAATGCTCAGATTCAAAGAAAAACTGTTTTTCTTGAACTCGTTATAGGAAATTAAAGTTTCCTACTGAAGCAGTGACAAGATGTCACTAAATATAAGTCCTAAGCTACCTGACAACAGCCTTTGAAGTAAAATATTTTCTGTATAAACAAAACAGCAATGGCATAAAATATAAAAATTCACTCCAAATTTCCATAACTATGCATTCCTTTCTATTTTTTTAATAAATAATCCCCTGTATCTTGTTACAGAAAAATTGAACCTACATTATAGTTGTAGGAAGAAATCTGACCTGGGAGGCTTTGCTGCAAGTTTTCCAGCATGCCACGTCTTCAGTGTATCAGTTTTTCAACATATCAGTGATTCAACAAGAACATTTCACTGAACTCTAGCAGAGAATGAAGCTGGTTAAGAACCACAGATAAAAATTCAACTGACCTTTTAAACCTGGCAGACAAACAACAGCCCCCTTGCAAAAAGAGAACCTGCTGGATGATAGATAGTAAAGTGCACCTTCTCCCAGAAACCAGTTTTGCCTACTTCTCCTCAGGGAGAGATAGATAGATAGATAGATAGATAGATAGATAGATAGATAGATAGATAGATAGATAGATACTTTTTAGTTTCACTTGCTGAATCCTTGTAGGTGAACTCCACAGTTTGGCACAATTGGCAGCCGTCTCCGAGGATAAGCCAAGACTGGAATGGCAAAGCTGCTGCATAGGAAGTACACTGGTGGATGATGTGTGGAGAAACTAGAATAAGAGCAGGCTATGTTATATCCAACTTTAACTAATACACTGTCTTTTGCTATAAAGTTCAAGATGTACTTTTAGAAAAAAATCACTTCATTTAAACAGGAGTACAGCACTTCTTACATCAACAAAAAATTTCCATACTCGAGGCTGACCAAGAGGTATTTTTGATTTAATGCCCCTCAAAAAGTTTATATGAGGAACTATTTTTACATGTGCTTTCTAGGCTTCAAACATTTTTCCTGAAGCAAGTAGTATGGATTAGTCATTAAAGTACTTTTAACAAATTGCAAAATGTTTTTTGCTTGCCTAGCTAAATAGTAAGTTTCTCCGCTAATTTTTACCTGGTTCTCATACAGGCATTTATCCTTGACTAGGAAATAGGCAAAACTTCTACTTCTTCTACAACTAACCTGAATAATTAGCACCTGAATAGGGCCAGTCTATACTTTTGGAGAGAAAAACTATACTGTGTTTCTAGAGTTCCTGTCTGTGGCAGACATTTGCTGAGGGTCACTTCCGCTACCAGCTGTTTCCATGTTATTCCTTTGGATTTTGTGCTACAAGCTTTTCTCTTACCTTGTACAGCACCAGCTGCTTAGACCACAAGCGCTTTAGAACAGCTCCGCTCTGAGACTTTGCCATGCCGTGAGCAGTGCAAGCACATAGAGGGCAGATGTTTAGGCACTAAACAAAAGAACACTCAATTTTTAAATGACAAATCTGTCATTTGGCATTTTGAAACCTATGATGATTTCTTTGCTAGTGTATCCAGAAATAATACCTACAGAAAAAAAAAAAAAGTTATCTGGAGTGTGTATCTTTTTATCTTTCTGCAGAGCTACTGTTTGAAACTCAAAATGTTATAGCCAATCTGTGGCTTTTAGAGAATGTCTACTCCTGCCATTCTTTTTCTTTTTCTCCCCCAGAGAGCTAGGAGAAATTGTAAACCCGCATTGTAGGCCACAGGAAAGCTCCCTTCAGCTCCAGTGAGGTTCACATTTCGTGTTTTTTCCTATGTGTTTCTCAAGTGAGAATTTAAAATAAAATTTAAATTAAATTAAAATAAAAATTTTAATTTAAAATTTGACATGTTGTTACTCACATACTGTGCCAAAAAAAAAAAGTCTTCCTACTTCCATTGTACTTAAGCTTTTCCTTCTGTTAAAACAAAGTATCTCTATTATCTAAAAGAAACAAACAAAAAAACCTCATGCACAAAACCATGAGTTTGAGTGCAAGCACACAAATCTGTTTCACCGTAAGGAGCAACATCAGTAAAACTAGCGTTAGTCAGATGAAATTTGTCCTCCCTTTAAAAAGAAACAAGTCTTTCGATTCTATACTTGCTGTGGAAAGCTGGAATGCTGGAAAGCTCCTAAGGTCAGCAATTGAAACTGTCTGGAAAATTTTCATGAAAATTTCCTGTCAGACAAGGCATTTTGAAAAGGTAAGCTTCTTTGAGGGAATTCACACCTATTTTGATGAAACTTCCCATATACATTTGATTCTTTTGCTTTGGAAAAAAATGTTAAATCACTTTTTACATCATTCTCTGCCGCAAAACATATTTGACTGTTAAAACATACTCCTCGACATCTGTAACATTCTATAGCTGAACATACCTTGTATATAACCAAAATATTAATTGAAATGAAAATTGTGTTTTCATATTTCAAAGATCTTTTCTAAACTGAAACATTGCAAATAACACTTTTATGCCAAAGTTCATGTTTACAGGAGATATTCAAAGTGGAACACATAAACCAGTATCTAAATGCTGGTATTCCATAAAACAAAAAGTCCAATGGTGTATGGTCCAACCATTACAGTGAGTGGGGGTGGATGTCAATTTTAAGACCTTCCCTACGCAGAGAAGCACTTCCAAAACATGATAGCAGGGTTAGCCTTGAAACTGCCAGATGCACGAACAGATTTTAACTCAAATGTGCCTTTGGAACTGAGCACTGATAAACAACTACAAATGATTATCAGGAGGCATACTTTCAGAGAGGAGTTCAGAAGTAAGAGGGGTCAAAGGCAAACTATAGAAATAGGGGATCCTTCCCCATAAACTTTGTTCTGATTTTTTCTGTTGATTTGTGTGCAGCCACAACTTTAGTGAAGCTGTCCATTACAAAAGCAGATGTTGTAAGAGAAGGTAACTAAGCATGTTATATTAAAACTAATGTAATTCAGTTTCCAGCTTTTCTGGGTCATCAAAGTGGCTCCCAGAACTGGAGTAGGTTTTTAATTTTTTTCCCATCTCCCTTTAATTTGCACCAACTTTAAGATGTTATAAATCCATTGATTTCAGCACTGAAGTATCTGCTTTGTAAGGATTAAAAAAGCAAAATCAGGTTTCTTGAATAATCACAAATTTAATTTTTTGGTGAAGATTCAGCATTTAGAAGAAAATGAATGTTGGCTGACATGCACAGGCAACCTGACTGACTTTCCTTTTAGCAAAAATCAAGTTCATTTATTACTTGTCACAAAGGCAATTCAGATGTTCTGTAGAATCTTTTTCCTAACTTACCCGTATGCCCACAGGTTTATGTCTAGAAAGAGCAGTTTGTTCCCATGCATTACAGCCTGCATGCTACTGAAAAGTTTACCTGTATTAGCTCCATCTTCATTTTTCCTTTCCATGTCTCTGAACTGACCTGTTTTCATAGCACTGCATTGGTTTGTGTTGTTGTATGGACTACAACTAGGTTGATTTCCCTGGAGGTATTAGAATATCCTTGTCACAACAATCAGAAAAGCCTCATCCCATCCTCCTGTCTATATCTGGGTTACAGTTCCCATCCCATGAGTCAACATCAGAATTGCTTATGCTTTATGTCTGGCAACTCCCTTCCAACCCTCAGTTCATACATGCAATTGAGATAATTACCTACTTTGTGCTCCTCAGAGTTTCAGAGTACATTTTAATCATAGCAGATTGTAACTGTTGTCCATTTTTTGTTCTTCCTACACCTCTTTATCATCCTTGAAGACACATTCCTTCATGTTTTATTATTGTTTTACCAATTTTCACCCAACCTATCTGTGGTTTTATGTGCTGTGTCCTTCCCAAGGCTCATTTCCTTTGGTCTAAGCTTCCTGGTAGAACAGCAAGTATACACTCTGCCAATTTAAGTTTTCCTCAAATCTCTTAGAAATAACAGTCACTGTCAGCTTTGTGTTTTTGATAACCCTGCAATTTGCAGAGGTACGGCAGAGTTCTCAATCACTGAGCTCTTAAGGAATTTTTTTTTCGAAAGTTTGAAAATACTTAATTATTCTTTATCGCTTAATAAATGCTACCCTCCCAGGAATATACAATCCACACATCTTAACCAAATTCTCTACCAAAGAGACTCATAGTCGTACTAGTTCAGAATATCACATGAGCAAGCTATGTGTAACTAAAATGCATTTTTTTTGTGCCTTGAAGACCTTATTGAATGGATGCCCAATGTAGCCTATGAACAGTAAGAACTAAAGGCTCTAACAAAGCAGCCTCCAGGAAGTTCTGCGCTGACAGGCTGTGTCCCTGTTAGATGTAAATATAAGTTTGTGGCTGCTTTCAAGCAATCCAACCCTTCTACTCTGTGCTGGAACGCAAACAAAATGTTTGAAAACTGGCAAAAATTACATTGTCAAATTGGCCATTTTCAGAATGAAAATTGTAATATTTTAATTTCTGAAAATTTGTCATTCTGAATTTGTAAATCAGAAACCCTGAGAGGTGCATAGGAAGATTTTAAAAAAAGGACAAAGAGATATTCTTTAATGCAACAAGTTCTTTTAAAAGAACTAACGTATTTTACCTGTGACGACATGTCATTCTGTCAAAAATATAACAATATTGGTATGTGATTTACATACCTGTGTTGATCTTCCTCCAAAGACTGCTATCAATTATTATGAAGAAATGTGCCTTTATTTGGAAGTAAAAATGTCAAAGCTTTCACAATCCCTGATGGAAAGTTTTTGGACTGATAGTTTCGAGTTTGTCGACCATAGAACCTGACCATTATGGACTAATTTTCAGGCAGTTCTGAATAATGATGAAGCAAACCCGCTTTACCTGTGACACTCCTGTCTTTGTTTTCCTATCTGCTATGAAATTCCCATACAAAGAAAAGTCTTTTTGATGTCTACCTGAGCTTTAGATACGAAAAAATTGTTAACTTGCTAAATTCTGAATGCTATGCTCAGAATTGATAGTGATCACTGGATTACAAATATTGGGATTTGTTTTTTTAAAATGTGGATATTCACAGACTCGGGTATTGCCCCTGGAAAACATATCAGCCTGTCCAGATACGGAAGGAATATGGCTTGCCGTAATGCTTGTTTGGAAGGTCTCTGTTTGTTATAAAAAAGGGCAGTGTTTCAAATTAATTGTTTTTATAAATACCCATCATCGTATATAAGTGCTTATTTGATCTAAATAGATGTCATGTACCTTTTTCGTATTCCTAAAAAGGCAGTAAGCAGTCTCTTGCAATAGTATGTAGGATATATTGCTGTGTTCTGCTACTGATTCTTATTTAGAAGAAATTGAGTTACAAAATATGTTGCACAAATTAGCACTACAGACTATGTTCTTTTCAATGTAAACCTCTTACTAGGAAAAATAACACAGCAATCTCTAGCTGTCTGTTGGAGATAATACTTTTTCTTATATTCTGCTATGACTTTCAAAGATAAAAAGACATCTGTTGGCCTGTGTTTCAGTATTACAGCTACAAGTGTAGAGCACAGAAAACTGGAAATGTATTCCACTTCATAGTCCGTACTAATGACGTCATGCAGTATTTATGGGCTGCTTTCCTTTTAAGTCATTAGGAATACATTTCCCTATAAAAATGATATATAATCTTTATTGCAGCTTAAGATATAATCATCAAGTTATTCTCAGACGAAGGATTAAACCCAGGGAATTCAGACTTGAATGTACATGAAGTTGCCGTACATGAAGAATTAGAAACCATATTCTGTCTTGAAGCAACGTTAAAAAAAATGGTTTACTAAGAAGGCTTTTTCTTATTTATGGTTCTAAAAGAAATATGATTTCTAAAATAATTTTATTGACAACTATAGTGTTGATTTACATCCGTTACAGAATCTTTTCAAACACAAAAGCTTACTTCCTTAAATATTCCCCTTAAAAGAATTTTTCATGTGTCTTTAGCCCATTTTTCAACGGGTAGATCTACCCAAATTTCAATGGGTAGATCTGTTGAGTTTTGTAACTAATTACTTAGCTTAGCCATTTTTCCTCTTTTTTTGTCATATCTGTCATTTGTTCTACTGATATAAAATGAAATGTAATTTTTTTCAAAATTATAATGGTGCCATTTGACTTACCCAAAGGGCTCTGAATACGTGAGATTTAGCATAAGCAACGGTCTTTTAACAGTGGTAGGTACCACTATTGCCAAAATAGCTGTGTGATCCCAAGTCCACTGGTGAGCTTTGAAAGGCAGTAATTCTTTGTGACATTTTCTGAAAGTTACTTTCATCTTCCCCTGAAAGACAAAATTTCAGTTAAAAATATGAGAATGAAAGGAATTACTAGGGTTTTTTTAAGCTTTAACTACAAGTGCATACACAACACTGAATAATCCTTACACTGGTAGTTTGAAGAACCCATCCTTAATACAAGCCAAGGAAAAAAAAAGCAGAACTCATGCAAGACAGTAAATTGTTTAAAGGTAATACATAAAAAGCTTGTATCTTCATTGGTATATTTTTTGAAAGCATTCTGTTGCCAAGAACTATAGAGAATATTTTTTGGAGAAATATACTCCTTTTGTCATATATAACACTTTGTGAAAAACTTTGTCCTCCTTCTAGCTGCCAAGCCCACCAATGCTTGCTTAGTGTAAGAGGGGATTTGTGAGCAGTTATTTGCATTTATATTTGCTCCATAGATATTAACGGGCTTCCCAGAGGGCCAGCATGCATCATATGAGTAAGGTATTACTGCACTAAGAACTTGAACTAGTTTTCAATTACCTGGGGCATCAAAGATGAGCTATATGCTTTTTTCAGTTCCAAGGCTTTGCACAACTGTGCCTTTTGTTTAACTTTTTTGTCTCACATTCCCCAGGGTGCCAAAACTTTTCCTACATAAGGCAGCAGCCTATTCTTTACCTGCTCCTTTTTTCACCTTTCACACGCACTCCAAAGCTTGCATCTTGCTCTGTGTTGCGCAGTTAACTTGGGAGAGGGCAAACAACAACAACGACCAAAAAAAAACAAAACCAAAAAAGCCTCCCAAAAACTCTTCTGTCAGATCCTTTCTCCTACTCACTTTAAAGCTCCCAGGGGCCCACCTGCTCCACGCAGTATTCCAGCTTTCAATGTCCACCTCAGTCCTGTGCTTGCCCCGCTCCGCTCCGCACCACTGACTTATAGGCTGCACTTCTCGTGGTGAGAATTCGGTTATCTCTTTGTCAAAGAGTCCCTGTGCTCACTCTTCCTATGATGTCAAACCAGCAAATTACTGGTATTAGGAAGATCAGATGGAGAGTAATTTCTCTGACGTTCTCTGATGTTTTCTAGAGGAAAAAAAAAAATGCCACATTTTCTGAATGCTCCTTGGCTGAAGGCATGTAGCAGTTTCAGTGAGTGTCTTTTAGAGCCCATCACCACCTCTCCAGCTTGCTTTGGCATGAAAGTGCATAATGGAAGTTGCATATTTTTTTTGCAAGGTCAAGATTTTTTATTGGTACATGGGCCTGATTTTGGACATATTACTTTATGGGCTCTTGAGGTATGACTGTTGGAGAGGAAACCTTGAAACAGGTTGCCTAACTTGATTCTAAGTATTCAAGATAATTCAACCTTATTGTAGTGTTTTCTGGTGTGTTTTGTAGGGTAAAGACCACAGAGGCTTTCTAAAAGTTCTTTCAAATTATTTTCTGGAGGCCTGCACTGCTTTGAATTCCCCAGAAAACATCAGTAACTAGGATACACAAACTCATTTTTCTGCTTTTCAGCTTCTGATAAAAACCTAGTCAAAACGAGCAGTTTCTTTACCCCTTAAAGCTCTCTGCCTGTCCAGACGAAGAATTCCTACAACCTGATAAACCCTACCATAAAGGCAGACCTGTCCCCAAACAGCTGTTCTCTGTTGAAAAGAGATTCACTGTCTGGCCAGAGGGGTGCTATTTTTACCCATACAAGTTAAAATTACTTAAAAGCATTTAGGAGTGCCTAAACTGTGTTGAGAGGACCCATGGAAAACTCGGGAGGGTGTGTCAGGACAATTCTCTCATGGTCTTCTTAGGGACTATACCTTTGACTGTGTCTGTGACACATCTTGGCAGTTACCTCTTTCTTAAGCTTTTTGTTGCTGTTGCCTCTACTCAAGTACAGGGAGAAAGGTAAAATGGCATAGGAAGGAATGGGAGAGACTGTTGTGGAAAGAGAACTGGTGGGAAGCAGGAGTGGTAGGATATAGATATTTTATTGGGTCTGGTACCAAACAGGCCTTGAAAGCTTTGTCCATAGCTACTTGAATATCACTGACTTCCTTAAGTTTCCAACTTCTAACGCATCTCTTTCACACAAACTTCTTTTTTATCTATAAGTGAATGTCATCATTTTGCCCTCCAAGAAGAGTGAATTTGAAATGCTAGATTAAAATCTACCCATTGAGCTTTTACATAGTTTTGAATAAAGTATTTCTGGAAAACAAATGTATGTAATACTTTCCTATGATGCATCTAATTAGCTTGCTAAAATATTCTGTCTAGGTATACTGCCCTAGCACATGTTACATTTAATTTGATTCATTTAATTACATATCAGGGACACTGAAAACCAGTCTTGCCATAAACTTTGAAGTTCTAAGTGCCTATTTGTCAAGAAGAGAGGAAAATCTTTTACATTGTTTTCTCCACTATGACAAATTTTGTTTAGTCTTGGAAATTGTATTATTTATACATCAGGTGAGCACCATTGGCGCAAGTTCAGCTACCAGATATGCTGTAAATACTGCAGATCCTCCAGTAGAGTGTTAAGTTCTTTCTGATAGCAACACGAGCATGTGAAGACATGTTTGTATGTGCTGGTTCATCTATATTCCTGTCATATATGTGAACTGACAGCAATTCTTTTTAAAAATGTCAGACTTTGCAAACTTTTTTTTGGCTTGCACCATGAAGACATCTGTGTTGGGTTTAGTTTCCTTTCCAAAGTTTTACATATTTCCAAAGAAGAGCTGACAGTGAGACTGTCACTCCGTGCTACTTACACTGGATCTAAGTATTTCTGCCATCTGCGGCAGTGCCATTTTGACCTAGATTTCATGTGAACCCCCAACCACACCCTTTCCAAATTAGCATGGCAATTCCTGTGCAAACCAGCATTCATCAAGGGACTACTGCCCCACATACCAGAGTGTATTGTGTCCACTTTCGTTGATTTATTTTGTTTGTTACTTATGTTTATGCATAGCAATATTAACCCTGCCGCCTTGTGGGGATGATACCCAAGGAAGATGGCCTTCTGGTTTTGAAAGGTCACTGAGAGCCACTACTGTGCTTGGTGAATAAGAATTTACAATGTGGAGAAGACAGGTGACTGGAGATGACAGGATGCGTGGACACACTCCTTGGCATGTCAAGTTGGCCAACGGAAGATGATCATTCTTTGCAGACTAACATTCTACTGGATAGTGAGAAACCAATCCATTCCATTTCCAGTCAGTGAAATTTCCCCTTCAAGCCAAAGGACCCCCAAACAAGCGCAGTCCAGTGCTTTTATTGCACATGATATTTTCAGATGCAGTGGAGTCACGGACTTGTGCATTTACAACATAAGGGGGTGCTATTTCCCTGGCTCACGCTCAGTTCTTTAATTTCTAGTGCAACAGCTGAGATTAGAAGCAAGATTCATGCTTAGCTGTTTCTGGAAGCTGCCAGGGAGATGGGTAAAGGCCATTGCTCTTTTCATTAAGGTCTCTTTGGAGTAACAAATGTCTGATTCACTGTCAGTGCCAGCATCTGCATTCTGAAAAATTGCTACCATCTGGTTCAAGTATGAGTTTGGAAGATGCAACATGTTGCAGAGCATAGAGGTACCTGGAGACAGGCCTACTTGATGAGGTTGGCCACATATGTCAGCCGTTCAGGGTGAGTTTGGGAAGCATAGATCCACAAATTGGGAGCAGTTTCCAGCAATTCAAGAATTCTGTGTTCCCATTAGATTACTTTTTCCATACCCACTCTCTGACTTTGGCCCGCTCAGATGCAGTGGTCTGACCATCGTTCTCACGATTTCCACTTTCTTAGGAGAGGTGTATTGTCACTACACTGAACACAGCCCCAGATATACCCAGGAATCTTCCTGGTATGTGGAATCTCCCAGCTCAGGCTGCAGCCAGGCTCCCTGGGAGGCACAGGCTGATCTCAGATTCTTGCTCTTTTCTCTGTGCTTGGCAATGAGTCTGCGAGATGGGATTGCTCCTTTTCACTGAGGACCCCTGCATGGATTCTTTCTCCCAGAATCTGAGCATGTCCAATGCCTCTGTGCAGACGAGTTGAGATCATGGAAAACAGTGCATGAAGAAAATGGTAAAAAATAACTTTTGGGCCAGGTCTGACTGATCAGTCGTGCTATGCGGTAGTTTAACATAGGTGAGACAATTTGTCAGATTTTGTGGACATCTGCATAAAGGGAAAGAAAGAGCCAAGGTGAAAGAGTGATTGGGTGACCCAGAAAGTATATATTGTCCCAAGGCTGTACATCAAGGAAGGCAGTGATACCTAAGAACAGTGATCTCATAGCAATCAGGGTAAAAGGGCTAGACCATCCTGAAAATCTTGAGATAAATGCTCACTCACAGAGCAATACAGAAATGCCATGCCCACTCAGAAATAAATTCTGCTGGACTCAGAGAGGCAGATTCAAGATTTTCAAATAACTTTAAATAACCTTTAAATAACTTTGAACCATGACTGTGGCTCTGTATTGTGTTTTCTCTTTGCATTACATGCAACAGAATCCAACACAAGGATCTCCCAAAAATACTTCATCAGTAAATCACCATAGCTTAAAAAAGTTAAATCCCCACACTTACCAGTATCAAAGCGGGTGAAACTATTGTGAATTGCTAAAATAACTGCATTTGCCTTGCAACCACCATGGGAAATGCTTTGCAGCTAGTACTCTCCCGAAGGACTCCAAGTGAGACATTCCATACCATAGCCCAGAAATTGGTGCCTAGAAAAGTGATTTCTCATCTCGAGATACTGGTCAGTCTTCACTAAAGTGTCGTGTTCACATGAAGGCTTCAATATTTAAAATGTATGAGTGGGAGGAACTGCAAGATAAACAAGGCCATTTAACTGTAGCTACACTTGAAGATAATGGCTTGTCGTTGTTTGCTCAAATGTGTGGAGCTTGATGTCTTCCAAATTAAGAAGGTAGGAACTGTGCCGTAGGACAACCACAATCCTATGTTTTGTTAAATTAAAAGGTCACTGCTATGAATGTCGGGCTCACTCTGTTTTAATTAAGAACTGGTATCAGTGCAGCATGAAGTGAAAAGCAGCTGAAGGCTCAGCAAAGGAAGATATTGTGACATGTAGAGTACCACTGGATTTCCTTGTTAGCCAGGTCACAGAAGGTACATCATGGCATAAGGAGTCAGCAAACGAATCCCAAGCTGTGTTTAAGGATAGCTTTACCCTCTGCACAACTGAAAAGCATCTGGTAAGCAGTGAGAAAGGTGGCTTTAAGCAACTTAAGTCCATTCCTCTGATCCTGGGCCAGCTGGGGACTGTTTAGCCCTCTGTATAATTCAAAGAAGCCTAAGGCTGTGCTTTCTGCCGTGTGCTGACATGTCTTCTTCAGAGAAGGTGGGGAGAGCAGGTGGTAGGGAGTAGGCATAGCCCTGCTTGGATTCTCCTGTCTGCAACAGCAGAGCTGCAGGGCAGCTCTCTGCCTGCTTTTGTGCTGTTGAAGCAAATGTTGCACCGAGTGTTGAGTCTGCTCTGCATGGAGCAATCGGTTAACTTCAGAGATCTATTTATTTATTTTAGCATAAAACACTCTTGAAGGCTTCTGATTTAGATAGGTCATGAGTCAACAAATGCTTTATTTATTCCATTATCATACCACGTTGCTGCCCTGGGTTTGTTTCTGATCTTAGGCACTCTAAGTGGAGTTTCAATAGCTGGGCAGCTTTCAAAATAGTCAACTCAGACAAAAGAAGAAAACTAATGAAGGGCAGTACACTCATTCAGCATAATTGTCTGACATCTGCAGCAGTTAATTGCTGGAGATGAGAAGCAAATAAATCTCTGCTTTATGACTATGTAGAGATCAGCAGCATTACAAAGCAGGGTTTGTTTCACATAATGGCTAAGTAACAGGCACAAATTCATTTTCATTTGCATTGTAAATACTTTTACACTCCTTTGCATAGCTCTTGTAAGACAAGGAGTTGGGCTCAGCCCAAGATGCTTACAACTTTTCTTTCTCTAACTATGTAGATTTAAAGTGCAAAGAATGACTAAGCCATCAAAAGGACTTTGTTTTATTTTCTGACCAGAGACTCAACTTCGACCAACCATAGTAACAAAGTTTATTTAAAAAATAAATTTTGTTGGAGAAGTTCAATGACGTCTTAGTAAGTCAAGCAGAAAAAACTTACAATGCATTAACAGGCAGAGCTCAGACAGTTGATCTTTCCCTGCTGCTCTTTTTAAAGCACCATTTGCACACAGGAGAAAACTGCGCACTTTTTACTTCAGCTGAACTTCAATTCTATTAGCATTGTAAAGTCAGTCATGTTACTAGTGCTAAAACAGAGAAGTCTTAGCCGTTGAAATCAATGGGAGTCTGTTCATGTACACAAGTAGACTTGAGGCTGACAGAGAATCAGGCACCATGTCTCATTTGTTATTCTCCCTCTCTAAATACAGCCCATGCTATCACTCAGAAGCTATGTGATGGGCTTACGCAAGCTGGGCAACCTTCCAATCTGATGTCATCACATAGGACATCCTGCCTGCCACAGTGGGGGCCTTGTCCAGACAGCTGGTCCTGCCATTCCCCTGCACGTGTATCCTCCTGGAAGTGGGGGCCAGATTTTGCTACCGTACTCAGGATCTCTTCCCATGGTTTTGCTTTCCCTTCCTGAAACAATAATATTCTGAGGGACTTTGGAGTGTACTGGGAACCACTGGAATCTCCAGGAACAAAGGCGGCCTGTTATCTTCCCCCAACCCAGATGTCAGGGCAAGTTCATTATAAACTCCCTACCCCCCTTATAGAAATTCCTGTCAGGAAGACAGGTTGGAAAGGAGCCCAAGCAGCTCCTCCAAAGACTGTTTACAGATTGGCAGCCCCAAGTGTTCACTACTTATAAATTAAGCCTATGAAACCATGCAATTACTAAAAATAACCCATCTTGGTGTTTTTCTATTTGTTTTTCATTTTGAGGGGCATGGCAGGTATGTGTCGCATTCTAATTTTTTGGCTAAGCAGTCTTTTTTTTCAAGAGAACATAATACAAGTTCTTTGCATATTAACTTGACTCCAGGAGCTGGGATCCTAGAGAATAAATCTACTTCAGTTAGGATTCTCATGCAGCTGTGAAAATCGATTACCAGAGTCATGGCTTGTGCTTCATTACAATCTCCCCTTATCAGGCAATCAACTTGTACTGATTCTGCTAATCAGGAGAATGGTAATAGAAAGCAGCTGGCTGCCCTTTGTTTGCAAAGGCTTGCATGTATGAGAGTAGGAGACATACTTAAATCACCACTAAATAGCTCAAATTTTTTTACAGGAGCTACTCTTCAACCCAATGAGAAGCCTCCAATATAAGATTCAGAAAGCCATCTGGAGTAGTATCTCGTGCAGATATTGTCTGAAATGAGGCATGATCTCATGTATACAGTAGGTGTATCTGGTCTTATATAAAATTGTTAATTTACATGAAATTACTTCTTAAAATTTAGATATACTCATTTTTTCTGGCAGTATTCTTAAAATATGTATTTCAAAACAAGGAAACCAACTACTCTTAAGTCAGAAAATTTTGTGTCTGATAAAGTGTAAATAGATCCTAAAGATTAAATCCTTGATCCTGCTTTTATCCTTGATTTCCTGTATCCTGGGTACCCTGTATTAATCACAGATGCCTTTTATACACTGAAACAGAATCTTTTGTTGTGCATTTTCTTAACAGTCAAGGAGCAAGAGAACTCCCAGAATGAATTGTCTAGTGTTAATTTAGGTATGCTTAGAGTAGGAGGAATTTTCCTACCACTACTTCAATTCAGTAAGATCTATCACGCTGTTTCACTTGAGAAAACTCAATGAACAAACACAGGCTTTAGCAACCTCTAGTGTTTCAAGTGTAGTGCTGTGATCTCAGTTTTCTCCAGAAGGATGTTGTGGCTCTGGTGAACCCCTATAGGCAATCATATGAGCACCAGAG